>JARHVA010002444.1:1492500-1970000 GCA_037957365.1 Torreya grandis | reverse complement strand
AAACAAAACCACTCACTTGCTTTCTCAACATCATGTGATACTAGGAAGGGTTATTGGCCTACATTTGCTTCTTCTCTTTTTTCCTTCACATTATTTTATTTTTTTCCTTCTTTATTTCCCCAAACTCTTTTATTCTTGTCAACCTATTTATCCACCATCATTAGTGATCTTTATATTTGTTATAAGTATGATTTCTATCGAGTGGAAATCCCACTCCTTTCTTCATGCAAAACCCACATGTATGATTTCCTCTACATTTTACCAATTCAAAATAGATAGATTTCTAATTATTTCATGATTACTATTTTCCCATGAAAAAATAGATATATCACCATGCATAATCCCATTGATTAGATTTCCCCAAATATAAATTAAAACCCTAATCATCATTTTCTTAAATTTAATGACAACATCATTACTGTGGTTGATTAGTCTAACCCAACATGATTACCTTACCCTCAACTTAAGCCTTGTATTAGATTTCAATTTTAAAAAGTAAACCAATATTTATGTCCATTTTATGCATCAATTAGGGTTCAATATACCCTTTAAACCTTTAATCATCATGCTCTGACCTAAGTCTTATGACTTATGGTGCAAGCTTAGACATGACCCTTTCAAGAGCAAGTCATAGTCCCTTTTGTAGACTATAATAACATGTACATATTTCTTTAGTGTATATTAAAAAATAAATGGATTAAATCATTTTCTTTGTCATATAATCTAATTTATAACAATAGTGTTTGCCCTTCCCAATCCTTGTATCTTTTGTAGTTTTTAGTGCATAGACCTAAACTAATATTTTAATCAAGGATTATAAAACTCATCCAAGATCTCATGATCTTCAAGTGAATTTTTTTTCATTTTAATTAAATCATCAATTTTTTACTTAAACAAATCCACATAGAATGGTTAATTTTATTACTCATTTAGCCTTAAATAACAAAGGATAAAAGATAACACAATAACTAGCCAGTTGATAACTAAAAAAATATGGCTAAATGACAAAATGAACAATACAAGGGCTAAACTAAGGTTTTGGACACTACTAAATCATAATGGTGGTTTACAAGTGTGACATATCCTTTCCACCAAACACACATCTTCTACCTCTAAACTACACTTATCTTTGTATACTTATAATCAATCAATATAGACATCAGTGGTATCTGATCATATTCAATAGTAATAAAGAATATAATAAACTCATTAAATATTGGAATAATGATTTCAATTTAATTTAAACCAATAAATAACGTTTTAAACATCAAGTAATGTCTACAATAAATATCTACATAACATAATAATATTAAAATAATTTTGATAATCAGTCAAAGTCAATGTGTTGGGCAATTGTCATCATGACATCAAGTCCTGATCTATTGAAAGGAGGAGGATAATTTTATCGCATCCTAACCCATGCATACACATATATGCAAATTAATATATGAATTTATATCAAACCCCTTATGTTTTTCCTTATAAGACAAGCCTTTTAGTCAATTGTGACATGTATTGATTATTGATTTAGCCTCATTCTAAGTATTACTTTTCTTTCATTTGAACATTGGTTTATTTTTAAAATATGCATTATAATATGTTGAAAAATTTGACCCATACTTTATATTATTCATATAAACTACCTTAACTTCATGATCTTTAATTGTATGCAACAAGTCATTGAAATATTGAAAGCATTTGAAAATAATAGACTCATGCAATAGATCAATCATGCTTTTCTTGAATATGTATCACCTATTTTTATTAGAGATAGAATTTTTCATTTTGTAGATATTATTATTATAATGAAATACATGACCATTTATGGGCTCATTAGGTTTATGTTTAAGTTTTCAAATTTGAGCATAGGAAATTTTTTAGTGATGTTGATATAAAATTGCACTAATAACTTAACATCTAAAGGATTAAAGGCATGCATTGATTGAAAATGTATGTCATTTAACAATTTCATAGCATAGTCCTTAAGACTCCTTGTAAAAAACTTAAAATAACTTATCATTTGATGCATATTCCAAATATGTTGCATGAAATGCTTTAAGATGTTGATATAGATTACCTTTACCATCATAAAATTAATCTTAGGTCCAATAACTCTTGTAGGTAAAGGATATGCATTACTATATAGGGTAAATAAGTTATGTAATAATGATTTATAACTATTTTAATGTCTCACTCTATAAGTACCTTACTCTAATTTTAAAACCTTAGCTTGAATATTTACAATAGTTTTCACAAGGTTTTGAGCAATAGGCATTGAATATTAAATAGAAATAGATGATGCCATATTAGTAAAAACATTATAAGGTAAAAAATTATGTGAAATAGTAATATTCATTAAAAAATTATGGCTTACCTATGTTTTTCCCACCATGGGTGTGCACTACTTGTGAATACATAGGTGTGTAAATATGTATATTTGCACTAGGAGTAGTGATATGAACACCTATTGTATAATATATGCCTTGAAAAGGTAAATGTGTATCATTGAAGATATCATCATGTTTTTCCCTAATTGTGGATACCTTAGCATTATTTTTTGTTATTATCCTCTTATATTACATTCAATATATTATCTAAATCAGATGATTTCTTACTAATTCAACTTTAAAAATTATAAATTTATAATAATTGTGCACAATCTACACCATAAGATTATTAATATGTATTCTACAATGATATTCATTATTATTTTCATTACCATTTTCATAATAATTTTCAAGTTTAATCATATCATCATTAACAAAATGTTCCCCTACCTTTATGTATTCTATCAACATTTACATGAAAATAATAAGGAACTTGCATTTCATAAATTTTATCCATTTTATATAACACACAAATTTATGTTTAGATAAAAATAATTTAATTACTCTAAATTACAAAATAGCTTAACCTATCACTTCACCTTACATGTACAAGAGAGATAAATTTCTATATGGCACTGGATATGTTCTTGAAAACGTCAATAAAGCTAGGGAAACTATGCATAAATTGTTAATTAATAATGGGAACTAAAAAATCATATTTGAAACCCTATGATAGAATAAATTTTTTCATATATCATATATTTCATTACATTTTCTAAAATTTTTTAAATCTATTTAAATTATCTTTCACCTATAACTTATTGTAATATATTTAAGTAAGTTGTCCATCGAGTCTACACCTGGGCCCAATATCAATTTATTTTAGCATTTCATTTCTTTATGCTTTTTTTAGTGTTGTTATGTTTATTTCCCAAAGCACCATATATAATTAAAATGTTATTATGTGTGATGATCTTTGGTTGGGGCATATGTATACACATAATATTTTCACTTCTAGCATGTATTGACAATTTCTCTTGTAATGGCTTGTCAATGCATCAATATCCCTAAGGTCACACCTTAAACGATGCACCAAGAATAAGGTATGAATTAATTGTATTGATTTTGTAGATATTTTGGAATTCTATATTTATTACAACATCAATACTATCAGTCTAACTTCCTCTAAGTCTATATCCTTATTTCCATTTTGTCTACTTCCTATCCATATTTACTAGCTTCCATATATCCTATAATATCAACCTAACCAATACCATATATTTTATATATTCATCCTTCATGTATTGTATCATCCATCCTAATACAATTTTAAGTGTATTTATAACATTTTTATTGTATCAACCTACATGATACCATATTATGTCAGCCAACATATTTCAACTATATCAACTTGGTTGATATTGTCTACTTATAGTTTAGGGTTTGTTTTTGGTATTGGAACCATATGTAGGGGTTAAATATCATTCATATCATATCATATCACATTCATACACTTTAAAATTAGTCACATTTTTTCCTAAAGAATTATTTGGAATAGTTAGTAGCTTAGAACCTTATCTTGGAATTCTTTTCTTATGGTGTCATTGAAACTCAATAGGAAGAGTCATTGGGAGTTCCTAAATAAGGATATATAGGCATTAATAAAACCATTTGAGGTACTTAAACTATGAAATTCTCTTTAAAATGTATACTTGATCTAATGGGGAGATTGAAGCATCTATGCATCCACCCCAAGGTAAGTATTTATATCCCTACAATCTTTCCTTTATTTACTTTCTAGACTATACATTGTTTTGTTTATTTCATGGTGAGTGTATCCTTATGAATAAGATTGTGTATAAATAGGGTTTCTTATAATTTCCATTAATAACTTTAGATTGAATATACCCCTATTTGGTTGAGTATTTCACCTTGCCCTTTTACAACCATTATAACACATATTTTACTTTGGTTTTCACCCCTTTACAACCATTTACTTTACTTGAATATTTACAAATTGTTACCTTTTTTGAGGTCTAATGATATTTATATCATTGTGTCATAGGTTTAGGTTTTGAAAACCTCTCCTCTTAACATTGGAGTTGTAGGCTACCCTCTACTATATCTATAGAATTCATTAGTCCTTACCTAATCATCCAAGTATATGTATGATCTATTAGATTGACCTCATTTGAGTATCATAACCCCAATTTTTTCATAATATTTAAAACTTAGAAAAATAGAGATAATGTGCTCTAACTAAAAATTCATTGGCTAGAGGAAGTGATTATAGAATCAAAAAAAGTCTATTTTATTAAATAGAATAAGAAAAGATCACAAAAATCAGCATGCATAACATCATTTACAATGTGAGGTACTTCACAAGGATCAGTTCTGACCCAATTTTGAACTCTATGTTAGTGACATGATTTGAATCCCTATCACAAATTATCATACATTAATGGTTATGAACCCCTACTATAAAATACACATATATAACACCAAAGAACAACTACATCTTTATGTTTCTCCATGTGATTTAATAAATCATTTTATGGAAACACTAATTGATTTAACCATCCCCAATAACCATAAACAACTAAGTCACCAATCTCATACCAAAAGGATCTTTGAGACTTAAATATAAACATACGTCCAAAACATTTAAGTAATCTTCACCCTCATGTTAATATTATGAGCCTATTATAAAATAAATATGATTTGAACCCATCCAAATATGTGCTTAACACAACATGATGGTTTCCCTTCATATCTCTCATATAATCTAACCTTACCAACTGATAAATTAAACATTATCATTTACACAACCCATAATAGTTTTATCTAAGGCAACAAATAGATATATTGACTATTTAAATAATGTTAATCATACTGATAGCTATAGCCTTACATAATGAATAATTCCACCCCAAAGGTTAACTCGAGGAGATCAATTCATGATTAGCATGTTAGTATATAATCCTCAGTTATCTATATTTTTATGCAATAGATAAGAATCATAAGCATGATAATCTCTTAATTAACTTACATCATATTCCATTTCATGCCACATTAATCATTTAAACCATGTTTACACCAAAAATATTTAACAATTTAATTATCTTGATAATTTAATCACACATACACACACACACACACACACACACACACACACACACATATTTCTACACACATATATAAACATGTGTGTATTTACATCTAAACTTAATAAATTTTGTTTAAATCATGTTATGTCCTCTAAAATAATATAATTCATATCTTGTTATGTAACTCCACTTTCAGAGTATGGTTATAATATTTAATTTATAATGAAACATATTTTCAAATCTCTTGCATTCTTTAATGCACCACACTATAAAATAATAATTTCCAAAATAAATGAAATTCACCTTACTTCATAATTCCCATATGTATTTATGTCATGAATCTCAACTATCCACAAGATTTTTATGTAGTAAATATGCATAACAATATATGCATGCATGTATGCATACATACATATATCATTATATTTCTTATATTCTTATTTATAAATAATAGTGGTTATATATAATTATATATATATATATATATTTACAAACCCTACACGTTAAGTCAAAATCACTTATCTGTAGGGACTATCACCATCATTATTTGGTGTTGTTTCCCTTTTTCATTATGCCATAAATAATCAAGGCTTTGCTCGAAACTTAGAACATTTATTTCATTACCATATTGGTTTCTAAATCTAATTCCAATCAAGCATTCTTCCTCACGATGAACCCACACTAATAGTTATTAGCACACCATTATATATTAAAAATGCCAACCATCGATTCATTCTAGATACACCACATAATTTTAAAATAAGATGAGAGTTCAAATAAAGTAAACAACATTTATGTAAAAGAGTATAATATGCCCCATGCATGAAATTTATAATGAGATTAAATGTTGTAATAAAATGTTACCAATTAAGAAATTAGAGTAAGCATTTCAATCTCATGATAAATATATTCAACCAATTCCTAATAATATTAATGAAATTGATTGTTATTTGGTAAACATAATGCATATTTGAAACTATGTGTTTCTACCTTGAAAACCATAATATAATTGCAACATATTTTGTAGAATACCAAGACAATGTATAGTTGTGACAACTAATAACAAGTTATAAAACAATTCAAATTCATTACCACATACATATGTTTGAAATATCAAATACATAGATGTATTCATTACAATACCACATCAATTTTCTATATATAGACATTCCATACAATCATGAACAAAATTTAATGCACAAATAAAACAAAGTCATTCTATCAAAATGAAACATACAGGCTTATAAGTGACTCAATTTTAGAATCTACTCTAGTTTCTAAGCCATAACTTCATCAACAAATACCCTACTTATTCACAAATTAACAATAAATACAAACATAATTTACATGCAATGAATCTTTGCATATCAATGATCATCTACAATGACTACAAGAGTGATATAGATCCTAATAATTCATCTCTAAATCCTTGTTAACTTTATGCATTTCTAAATGATCAAAATATTGAATTAATATTATAATGATTGAAATTCAATACCTTGTGATATATATATATATATATATATATATATAGCCCAAAAATAAGAAATGTTAACCTTATACATTTTGACAACATATAAAAATACCTTAAAACTTTGTTGCTTACACGAATTAAAAGAATTACAACCTTGTAGAAAAATGTTACCAATATAGAATTATGTAAAGAAACCTTTGCATATAATTAAAATTTTATATATAAACTAATTCATCAATTACTTACCCCTCCATTATATACAAAACACTACAAGACAAATTATAATTTCACCTTTAGAATACATTATAAAACCTATAACTTCTTAGAGGATAATAATGTCATACTTTTAAAACTATGATGTATACCTTGAAACCTTATATAATGTATTATAATATAAATCAATATTTCTATATTATATTAACTCATAACTCTATTATATTCTCATAATATAAAGAAATTACAAAATATCTTAATAATAAAAACATACTCTATAGTATTCCAAATAGCCTGCAAACTATCACATTTAGTTATGAATGAAATCAACCTAGATTTATAAGCATATCCATAATAATGAACAATATAACCATAACTATAGATTTGATCATAATTCATACTAGTTACATGAAAACGTAGTGTACATTTTTACCAACAAGATTTCAAACACAAAACTTTCCACAAAAATCCATTTGCATGCTCGAGATAAGCCCAACCATAGATAGGTTTACCTATCCACCCCAACCATTGGTTTGATATGGAAGTAGGAACCTAGATTAAAACACATTTTACTCAACTAAGCCATGATGGTGATGTAATAATGACCAATAACCTAGGGTCTTAAGGTTCAACTAATAGTACTCAAGATAAACCTTATTTAAGGGTTTTTAATAATGGAAAGCACTTCAATGTGCTCAAAAACAAAATACCCACAACAAGGGTTTACACCCCAAAATATAAAAACTCATAAACCATTCAAATATTTAAGTTTTTGATTTAATCCAATAAAAGCCATTACACCTTTTCAGATACTCATTTTCATCTAAGGGGTGAATATTCTAAAATTTCTATCCCAACTAGGTATCATCGACCAAGTGGCATTCATTAAAAATGATATTTCTATTTAGTAAAATAATTCCAAAACTTCTACATTATTTGTATTAGTGAATTCATGCACCATTTCAACATTGGAATTAAAAACAAAAGGACTTACTTGTTTTCTCAATGCAATGTGATACTATGAAGGGTTTTTTCCCTACACTCACTTCTTCTCATTTACCCTTCACATTCTTTTATTTTTTCTTTCTTTCTTTCCCCCACCTCTTTTCTTCTTGATAACCTCTTTATCCACCAAATGCAGTGACCATTCCATTCGGTAGAACTATGATTTTTATCAAGTGTAACTCCCACTCCTTTCTTCATGTAAAATAACTCCCACTCCTTTTTTCATGTAAAACCCACATTTATGATTTCCTCTACATTTCATTGAGTGAAAATAGATAGGTTTCCACCTCTTGAATGCTTACTATTTTCCCATGTAAAACTAACTATATCACCATGTATATTCCCATTGAGTGGCTTATCAAAACAATAAATGAAAACCCTAATCCTCATTTTTTCCAAGTCAATGACAACATCATAATTATGGTTGTTTAGTCTAACCCAACATGATTACCTTTCCCTCAACTTAAGCCTTTTGATTAAAGTTTGAGTTACAAATGCAAACCAATATTTAGATCCATTTTATGCATAACTTAGGGTTTGATGTACCTATTATCACCAAATATTACACCCTAGAATAGGTTGTTTAGGCTTCTACCAGATTTAGGCAACATGGGAACATTTTCATGTATGTGGGTGTATTTATAATGGAAATGAGCCTCTAGGTTTAAGGTATAGATCCTTGAATATATCATGAAATGTTTTCCACTTAAAATACTACTTATTTGTGAGGAAAAGAGTCAAAAAATGCATAAATTGAACCTACTCTAAAGAAGGTGATGCACCAAGAATATATTCCACATGACCATCATATTTCTACCACATTGAAATAGAAAATACAGACTAGTCTCTAAGTTTTAATTTATTCTAACATGAGTATTTTGATATAGAGGAAAAATGTGAAAAGTGACAAAAGGTAAATGAAATAGAGGGAAAATTGCATGCTCAAAGGATAATTGTATACTTGAAAAAAATTCACCCTAGACTACACTCTATATGACCTATTAGACTAAGAACTCTTTCTCATACATGAAAGGATAATGGAAGGATAGAGAGTTATCACTTCTCATCATCATATGTCACTTGTAGACTTAGATAATTTTTCAAAACTTAGAAAACAAACTTGTATTAATGTTTAAAGGAAAAATATAACATCAGTCTAGTAGGGCTTTACCATACATGGTGTGGCCAATTTTTACAACAGCTCAATAGCTAAAATTATAGAAGAAAGGATACAAGAGAAAGGGGCCTTGGTGCTCAAAAATGGGAATCAATACATTCAAATTTTTTTAACCATAGTTACAACTACCTCCACAAATTGTGTTCTTGAAGGCCATTTGATTGATCCCCATCATTTTTTATCATTACATAGCTATAATATTCCCTCTTTGATCCTCCTTGATGGTTGTAATGGTGGAATCAAACATTCCCACTAGGTTCAAGCATTCATCTAGTTAGAATAATCAGATCAATCTATTAGGGTTTTGTCTTGATACATGCCTAAAAGGGGAGAAATTTCAATCTCACATAGTTGGTTTTGGTGATGGCTATTGAAGTCTACATGTCTTACCTTCAGGTCTTCAATGGTGCCATTTGATCCTAAACTATCTGCTCCTGGCTCAAACTATATCATGCTCAAGCTTGGCTCTATCATTCTTTCTTACCTTTGTCAAAAACCAACCTTTTAACTTCCATCTAAGTTCTTGTCTCTCCTTTATTTTGATTGGTCATCGAGACTTGACTCAAATCCTTAATCCCTTGACTTATCTCATACCATCAAATCTTCAAAATAAAAATAAGTGCAAGCCCTCAGATTTACCTTTGAATTATTAGCCTTGTCCTTATTGGGGCCACTTGACAAATTCATGTTAATTTATAGGATCTTACTATCAATCATTTATGCAATGTTGGATCTATCTATGAGATCACAAGATCATGTTACTTGGTATCACCATATTAATCATTGGGATATTTGAATTTAAATAGCTACATCCTAAGCCTTAAACTTGATGTTTACACAACTATCATTTGGCATCTAAGAGCACATATTTTATGTCTTATAATACATCAAATTTATGCTCATATGGATATCTACAATGACTTTATTTGGAACACCTTTTTTGAAGGAATTCATTTTCCTTAGCCTTGACTTGAACAATTCTTGTATGTAAAATGTCCATACATATTCATGTCTTGGTTTACCTTACCATAGAAAGGTCCTTTGGAGAAAATGTGGGGGACACTTACCCAAGAAACTAACCCTTAAGACTTTTGGAAAGTGTTTTTTCCAAAATAAAAGTACTCTTCAAAAACATTTTTCTAGAAAATTCCTTTAGGCTTTGTGTGGGACACTTTTTTTAAAAGAATTAATTTTCTTTGTCTCTTTACCTTGAGCAATTATTTTGAACAAAATATTTTAAATAATTTGAGTCTTTGGGGTCTCTATCTTAGACAAAAGGTCTAAAGGAATTCTATCTTAGTCTTTTGTCTTGGGACAAAAGTTTTGAAATAAAATTACCTTTAGGAAAATTATCCTAGATAATTTTCCTAAAGGAATTATGTCCTTAGAATGGCCCTTCATCCCTTTGGAAATTCCCTTTTCGAAATAAAATAAATCCTTCAAAAATATTGAAGTGGACCATTTCTTGAGAAAGTGCCCTAAGGAAAAGTTACAGAGTACACTTGCTTGAAATATACGCTTTGAAAGAAGTATTAGATGACTTTAATGAGAATATACCCTTCAAAACCTTTGAAAAGTGCCCTTTAAAAAAATTACCTTTTAGAGAAATTATTTTAGACAAAATGTCCAAAATAATTCTTGACACTTAGCCAAAAACCCTAAAATAAAAGTCCCAAAAGAATTAACACTTGGCCAAAAGACTGAAATAAATATTCTAAAGGAAATAATACTTGTACATTTATTATGAGATTTGTGTGGAATAATTCTTTGAAAGGAAATATGGGTGTTATACTTAGAAAAAGTTGTAAAAGTGCAAACATATGCCTTTTCTAGATATGTTCTTGCAACTACTCAGTACCACAAAAATCTTATAGAATCCTTTCACTTAAAACATTGGGCCTGCTTTAAAACCACCTGCTTCATTCACTTGCATGAACTTTGCTTAGCTTTTCAAAGATCAGTATGTGGGCCAAAAATGGCTAACATCTTTGGCAACTCACATGGGTTGCATGCTTATTATGACATGACCAATTGCCTAATCCTATCCATTGGGATATGAAGTCACAAGTATATAGGTTAGACATATAAACTAATTTTAAACAATTTACAAAATATAAAGAAATAATAAGAACAAAACATAAATCAAGGAACTAAGCAAAACACACATGTTTCAAAGAAGTTATTGTGACACAATAAAACAATAAAAGAAACACACCCTAATACTAATATTTACAAGATAGACCTTCAACTCTCAATAACAAGGTTTTAAGTGTATCCCATTCACAAAGATAGGTATTTCTTCTCCATTCATCCTTGCTAACTAAAAGGAATTGATTTTCTTGCACTTGATGATGACATATAGTCCACTCTATAGGGCATCAAACTTAGTGTGTTTTCCCAACTTTTCTCTATCTTCATCTCATTTCAATACTATATCACCTTCTTTAAATTATCTTAGAGTTACCCTTTTATCAAAAGACCTATTCATTAGTACCTGGTGATGCTCCATGACCTGATGAACCTTGCTTCTATTCTCTTATAACTCCATTAGTTTTATCAATCTCACTTACATGGGAGTGTTCTCAAGTAACTCTAATTGGTATGATAATTCCAAGACTGGTAATTCTTGATATATAGATAGCTTGACTTCCCTTCCATAGATAAACACAAAAGGAGAATTCAATATTGACCTCTTAGGAGTTATCCTATCATCCCATAAGGATATCTTTAGTTTGGTATGCCAATATCTTTGGTTATGATCTAGGTTTCTCTTAATGATTCTAATCAGGTTCTTATTGGTAGATTCAGCCAACTCATTACCTAGAGGGTAATAGTTGCATGAAGTGTTCAAGAATATGCTATTATTACTTACCCAATCTGTTATTTTAACACCCATAAAAGTAAGAGCATTATCTAAAATGATATTATAAGGGATACCAAACCTTATTATGATGTTATCATAGAATTTCAATATGGCACTCTCATTAGCCTCCTTTAATGTTACTCTGCCTCAACCCATCTAGTCAAATAGTCAGTTGCTATGAGTATCCATTTGTGACCAACACTTGATGGGGGTTTTATCATTTTAATGGAGTTAAGACCCCATTACATGAAATTTTGGTCCACTTGGATAGGCTTTAGAGGAAGAGCCACAATATTCTATTTTCTTATAAAGAAGGCACATTATCTACACCTTCTCACCCAAACATGGCAATCCTTGAAGAGTTTAGGCTAATGATAGCTAGCCCTCATGATCTTAGTAGCTATGGTCCTTAGAGATAAATGGAATCCTATTATCCCATCATGAAACTTCTCAATAAATACTTCAAATTGGTCATTATCAATACATCTCAACAACACACCATTGACATCTCTCCTAAACAACACACCATCCACAAGACAAAAGGGTATAAATTTCAATCTAAAATACCTCCTTTATGATCTATTCATATTACCAGGGTACTCACCATTTTAGATAAATCTAATCATGTCTCATGATTAATTATCTAAAGGCAATGGACCAACTAGTTGGGGACACTCATGGTTGAATAGAGCTTCCTCTTTTAATTCATGAATATCTGAAGCTAGATTCTCATGGAGGCCTTTACTCCTTACTAGTTTTGTCACTTTGATATCAACATCATACTCCATTACTTTAGTGATCCACCCTTCCCTCTTTTCACTGAGATCCCTGCTCAAAAAAAAATCCTTAGTGCTAGGATAAAAACCATGACATGAATCTTGTTATTTGACACCATATGTCTAAATTTATTTAGTCCTTTTATAATAGTGAGGACTTGTTTCTCTACAAAGGTATATCTAGATTCATATTATTTTAAACCTTGACTAAAGAATATAATTAGTTACTTCATGCCCTCATTATTCTTCTATATTATCATGGTTGAGATAGTATCAAGGTTATCAAATTAATACAACATGAAGTCTTTAGTAAAATCAATATTCATAAGGGTAGGATTTTCTACAATTGCTTTTTTTATGACTTCAAAACTGCTCTTACCCTCTTTGGTCCAAGATAAGGTCTCGTTCTTCTTGAGAATAGTTGTGATAGGTTTTACTAAAGATGCAAAACTAGATGTGAATCTTCTTATAAAATTTATTTTTCCTAATAAACTTGAATACCTTTCTTATGTAAAGGTAATGATAAATCTGGGATAGCCTCTATTATATCAAGATTGATAGTCAAACCATTCTTGGAAACAATGTGTCCTAAGATATTACCTTCATGAACAATAAAGATACACTTTTTTGGGTTAAGGTATACCCTATATTACCTACATATTTTAAAAATTTTCCTTAAATGTTACATGTGTTCATTTTCATCCTTAGAAAATACTATTATATCATCTAGATAAATCATTACTAACTCATTGATTAAAATTTTAAAGGCCATGTCCATTGCTCTCTGAAAAGTGGCACTAGTATTGGACATAAAAAAATTCATATTACTATAAGCAAAGGTTCCCCATTTGGTAGTGAAGGTTTTCTTGAACTGATCATCTTCATTGACTAAAATTTGATTATAGCCTGAATAGCCATCTAATAGAGAGAAACACTGAGAACCTAAAACCATTTGTAGAATCTCCTCCATAAAGGGTAGAGGATAGTGATATTTGAGTGACAATTAAGATCTCTAAAGTATACACACAACCTTATCTCCCCATTCTTATTTATAACAAGCATAAGGTTATCCACCCACATTGAATGCTTGATGGGAAATATTATCTGATATTTAACGAGCTTGGTGATCTCCATCCTCATGAGTTGCTCAACCTTGGGGTTGATGGGTCTCTACTTTTGTCTAAATAGTTTAACTCCCAGTTCCAACTCAATGATATGGTGTATTAGGCTAGGATCAAATACCTTGATGTCCTTATATTCCCAAGCAAATATATCATAAAAATCTCTACATAGTTTGATGAATGCTTGCTTTTCTAATGTAGAACATACCTTTCCTAATGTAAGTAGTTTATCTTTAAAGATCAAAACCATTTCATAATTCTCCTATAGGTAGATAAATTCACTTTATATTTCCTCTTATGATCATCCTCATTAAAGATACTTTATAAGTTAACCAAACCCTTATGTATCTTATTGGTCTTTAGTTGCATAATCTGGTCACCCAAGTGTTCTTGGAGCCTCCCTTGGTTTCTTGAAGAAAACTTAGCTTCAATATGAAAGAAGTATGCAATATTCTTGTCACTATCAAACACTTGCAAAGAGACTTCATTATTAGGTGCAAAAATTTTGATAATGATCTTAAAATGAGATTACTCTCCTTCCTCTTTTATGGTAGTTAGAGTGTCAAATTAGGCTCATATGGCAACTAGTCTATCAATATGACTATTCTAATCCCTTTAGATCGAGTGAATGTTGAATACATTTAAGTCTTAAAGTAGATCCCATTCTTAATGCTTTTATGACTTAATTAAAGGTTTATTAGTAGCAACTACCTTCTTTACCTAGTTACAACCAACTCGTTATCTCCATACACTTACAAGTTCTTGACCCCTTTTCTCCTTGCCCATTAAAGGTTGTGAATCAAACCTTCATATTCAACCATATTTTAATTGAAACTAAAATTAAATTTATATGAAGAATAATATGATTTTTTGGATGGAGATACTAACATAACACTAGCTCTTGCACCAACCTTAATTCTTGAACTACCAAAAAACATCTTCCATAGTTCATCATTTTCACCCTCTTCTTTGGTAAGTAGAGGTGTATGTATTCCTTCTTCATGTATACAATATGTCCCAAGATATGTTTCCTCCATAATAGAATAAGGATCCTACTCATAATTATTAGTACCATATTCATCAAGAAATAAATATACAATGCCCTCAAGTTTGGATGAGGTGCCATCATTTGGAATAGAATCTTTTTCTTTATGAATAACACAGTTCAAATTAGAAATTGTCTTGATGTAAGGTTTTATATGAAACATTACAAGAGGTTGTGTCTTAATTGTCACCTTGGTCCCATACCTCATCTTAAAGGCCAAGAATGACCAATTAGTGAAAATATATCCATCGATCTTGTAACTAAAGTCCCTTGATGAGCAGATTATAAAGTGGGCTAGGAGATCAACAACAACTATCTTACAAGATATGAAAGCGAGGATAATAATTTAGGAAAACCTTCAAGTTTTTTTATCAATCTTATGGTTTTTTTAGGGGTACCATCTAGATATAGAACTCATTTACTATGAGGCTCATACTTCAAACCTAATTTTTTGGCTACTACTTTGGGCATGACTAAAGTTGAAGCTCCACTATCCACTATGAAATTATGGACCAGCTTTTCACTGACTATGAGAGTGAGATAAAAGGGTGGAGGTTTCTCAGATCTAGTGGATGGTTCCACAATGGTACTAGGAAAATTTTCAATAAAAACATGGTCATGACTTTGATTCAAGGATGAAGGACTAGTAGGAATAGTGGACAATTGCTTTTATAACAATTCTTTTTGGCCAAACATATGAAGGATATCCCACAAAGAGATAGATACTTTGGTACTCTTCAAGGAATATACTATGTTTAGAACATTATTACTCACCTTTTATTATGTCTTTGGAGGTAAATAATTTCTTAGAAATTTAGGAATATAGGAACTTTGAATAAACCCTACCACATTCTAACTTGTTGGAGGTGTGAAAGCCTTTAGATCCATCACAGAAGCCTTTGAAACTATCACACTTATAATTACATCTTTATAGGATAGTTGGATGAGATTTTAGGAATGTTTATACCACTTCCTAAATCCCTCTTCTTTTCCCTTGTGGTGTCTATAGTATAGGCTCCTTGGTTTAGCATAAAAGTGTCCTCAACCAAAAAAATGGTGAAGATTTATTCTTGAGGTTTCCAACCTTCATTAGCTTGCATCATCACCTCATCTGCATTTGATAGGAGGGGGTAGCTACCCCTTGAGACACCAAATCTTACTCTCCATTTTGATTAGCATCATGAATTGATCTTTCTACCAATATTATCCCTACAACAAATTGTTGTGTACTAGTACCATCTCCTTTGCATTAGTGGTAGAGCTAGGATTATATGTATTAGTAGGCCTATTGGGATTAGGATACCATTAACCTCTCTCTCTCTCTTCCATGTTTTTTCTTGTGGATTTTTGCATATTTTTCCATCACATTTTCCTCATTAGGAGCATCTCTAGGCTTAGTATTGACATTAGGAGTTTGAGCAAAATTTTAAGCATCAATAGAAGCATGAGACAATAAAGGCATAACACTTTAGGTGATAATCTTCTATCTTGGATGAGACTATTCTCATCTTTGATAGAGAGCTCATATGATTCAAGGAGGGTGTATCCTCCCATAGATTGAAGCATAATAGTGATTTTAATCCTAGTGTCTCTCAAGTAAGTGAGGAACACAAAACTAGCAGGTAGCCTCATAGGGGGAGGCAACATATGCCAAGTTTTCTAAAACCTTTCATTGAAATCATGCATTGTTTCTTTGGGTCCCCTCTTTATCATGTTGAGCTGATGTATGAGAGAGTCATGATCAATTTCATTCCAAAATCTATAATTTAGTAATACTCCAAAATCATCCCATGTTGAGATTCATCCACCTTCTAGAGTCTTATAAAAATCAAGAACATTCCCTTTAAGGGACATGGTAAGGAAGCTAATGGAAATGTTTTCTTGGAAAATATTGTAGAAGATAAAAAAGTTAGAAACATATATAATATGCTCACTAGGTGTGATATGACTGTCACTATCGAATGTGGGCATACCTTTTGTGGCATTGGTAGGGATGCCATCATATGCATGAAGTTGAATGGGGTTATCAGTATTGAAAGAAGGGAAAGCATGAGGTATATCCATGGCTTATTATTCAAGATTTTAAACTTATTCAACCTCTTCATCTTCTTCCTTTCTAGAAAAATCTACTCATTATTCAAAGGGAAGATTAGGTTGTGGATATTGAATTACAAGAGGGATCTCAGGCTAAATGGGTGGGTTAATAAGATTAGATGGTCTAGTAGAGGATGACCTAGTGAGGACCATGAATTATAGGGGAAATTTTATAACCAAAAAGTTTTATAAAACCATGTTTACTTTGAGGAGTCACCAAATGCTAAGTATCATACCAATTTATAGCTAGTGTTTGACAAGACCAACATCTACCTTGACAAGTTATCTTGAGGACAGTGTCCCACTAGGTGTGCTAGAACTATTGTCACCAAATCTTACACCCTAGAATTTGTTCAATATTATTATAGATTTGGGAAACATGGTAACATTTTTAGGTATGTGGGAGTAACTATAATGGAACTAACTATAATGGAAATGAGCCTCTAGGTTTAAGGGCTAGCTCCCTGAATATATCATGCAATGTTTTCCACTTAAAATACTACTTATTTATGAGGAAAAGAGTTAAAAAATGCATAAATTAAAACTACTATAAATAAGGTGATGCATCAAGAATATCTTCCACATGACCATATTTTCACCATACTGAAACAAAAAATATAGACTAGTCTCTAAGTTTTAAATGATTTTAACATGAGTATTTTGATATAGAGGCAAAATGTGAGTAGCAACACAAGGTAAATGAACCAAAGGGTAGATTTCATGCTTGAAGGAAAATTATACACTTAAAAAGATTTATATACTATACTACACTCTATATGACCTATAATATTAAGAACTCTTACTTAGACATGAAAGGATAAGGGAAAGAAGGATAGAGAATTATCACTTCTCATCACCATACATCACTTATAGACTCAGACAATTTTTCAAAACTTAGAAAATAAACTTGTCTTAAATCTTAAAGGAAAATTATAACATCGGTCTAGTAGGGCTTTGCCATACATGGTGTGGCCAATTTTTACAATAGCTCAAGAGTTATACTTATAGAAGAAAGGTTGTAAGGGAAAGGGGGCCTTAGAACTCAAAAAGGGGAATCAATCTATTTGAATTTTTTCAATTGTAGTTACAACTACCTCCATAAATTATGCTCCTTCAAGCTATTTGATTGATCCCCATCACTTTTAGTCACTAAATAGATATATATTCCCTCTTTGATCCTCTCTAGTGGTTGTAACAATGGAATTTAACATTCCCATTGGGTTTAGGAATTCATCTGGTTGGAACAACTAAATAAATCCAATAGGGCTTTAACCTAATGCATGCCCAAGAGGGGAGAAAGTTCACTCTCACGTAGATGACTTTGGTGATGGCCATTTAATTTTATGTGTCTTACCTGTAGGTCTTTAATGGTTCCATCTTATCCTAAAATATTTTCTCTTGGCTCAAAATAAATCATGCTTGAGCTCAGCTCCATCATGCTTGTTTGCCTTGGTTGAAAACTAAACTTTTGACCTCCATCTAAGTCAGTTGGCTCCCCTTTGTTTTTATTGGTTGAAAATTGACCTTTAGACCTCAATATTATACCTATTTTAAACTATAGATAGTGTCTTCTTATCATCTTCCATGTCTTTTAGGACAAGAGCAATATTATAGGTGATGACTTTTTGCATTGTTAGCCTTATAAACTCTATATTTTTGACATCTTCTTTAGTAGTAAAATTGGACTAGATGTCCTCATAATGTGATTGATATAGAATCACACCTATTTTTGTGTTCACCCACCATCTAATATCATATTTTATCCTAGGTGGCATCTTATAAATCACATATTGGCCCATATCTTTCTCTAATCCCTTGGCTTTGGTAACAGAGGGACATGAATAGTGTCCAATTTCAACCAGATTTTTTAAGGGATTATTCACCATATTTGCCTCTATCATTTCATTTGAGGTCACCATCTGTCAGCTCAACTCCATGACTACTATTTGATCATCCAAGTATCTCGGTAGTTTATATGGAGACCCCAAGTAGCCACTTACTTTGATATAAGTGAATGTTCTAAATTGAATATATGAGGCAACATACTTATAAATATTTTCTTTGGCCACATTAGACATCTTAATATGGCTTCTTAGATGATAGAAGACACTCATCATAGTATTAAATAAATAATTATAAAATTTGTATAAATTTTATCTAAATCTATCCAGAGTTATTTTTGGATAAGTCTCATATATCCTCATTCCATGGGATTCCTTGTGAGCCCATGGAATGTACTATTATGCACCAAGTTGTATATTAGGTAGGAGGACATGTATAATATACCTATGAACTTCTCATTTGAGTGGATTTCAACCTAAAGATACATCATCTACTTGTGCAGGTTGTCATTTAAAATGGTGGCCCAATCCAACTTCTTTTATTGCTCTAATACATAAATTAAAATTATGAACATCCAAGGCTCAATATTTTCTATGGTGGGAATACAATAAAATTTGGTTTCCATGTAAGTCATGTAATGGGGCAATCACTTAAATTTCACTAGTTTTAGACTCTTAGACATCCTCGACACCTTTTGCCTTTTCTTGACCAGCTAGTGGGAGTTGACAATGTCCCCTATCATTTTGTCATTATTGTCTACATATTCCTAGGATTATTCCAAGGAAAGTGTGATACTTTTAGGCAGGGGAGGAATCCCAATCATGGTATTGAGGACGAAAGGAATGAAAGAGTAGATAATTGATTGAATATCATTGATAACAATATTGGTATCTAGTTAATATACTCTAGCACATGCAATCACTAGTTTTGAGCATGGGATAACCAAGGAAAATTGTACTATAGGGGTGATATAAATCATACCAAGATTTTAGATTATTGGTGGAGGGTTTGGTTTTTACAATTCATTCAATAAAGTTACAAATTCCAAGCCCTGAACATTTATATCCTTAATTCCATCAAGAATAGAAATGATGTTTTTCATAGATGTTGAAGAATATACCATTGCTTCCTAGATTTATAGTGAAATAATTTTATACAAAAAAAATTATTTACCTTAATCACCCTCTGTCAGGAATCTAGAACAACAAACATGCTCTGATACCACTCATTAGGATCTTGCTCCTCAGAAAGAGCACAGTATGATTACCAAATATAAGCAATTGAATATGTGGAAATAACCAAAAACACAAGTAACTAGAATTCACCAATAGCACAGAATATGAGAGACAATACACTATCTTGTATTAACACTATATAGAAAAGAATACATCAAAGAGCCGCCACACTCTTTCACCTTACAGAGATTCACCACACCTCAAGTGTATAGTAATTCTTCTCACACACACTCTCCTACACAAAAAATGGTCCCAACAACCAACTCACACACAGAATTGGTGTTCACCTCACCAACCAGTCAGTAATAACCCCGCCGGTACACCAAGCACTCTATAGCACTTCAAGCTGATCTCTCATGAACCTGCAACCTGCAATTCAAAAACCAAACTTACATGTAGATCCCCAATGAGCTTGCAACAACCTGCAACTCACAGATCTTACAACTAGAAGGAACTCTTCCTTTCTATCTCATGCCTTAAACAATACATGCCAATGGGTCTATAAATAGATCCCTAACTCAAACACTAACTTAGACTCTTAATTTAGACAATTATCCTCACAGCCCAAGACTCTGGCTGGTCTTAACATGCAAACTCATCATTCACTTAACTAACTGTCCATGAAACGAACACTTCAGGAACACACAGGCGACCGATGCCGGTCCCTGCTAGTCTGGTTCTGCCGTCGTCGGTGGCCTTCTGCACTGGACTCTACCGACGTCGGTCCTTCTGCCGACGCTGGTTCCTGTAGAACTTAGCAACCTTCTATTCCTCAGTTTGCAAAGGTTGAAGCTTTTAGCTCCACAACCTAACAATCTCCCACTTGGAGATAAACAGCTGCAACCTGTACCTGTACCTGTACACCATCTAGTTTGTTTCCTTGGCTTTGTATCCCTCCTCAAGATCACTCTTGAAGACTAACCACCACAAAATCTGTGGTGCAAAATCTGTCATCCAAATTACCTGCCACATCCGCATCTACAACCGTGTAGAAAAAGAACTTGACCCTGCATAGCATGTGCACCTGCTGCTGGTCCCACTGAACTGCCCTTCAGTATTACTCTCCCGAATTGACTCCAAACTTGTGACAACTCCCATTTCTTGGGAAAACTCAGGTTTAGTACATACCATGCACTGAACCTCATTATGTGAATCAAGACACCTGTTCTATGAACTGTCTAACCATCGGCGTGCTAACCGGTTTCACACAATCATCCTGAAACAAAGTCAACAAGACCTCCATGTCTCTAGAACACACTCATGCCAAAGAATCTTGCTGCTCCCAGATTCTCCATGACATACACTTGAACTAGCTTTACCTTTAGTTCAGCAATACCTGTATATGTAACCCTGCAACAAGCACATCATACAGAAAATAGTATAATGTAGCTAATATTATCCAGCCTGGTAAAGAGAAACACAATGACCAAACCTCCATTGCCCTGCAGCTAAAACAAGATCATATACCCTGATCTTCCATCTCACATATCCATTTCCACTCTTCTTCATCCTTAACTTTCATTTGTCTCTTAGTGCTTACTTCCAGCTGGCAACACTACCCAAAACACCTGTTTGGTTCTCTTCCAAGGAATCACATCCTCATCCATGCCAAGCTCCCACTGTTTCCTGGATCTACCTGTTCTGCTTCTTCAATAACTTCCTGGTCCTATGCCATAGTGAGAAACAAGTAGTGTAAAGAAGGGAAATGATGAATTTAAGAACTTACTTACACCTTCAATCCTCCATATGGGCGCTTGAGACTCCATGACAACTAGCTGTCCACCCAAAATTCGTCTCAGTAACCGATGCCGATCACATCTCAGTCTACAGCCGACCGATGTCGGTTCCCTGCGACTGCCTCCCTGCCGACGTCGGTTTCCCCTGGCCGATGTCGGTCCTTTTCTGCCCTGAGTCACCGACATCAGGCTGCACATAGCTGACATCGGTCCCTGTCTGGACACCGACGCCAGTTTTCCTGCCGACGTCGGTCTCTGTGTTTTTCTTGTGAGACCTGACTTTTTCTCGCGAGCTCTTTTTATATCAAACCCTTGTCCAAATCACCCTTGCTCTGCTCAGAATTCCTCTGCACCTTATGCTGAACTCTGTCCATCACTTTCTCCTTGAAAACCAAGGCTTTCCCGTTCTTGTCACTAACATCAGATTCCTCAAGAAACCTTACCTTCTTCTTCTGCATACAGAAACCATGATCCATGCCTTCCAAATCCGAAAGCATACTCTTTGACTCAAGAACCAGCATCTCCTTCTTATCTCTGTGACCAAGCCTATCAAGCCACATCTCTGAATCTACAGCTGAAGTAGATAACCCAGAAAGAGAATCAGTAAAACAAGTAGATAGATAAAGCGTACCTACTTTCTTACCTCTAGCTATAACAAGTGTACCCTTGGTAACCTTCCAAGAGTCCACTATGAGAGTTACTGTGCAACCCTCTTCACCCAAACTTCTAACAAAAATCAGATTTCACTTCAGAACTGGGACATGCATGACCTCCTTTAACACCCATGTGTCACCTGTCTGCAATTTCAGCTTCACTTTGCCTTTGCCAACAATCTGACAAGGCTTACCATCCCCTACACAAATTTCTCCAAAGTCTCCCTAGACATACTCATGAAAAAATTCCCTATGTGGAGATGCATGAAAAGAGGCACCAGAATCTAATACCCAAGATTCTACTTTATCCAAAGAACATACCAGAGCATCCTGTGCAACGTAACCTGCAACATCTGCTTCTTCTCCATGTTCTTCATGATGATCTTCACCTGATCTGCAATCTCTCTTTAAGTGCCCTTGCTTTCCACATTTCCAGCAGGTTATTCTGCCATACCTGGACTTGGATCTTTTGCCTATCTTCGACCTTGATCTCCCACGCTCTGTCTTCTCTCTTGGCCTTCCTCTTCCTTCAACACTCAAAGCATCTCCAGATGATTCACCTGTGCTTTTCCTGCATATCTCTTCATTCAAGATCACACTCACAACATCATCCACTTTTAAGACTTTTGAAGGAGACATAGTATTAGAAACTGCCATTACCAAACCTTCCCAACTTTCAGGCAATGAACACAAGATTAAGAGAGCTCTAAGTTCATCATCAAATAAAATATTAACTAAACTTAACTGGTTTACCAAACCATGGAAATCACTAAGATGGCTATGAACAGATCCACCTTCCAACATTTGCAAATTAAATAAACGCTTCATAAGAAATACCTTATTAGAAGCCGAGGGTTTTTCATACAAATTTGCCAAAGATTTCATTAACTCCACCGTTGTCTTACACTGTGATAAGCTGGAAATCACAGATGAATCAAGACTCAATCTAACAGATCCCAGAGCCTTCCGATCAAGAACCTCCCATTCTTCATCTTTCATATCCAAGGGTTTGCTAGCAACCCCACCCAACGGTAAGTACAAATCTTTCTGATATAGATAGTCCTCAATCTGCATCCTCCATAATTGGTAGTTCTTGCCATTAAACTTTTCCATTCGTAGTTGACTATTTTCTGCCATTGCTCAACTCCCACTCAAACAGAAACCCTGTGAGTAACCTGTAATCAAAACACACTATCCAGATCTATACCAATCTGTTAGTATCCCAACCAAAAGCTCTGATACAACTTGTCAGGAATCTAGAACAACAAACATGCTCTGATACGACTCATTAGGATCTTGCTCCTCAGAAAGAGCACAGTATGATTACCAAATATAAGCAATTGAATATGTGGAAATAACCAGAAACACAAGTAACTAGAATTCACCAATAGCACAGAATATGAGAGACAATACACTATCTTGTATTAACACTATACAGAAAAGAATACATCAAAGAGCCGCCACACTCTTTCACCTTACAGAGATTTGCCACACCTCAAGTGTATAGTAATTCTTCTCACACACACTCTCCTACACAAAAAATGGTCCCAACAACCAACTCACACACAGAATTGGTGTTCATCTCACCAACCAGTCAGTAATAACCCCGCCGGTACACCAAGCACTCTATAGCACTTCAAGCTGATCTCTCATGAACCTGCAACCTGCAATTCAAAGACCAAACTTACATGTAGATCCCCAATGAGCTTGCAACAACCTGCAACTCACAGATCTTACAACTAGAAGGAACTCTTCCTTTCTATCTCATGCCTTAAACAATACATGCCAATGGGTCTATAAATAGATCCCTAACTCAAACACTAAGTTAGACTCTTAATTTAGACAATTATCCTCGCAGCCCAAGACTCTGGCTGGTCTTAACATGCAAACTCATCGTTCACTTAACTAACTGTCTGTGAAACGAACACTTCGGGAACACACAGGCCATCGACGCCGGTCCCTGCTAGTCTGGTTCTGCCGACGTCGGCCGACTTCCTGCCGTTGCCGGTGGCCTTCTGCACTGGACTCTGCCGACGTCGGTCCTTCTGCCGATGCCGGTTCCTGTAGAACTCAGCAACCTTCTGTTCCTCAGTTTGCAAAGGTTGAAGCTTTTATCTCCACAACCTAACACCCTCAAAAGACCTTCAAACCCCCTCAAAGAAAACAATACAAGGATCTAGAAAAACACTTACTGATAATTTGGATGTTTGTATGTAATTAAAGCTAGAAATCTTTAAAGAATTTTCCATAATCATTCATTAAATAGAGAATTTTCATGTTGTACATAATTAGGGCACACAAATAGATTTAATACAAAAGTATAATCTTTTAATACAAAAGGTAAACATGAGTGAAGGCAAGTGCCTTAGTTATAATCCTTTGTATTTCAATTTAGGGCTGCCATTAATGATTTGAAATATAATGGCTAATTACCAACTACCCCCTTTAATCATTTAGGTTCCTTTCAAAATAGGAATGAGAAGGTGAAAATTTTTACTTCATGCTAAGTAATCATCCTTACAACACATGGATCCATTTAAGCAAACTTTACATATTGGTTCTTTTCAGGCCTTTGAAGACTTTTACACTTATGCACATGTTATTTCCTTTGGTACAACAGTACAATATGTTCTGAGCTACCTATGGGATCTAAGAATGTAATGTGTCATTATTTTACTTTAAAAATCCAAAATTTTGGGCCTTGGAGACATTTTGAACCTTACACACCAAAAGGCAAGTGAGGCCATCATTAAAAAGGGCCCATATCTTATAAATCCTTGAGGACCTACCACATGTCTAACTTAGATGCTAGCTCAGACTCTTGACCAAATTTTTACCTTTGCACCATCCTTCTTGATATAGGTAAGGATGCAAGATCCCTTTGATCCCTAAAAAAGCACTCATTACTTATAAAAATTAATAAACAAATTGTTACCTTGTAAATTTTAAGAATTTAGACTAGGCATTTCATAGGATAAAGTCTTAGAAGTCCCCTGAGATAATGACATGATTTTCATTCAGATTATTTGACATTTCCTCACATCATTAATAAAAACATGTTAAATATGCAACTAGGAAATTTTATCTAGGGCCCCAGAACTTTTCTCATTCAAGCACAGGCAACAATTTAATGTATGTAAGGAGACTTGGATATATCTCTATCATTTCATAGTGAAAATTCCCACCATGAAACACCAAATAGAGATGTATGAACACAATATATTTACAAAAATTCCCTTCAAACTTTTAGAATGGTCCTTTGAACTCTTGGAAATGCCTTTCAAAACTATTGAAAATGTCCTCCACCTCCTAAAAGTGCCCTTCAAGATTTGTGTGAGTGTCCTCTAAATCTAGAATTATCCTTTAGACATTTTGTAGAAACCCTTCAAGAATTTTACAAGGGAAAAATGCTCAAAGTAAATAATCCTTCATATATTTTACAAAGGCAAAAATACCCTTCAAAAGTGTCTTTTAGGACTTTTCACAAGTGTCCTTTTCCCTTTGAAAGTGCCCTTTGGTAATTTTTCAAAGGTAAAATGCCCGAAGGAAATGATCCTTCAAAATTTTTGAAAAGGTAAAATGACCCTTTATGATTTTTGGGAAGTACCTTTGGATAAAACAAATGACCTTACAATTCCTTCAGGCTTTTTGTGCAAGGAAAATTCCTAAGGGCAAGTGCCTTTTAGACTTTTTTGCCATAGATAAAATGTCTAAAATAAATGACCCAAAACCATTGAAATAGACCTTTGAAACTTTTTTAAAACACTTAGACTAAAATTGATAATATATTTAATTCCTTCAAAACTTTTGTAGCAGACAAAATGTCTGACAGAAATAAGTCTTTGAAATTTTTATCCAAGATAAGAATATAAAAACCTATTTCTGTTGGACATTGTGTTTCTACAAAATGCCCAAAAATTCTAAGGGAAAGAACACCTTCGTCAAGAAAATACAAGACAAAAGACTTAGCAATTAGTAAGTCAATAATCATATATTAAGGGGTAAAATAGATTAAACTACATAAACAAGCTCAAAGGGGCTTATTCTAGTAGACCTTTTAGGAGTCAACCTATCAACCCAAATATCAAACTTTAATTTCTCAACCCATTTCCTTTTGTTGGCATCCAAAGTCCTAATGATCTTCAATAAATTCTTGTTACTAGACTTAACCTACCCATTTCCTTGTGGATTATGATTTAAGGCGTATGTTATATCAATCCCATAATCTTCACACAATGTAATTAATCATTTTTATCTAAAGCACATGGTGTTGTCATAGACAATTTTGATTGGCACTCCAAACTGACAAATCACATTATTTAAAAGGAAATCAATGACTACCTAGTGGGTTGATTTTCTAGTAGGGATTACTTCAACCCATTTTGTGAAATAATCAATGGCCACTAAGATCCATTTGTGACCAACACTTGAATCATATGATATTTCACCCATGAATTCCATTCCCCACTACTTGAAAGTTCCCTCAACTGAAATTAGTTGCAAGGAGAGTAATCTAGAAGGTTTCATTCTCCAAAAGAATCATTGGCACTATTCACATCTCCGTACCATAGTAGAAACATATTTGAATAGAATGGGCCACCAATAACTGGCCCTCATAATCTTGTGTGTAATGATTTTGGGAATAAAGTGACCACCACACACACCACTATGGAGCTCTATAACTAATTCAAAAATCTCATGTCCACTAATCACCTTAAGAGGACACCATCTGGGTTCTTCTAAGCCAAATCATCCTATAATAGAAGATACTTCTAGGATATTAACTTCAAGGTCATCCTTTTTTTTTGTCTAAGTGAGGAGGATAATTTAAAGTCTTCAAATAATAGACTATATATTTATACCATGGAGATTGGTTGTACTTGGATACAAGGTTATCAATAACCCCTTCTATATTGTTCACCTTTATAACATGTAAGTTGGCTTTAACCATAAGCTTGGCAAGATCCATGCCTCTAGCCAACTTAGTAGTTTATATCTCTAAGTCATATTGTTGAAGTTTATTGACCCATCAACATATTTTTTTGGTGGTTTCATCCTAAGTTAATATGTCCTTTACCATACTATGAGGAACATAGGCCATGATCTTTAAACTTAGAATGTAGGATCTAAACTATTTGACACTTTTTAAGAGAGAGAAGGCTTATTTTTCCATTATTGTATAGTTTAGCTTAGATCCCTGCAGTGCCTTGCTAAAAAAGGCAATTGATTTCTCATGGCCTTCCTCATTCTTTTGTAGTATCACTATAGTAATGGCATTTTTGGATGCAAATGAAAATATCTAGAAATCTTTTCTATAGTCAGGATTGGTAAGCACTGGGGTAGTTTTCAAGTCTATCTTGATGTCCTTGAATGATTTGGTAGCCTTTTCCTCCCACCTTATGGTTTGATCTTTTTTTAACATTGAATTAATGGGTAGAGTAATCTCAAAAAAATTAGAAACAAACCTTCTAACAAAGTTAATCTGGCCAAATAAATATTGAATACCTTTCTTGGTCTATGGGATGGGTACCTTATCAATGGCCTCTACCCTTTTAGGGTCTATCATCATACCTTGCTTAGACACAGTTTACCCAAGTAGTTTTGACTTTTATAGTCCAAAGTGGAACTTATTAGGATTGAGGTATATTTTTAACTCCCTACATCTAATAAGCATCTACTCCAAGTGTCTTAGGTGGTCATCTTAATATACCCTAATGAACTAGTTGAATAACCCAGTAAAGGCTACATTCATTGCTATTTGGAAGGTAACACCTACATTCATTAAGCCAAAAGGCATTTGGATATACACATAGGTATCTTATGGGGTAGTGAAATAAGTCTTATACCTTTTAGATTCATTCACTACTACTTGGTTTTAGCCAAAAAACCCATCTAAAATTGACAACAGCTGAAAAATAGTAACATCTTGAGTCATGTTATCCATATTAGGCAATGGATAGTTATCCTTCAATGAAACCTTGTTTAAATTATAGAAATCAACACAAATTCAAATGTCTCCATTTTTATTTATTATAGGTATTAGATTGGCCACCCATGATGAATACCTGATGGGTTGAATGATCCCATCATCCCTTAATTTCTTTAGTTTCTCTTGCATCTTGGTGTCCAATATAGGATTAATAGGTCATTATTTTTGGTAGAATGGTTTCATAATAGGCTTGAGAGGGATAACATTTTGGAAAAATTATTAATTATAGGCATTCAAATATGAATATAACCATACTAAATAGTCATAATACTTAGTTAAAATCTTAATAAATGCTTCCTTCTCTTTCTTTGTCAGGTGAGTGCTAAGCTAGATTTTCTTTTGATTATCCTTAGTCTTGATGTTAATCTCAGTTACATCCTTTGATATATAGATATTCATAGATCTAATTCTATTAACTCCATCAAAATATGCTTCAAGACTAACCAATCCTCTAGGAATAGTATTAGTCTTCAACTAGATAAACCTTTTTCCATACAAAGTTTCTTTTCCATCACATATTTATACCATGGAGTCCAAATCTATAATGGTTCCTTAAAAATCATCTATACAACACAAAAACCTTTTTATTTGATCATCATCATCAACACTCCCCACAAAATTCCCTATGTCTATATCCACATATGACACTTCAACTAATATTTAATATCTTCCAAGACATGAAGCATTTGTGGATCCCAATTTAGGTGAACCATCTTCCCATCTAGAGGTATAGTGGCATAGGATAGGTCCATTTAAAAACTACCCCTACTACTAGTAGCCCATTTTCTATACAATAACATACCACATTTTGGTAAATAGTTTATAATAATAATATACATACTCAAGAATTTACCATGGTATTATGTGAGCTACACCACCAATCCTTTAACCATGCCAACAATAAGTAATTCTCTAGAATCCATGGTGAGGCATCATCCATATGCTATAGTTATTCTTATATAGAGTTCATTCAGAATAGCCAGTGGCATAATGTTACAAGACACACCAAAGTTAAACATGCACTTGTGGATAATTAAACCATTAATCAATAAGGTGGTATAGAATGGGTCAACATCCATCTGATTCTCTACCAATGTTGTTCCTAAATACACCTTCAAGTGATGTTTAGGGTATTATGAGGTGTTCTCATTTTCCATAGGGGAAGTGGGAGAAGGCTTAGCTTTAACAATCTCATTGGAAATAATTTTCTCAGTGAACCCCAAATATTCAAAGTCTCTTCTCCTATGCTCTAGAATTTTGAGCAATTCCACAAAGGGTACTATGACCTTTAGTTAACTCAAAACATGGTCCATATCATATACAATGTAGTTAGGCAAAGGAGTGTTAGTAGGTAGACTTGTGACACTTTCATTTGGGATACACCCCTCAATAATCAAGGGGAAAGAAGTAGCATAACTAGCATTTTTAACTTCACTCTTCAAGGGAAGCTTCTTATGTTCATCCTTATTAGGAATATTGGATAATAGGGGAGTCCTATTCTTGGCCTATCTATATTTTGGCTTAGAATTTTAAGGTGTAGGACCAAGATTGGTGGAATTTGGGACCTCCTTACTCCCTATGGTCTCTTTCTCTCTTGTCTTTACTTTAGGGTCAACAAAGTCTTTAAAATTTGAAGGAGAATTTTGATCTTTACTTCTCAAATTGTACTCCTCTTGGGTAATTTATGCATGGATCATCAATTTTTGGTACTCAACCAATGGAGGTGAATCTCCATATTTCTCTTTCACCATTAATCTCAAAAACTCAAAATCATGAACATGCAATTCATATTCATGCATCATATTTATCTCACAAATAAAGTCTAGGGTTGGGACCCTTACCTTTTCAAATGATCTCCAAAAGGCTTGAATAGTACTGGTGCTCATTATATTTGAATATGGAGAGGCAACCATCACATTTGGTTTATCAATTTGGAAAGTAAAACACTCATAGGCTATAATGTCTTCACAACTAGGAACAGTTGAAGCACTCACATCTTCTTCTTGGAGGGTATAACTTTCCATCTCTTAGAATTTAAGAATATAAATGTCATCTTCATTAGATGAAGATTCAAAGCCTTCTATACCTTGACCATAACTATTATTTGTATTACATGGAAGATGAGGAAGGAAGCATTTGTCAAACCAGTCGATATCAAAGTTGATTGCATTGACCTTTGTAGCTAAAGGATCCAGTACTTCCCTTCCACTTCCCTAGTTCTACTTCCTCTCATGATTAAAATCCCTTACAAACCCTTTTCCTTTGTCATTATTATTTCCTTTGAAATCTTGTTGACCTTGACCCTGGTCCCTAAGATGAGTTCTTTCCTCTCTCTTATGATCCCTCGTATCATCATGGTTAGAAGAACCCTAAGACTACCCCTTTTCTACTCTAGACAACTTGTAAGAAATTTATTTCACAATAGTATCTAGATTTTTCACATTTTAATCTAGATCTAAATTCTTATGGGAGGTTTGAGGCTTCTCTAGATTCACTAGTTTGACATCAACCCTCTTGTTTAAAGGCTTACCCACTGCTTTGATATTATTCTCTATTTGGATAGCCAAATTAAAGGCCACCTCAAATTTGTGGGGGATTTGTCTCTAAGATAATAGGCTACCTTCTTGTCAAATACATCACAATATTTGATCAAAGAAGTATCACCACTAGGTCTAATGTCTTATGGCAGCTTTCTTAATACCTTATTGAATCTAGAATTAAAATCCTTAACACACTCATTAGGATTTTTTTAAGGTTTTGAAATTCAGTGAACAAGAATTTGGGATCAATGATTTCACCAAATTTCATCTTAAATACATAAATAATGGCTTTCCATGTGTCTATGGATCCATCAATGAGGGATTTAAACCACTCATGGGCCTCTTCTTCTAATGTGTTCATAAAGAGATTTATGCATACATCTTCTAAATCAATTTCATATTCTTCAATAACATTTTAAGAAATATTTTAAATGTTGTTCCCTAGATATGACATTGTTCCCTTTAAATTTAGGTAATATAATTCTCACTTTAATGGGAACTTCATTAGGGAAACTAGGCATACCATTAAAGTTGATAGGTCTAAACCTTGGGATCACAAATAGTCTGCATCTATTAGACATACCTTGATCTTATTTTCCATCATTATCACTACCTACATGAAACCTCCTCCTTCTTAGATCATGGTCTCCCATCTCTAAATATAAAGATTAATATGAACTAGGGGATAGCTATGAATGAATACTATGAGGAGGACTTGAAATAGGAGAAATAGAATGATACCTTAATGGCCTTGCAAGAGGAGAAAGATTTCTTCGTAGAGAAGGAAATTGACTTGTAAGAAGCTCAAATTTATTTGAATTTTTTTGATATCCTTCAACTAGAGGTATATTTGAGAAAAGGGTGTAAACAAAATTAGGGACAAATTGTTTAGGTCTTACTTTATTGCTGAGTTTTGGCTTACAATAAGCTTCCACACTTGTCTCCTAGATATATCTTTTAACTTGAGGTCAATATTTTTAGATGGAACTTTTTGAAAGGAAGACCTAGTACCCTCCAATATTTTAGATCTAAAATAAAAATCTTCAAGATAGATAAGAGTAAATATAATAAGCACTGATCTTTAAACTTTAATGTAATAGAGTCACCACTATAAGAAAAAACTTCTAGACCATAACAAATAGAACTACTAATAGCAATTGATAGAATGAAAACTTCCAAATACTGAAGATAATTTAGGGCACAAATCTAATATTGATAGCATAAAAGACTCTAAATTCATGGAGATGGGTTCTTAGTCCCCAAAAACAACACCAAATAACTAATGGTTCCCATCTTTACACCTTGTTAGTCCTAGCTCCACACAAGTATTGGAATGGAAATTAGAGGATGAGAATACCCCAACAGAATGTCATTATAGCCAAAGAGGGCAGTGTTATCATAAAATCACTAGGATTGGATGGTGGTTGGAAGGTAGCTTACTTTAGATTTGGTTAGCTCCTATCATCTTTTAGCTCTGACTCAACCAAGGTGAGAGTACCTAGGATGTATCTTAGAAAGGGGGAAAGGGTTTTAAATGAATGGTTTCCCTTAGTATTGGGAGGACATGTGAAAGTATAAATAGGGAATAACCACCCTTGCTTAGTCTACCTAGAGAGGTTGTCACATAGGCTAATCAAATGTCATGAAGTAGACACAAGCTACTAAAAGTAAAGGTAAATGGTGGAAGGTGGTTGAATCTTCCATACTTTCAAACAATGATAAAAGTAGATGTAGGTAGATGGAAAAGGCAATGCTAATTCTTTGGAATAATAGACTCAAACGCACTATTGATATGTAAAGTTAGGGTGCATCTAAGTACAAGTGACATGTAAAATATGCAATTGGATAACATCACTTCTATGTAGACCCACTTTAGAATAATCAAAGGAGGGTGAATCTATAGGGTAGGATTAGATAGGAATAGATTTTTCAATCAATAGAACAAAATTTGGAGGGTTAATAAATAAGCATAAATAAATTCACTAAACTATTATATCATCTTCACTAACAAATGTATTTTAGATCAAAAATAAACAAAATGAAATCATGCACAAATGATCCTTGAAGTCTAAAAAGTAATACTATGAATTATCCTTCAGTAATTCATTCCAAATGAATCTGTGAGCCTAGGACTACCTTTAAAAAGGATATCAACACCCTATTCCCAAATCTTAGATCAAAAAGGATTTTATAACCTAGATATAAACTCTTACAATAAATATGAATACACTAGATAACAAATCTACCAAGCATGTAAAATAGAGCCCTACACTTCAACAATAATAAGAGAATGAAAACCATGAATATATTTCATTAATTAATTGAATGGAAATTGCATACAATGTGTTTTAAATAACATACAGCCTAACATTGTGCAAGACAATTCTATAACAAGGGATACATATCAAATATTCTCAAAGCTTGCCAATGATTTTATAGCAGAAATCAATTTGGCACTAGAAAGACTACATAGAGAGAACTCTTCGAGGATATAACTCTTGACTCAAAATTTAATCAACCCTTGTAAATGGATAGACCCCCTTTAATTATATGATAGAGTTAAGCCTATCATATTCCTAAAGAAGCTCCAGATGGAAAATTCTTTTATAGAACTAAAATTTATTAAACCTTGTAATAAACATGATTCCTTAGATATGCTCATGTTATTTTGATGATTTAGAGATTTATCCTCCACCTCAGTATAATATTTTATAGTTATTTACATGGTGGAATATCTCACAAGGGATAAAACAAAACCTTTGTCCACTTGCATAACAAATAAAAACATCTCTTTCCTATCCACATGATTATAAAAAAACTAAATGAAAGGGTCATGCTACTAACAGGCCAAATATAATGGTTTCCTAGTGGGACAAGAGAATAAAGAGGAAGGGGGGGAAGAGAAGAAAGAAGTGGTGCCAACTCAATAAAAACTAAAATATCTGGTTATACTCCAAAGTCAATCTGGATGATGAAATCTTTCACTAACTTGTTCATATACTTTCTATATCCTTCCAGTATAGGATTGATATTCCTTTAGTCTGGGTCTTCTTGATATTTGAATTTTACTTGCTATTCTTCAAAATAGGTATCAATCTTCTAAAGCATGGTTTGTTTTCATTTGATGAGCTCCTTAAGTTAGTCATAATACTTCTCAAGTGACACCAGCTGATTTATTTTATCAATATCAAAGACTCTTGTGGTGCACCAATGAGGCTTTTTATAGTTATGTGTATTATCTCATCCTTTAAATCACTTACACCATCAAGGCTTACCATCTTCCTAGGTGCATCATCTATCTCTCTTGTTGTAGTCTTGAAGGACTTCTCTTCTCCTTTTAAGTCAAAGATGTCATCTTTAAACATTTCCAATCGATGTTTGATTACCAATTAAAATTCTCTAGGCTTCTTGTGATCATTAGGAGTAATGATCCTTTCTAATATTAAATTATTTATTCCCATCTTACAGATTTCATCTATTTTCTATTGGATTGCTTCCCAATTCTTAATGTTTTCCTCATAGATAAGCATTTGGACATCACATTCCCTCTTATTATCCACTATATAATTCAAGCATTTCAATGCTAAGTGGACTACTTCAGCCCTAGTGCATAAATCCTCTTGCCATTTTTTTGTTTCCCTTCCTCTGGATTTCAAATCATTAATTCAGTTGAAATCAAATGTCTCTATTGAGAAAAGAGGATAATCTAGAGTAATACTGGTAGTTAAAGCTACTACCTTAAGCTCACTCAATATATTTTTCAAGTACTATATCATAGCTTAATTTTATACCTTTAATTCCTCTATGGTGGCTTTGTTCTTGTCCATTTGATGAGCCATCATGTTTGTCAAAACATATGAGCTATGCTTTAACTCATTCCTTGATGGCTCCCCTAGATTGTAGTTGTAAATAGTGTAACTTTCAAGGGGAGCATCTTTATTTAAATCACCTTATGGGGGTATGATTATCTCTACATTTCTTTCTCTCATACTAGTGAACATGGTTCTAGATTATGTTTTGGCCTTCTTGGGGGGTTTGGCCTTATACACTTGAGTGATCTTTACCACATAAATTTCCCTAATTTTGCTCATGATGTCCTTATTTTCTTTGATCTACTCCTTGACCCATATAAGGGGTCTTGTCTAAAATCCCATTTATGTAGTATACATTGATGTAGGCCTTGAGATAGTGTAAGGTGGTGTCATCAGAGTACCTGTTATTAGAAGTACCATAAGAATGAGCTATGGAATCAACACAAATTGTTAAATTTCTTCATCACCCTCTAACTCCTCACCACCTTCTTTATCTACTCCAAGTCCTCCTTCAAGGTTTGGCTCTATTTTTTCCAATCCTTCAAAATTTAGCCCAAATTGGTGAGACTCCTTAAGTCATTTCTCAATGGATCTCCCTTGTGCTACTGACTAACTGGAAGGTTTTACAACCACTTTACCTTCTTTATTCACTTGATATTTAGGTAGAGGTGAAGCTATGGTGGATTTTTTTGATTTCAAGAAACTCTCCACCAATAATGGCCTATGGACCTTTATTATGGATTGGATCATGAATTTTGATATGAATAAGGAGACCTCAAGGTACTTCAATTAAAGCAACATTACCTAAATTACCCTCCTCAGTACCTTTATTAGATTGGTCAAATTCCTTATTTATCTTTATATGGGTAGGGGTACTCATTTTTAGGTTTTATCCCCCACTTTATTTTATAATTTTCTTATCCTCAAGTGTTAAACTTGACACCTTTGGAGGGGAAGGGATTATTGGTGATATTTCTAGAGTTACTTGTGGGCCTTTTTTATTCAACCACCACTTTAAGACTAGTGGTGACTTGAATATTCTGCTCTAGATCCACCTCAACTTTCTCATTATATTTATTCATTTCTTTAACTTTATCTTAATTATCCTATCCTAGTGATTGGGTGATGACATTTTCAACAAATGTTTCTATGTCTTATGAGGTTGTTTCTTTTTCCTAAGGGCCCTAAACTTGAGTGGTCACCTTAACCCCAAATTACACATCTTCAAAAGAAAGAGGATCACTTGAGGCTTTAATTTCTTACTAATTACCCTTACCTTCCACTCTTGAAGGACCCTCTTTTAAAAATAAACTAAAAATTAGGACCTTTAATGGGGTATAGGGTCTTTCCTTCAGAGTTCTCTACCCTATTTTCACTTGTGGAAGAGCGAATGATCATTGTTTCTTCATAACCTCAAAAAAGGGCATATTTTCATTTGATTCTTATTATTCACTCATATCTCTTAACCTTTGAGCATATGAGGATTGATCCTCTTTCCTTTTCAAGTAATTTCCTTAGAAGGTAGGTCCTTGAATACAACCACCTTCATTTTATTAGGACTCCCAACTAGAGGTTATAGAGCCCTCTTAACTCTTTTTTGCTTGGGTTTATCTACCTCTTCTTCACCTTCTCTCTTCCTTGAGTAATTTATTAGAGGAAGGACAATAGTTGGTTGTTGTGTTGGTGGAGCCATGGGTGAAGTAAGTAGGACAACAACTGGACTGACTATTGGGATGGCTACTAGGATGGATGGTATTATTGGGGCTCCCTTTAATGCAATGGATATTAGGGTGGCACTGACCAATACAACCTCCCCAATGGTGATATTATCCCAATTCTTATCCAAACTTGTTAACTTCAAGAAATATAGTTTTGCCTTAGACTGTGATGCAAATATAGACTCCACATCAATTGGTTTGGTGAAGTCAACAACACCAACCTTGATTTTTCCTTTGCCCTTTACCACTAGTGATGGAGCTAAGGAAACACCACTATAAAATAGGAGGAAACCCTTTAACTCCCAAAATTATATAATTTCCCAAAGGGTTGGGGTGTCATAGGCACTAAGATCAACACCATTTTCCTTCAACCATTTGAAGGTTCTTCTCATGATTTCCATAGCCCTCCATGGTATGGAATCATTTTCCCCAATAGTGAAGTCCACCTACAAGATGGATTGGGTTTCAATATTAAACTTATTGTAAACTATAGATAGTGTCTTCTTATCATCTTCCATGTATTTTGGGATGGGATCAATATTATAGGCAATGAATTATTACACTATTAGCATTATAAATTCTAGATGTCTAACATCTTATTCGGTAGTGCAATAAGATTAGATGTCATTATAATGTGATTGATGTAGAATCAAACCTATTTTTATGTTCACCCACCATCTAATATCATAGTTTAGCCTAGGTGGCATCTTGTCAATCACATATTGTCCCATCTCTTTCTCCAATCCCTTGGCCTTGGTAATAGAGAGACATGAATAGTGTCTAATTTTAACCAAAAATTTGAATGGATTGTTTACCTTCTTTATAACTATCATTTCATGTGGGGGCATCATTTACTAACTCAATTACATCACTGTTAATTGATCATCTATGCATATCAGTAGCTTATATGGAGACCCTGAGTAGCCACTTACTCTAATATAAGTGAACATTCTAAATTAAATATATGAGGTGCCATACTTATCAATTATTTCTATATCTACCTTAGACATCTTATTGAGGCTTCTTAGAGGATAGAAGATAATCATCATAGTATTAAATAAATAATTATAAACTTTGTATGAATTTTATCTAAAGCTATCCAGAGTTATTTCTAGATAAGTCTCATATATCCTCATTTCACTAAGATCCCTTGTGAGCCCATAGAACATCGTATTATGCACCAAGATATACATTAGGTAGGAGGACATGTAGAATTTACTTGTGAAATTATCATTTGAGTGGATTGTAACCTAAAGCTACATCATCTACCTATGTAGTTTGTCACTTAAAATGGTGGCCCAATCCAACTTGTTTTGTTACTCCAACACATAGATTAAAATTATGAACATCTATGGCTTAAACTTCTCTATGGTGGGAATCCCATAAACTATGGCTACCATGGAAATCATGTACTAGGTAAATTCCCTAAATTCTTCTAGTTTTTAACTTTTAGACATTCTTGACACCTTTTTCCTTTTCTTGACTAGCCAGTAGGAGTTGACAATGTCCCATATCATTTCATCATTATTGTATGCATACTCTCTACATTCCTCTAGGGAAAATGTGATAATTTTAGGTTTGAGAGGAATCCAAAGCATGATTTTGAGTTCCAAAGGAGTGAAAGATCAAACAACTGATTGACTTCCATTGACAACAATCTTAGTATCTGGTTGATACACTCTAGCACATACAATCACTAGTTTTGGGTATGGGACAGCCACGGAAAATGTTGTTGCATGGGTGATATAACTCATTCCAAGACTTGAGATTATTGGTGGAGGAAATTTTTTTACAAGGCATTCAATAAAGTTTCAAATTATAACCCTTTAATATATGTATCCTTGATTCCACTAAGAATAGAAATGATGTTGCTTTTAAAAGATGTTAAAGAAGATGCCATTATTTCCTAGATTTCTAGTGCAATAATTTGAAATCAAATAAATTTTTCACCCTAAAAAAACTTAAAACCCCCTAAAAATACACAATACAAGGAGTTAGAAGAACACTTACTAATAATTTGGAGGGCTATATGCAATTTAAGTTGGAAATATTTGAAGAATTTGTCACAATCACTCATTAAATAGAGAACTTTCATGTTGCACATAGCTAGGGTACACAAATAGCTTGAAGACACAAGTAGAATCTTTTAATTAAAAAGGTAAATGTGAATAAAGTCAAGTGCCTTAGTTATAATCCTTTGCATTTCAAATTAGGGTTTCCATTAATGCTTTAAAACATAATGGCTAATTACCAACTACCCCCTTTAGTCATTTAAGCTCCTTTCAAAAGAGGAAGGAGAAGGTGTAAATGTTTTTTTAGTGTCAAGAAATCCTCCTTGCAATATGTGGATATATATAAGCAAACTTTACATGCTAGTGCTTTTTGGGCCTTCGAGGACTTTTACACTTATTCACTTGTTATTTCCTTCAGTATAGCAATGTAATATGTTTTGAGCTACCTATGGGATCTAAGAATGCCATGTTTCATTATTTTAATTTAAAAATCTAGGTGTCCAGGTCCTCAAGACTTTTTGAACCTTTCCCACTAAAATTCAAGTGAGGTAATCTTTAAAAAGGGCCCAAAGTTTATAAAACCATGAGGACCTACCATGTGTCCAAATTAGATGCTAGATCAATCTCTCAACCAAATTTTTACCTTTGCATCATCCTTATTGATACAGGGAAGGATGAAATATCCTTATGATCCTTGAAAATGCACTCATTACTTATAAAATAAAATGAACAAGTCATTACCTTATAAATTTGATGAATTTGGCCTAGGCATTTTCATGGGATAAACTCTTAGAAGTCCCCTGAGATAACCACATGCTTTTCATTCAACTCATTAGGAATTTCCTCACCTCATTCACCAAAACATGTTGAACAATTAACTCAATAATTTCATCCAGGGCCCCAAAACTTTTATCCTTCAAGCACAAGGCAACAATTCAATGTATGCAAGGAGACTTGGATACATCTTTATATTTTCACAAAGAAACTTCCCACCATGAAACCCCGAATAGAGATGTCAAGAAAAATAGATTTTAAAAAATGACCTATAAACTTTTTGAATGGTCCTTTAAACTCTTGAAAGTGCCTTTTGAAACTATTGAAAATGTCCTTGACCTCCTAAAAGTGCCCTTTGAGATTTGTGTAAGTGTCCTCTAGAACTAGAATTATCTTTTGAACATTTTGTAGACACCCCTTAGTAATTTTTCAAGGGAAATTTTTTTGAAGAAAATAATCCTTCAAACATTTTTCAAAGGTAAAATGACCCTTCTAAAGTGTCTTTTAATATTTTTTATAAGTGTCCTTTTCCCTTCAAAAGTGCCCTTTGGTAATTTTTTAAAGGCAAAATTCCTAAAGGAAATGATCCTTTAAAAATTTTGAAAATAAAAATGACCCTTCAATATTTCTAGGATGTACCTTTGGCCAAATAAAATGACCTTATAATTCCTTTGGGATTTTTATGCAGGCAAAATTCTCAAAGGGCAAGTGCCCTTCAGACTTTTTTCTACAAACAAAAAGTCCAAAACAAATAACCCAAAACCAATAAAATAGCCCTTTAAAACTTTTGTAAAATACTTAGCCTAAAATTAATAAGTCATTAAATTCCTTCAGAACTTTTGTAGTGGAAAAAATGTTTAATAGAAATAAGTATACAAAAATTTTGTCTGAGACAAAAAATATGAAAACCTATTTCCATCAGACATTATGTTTGTGCAAAAGGCTCAAAAATTCTAAGGGAAAGAATAACTTCACCAAGAAAAGACAATACAAAGGACGTATAAAAAATCTTTCAAATCTTTTAACATTGAATAGGGAATAAATTACTTGGTGTATATTTGGTCTCCAACAACTATGACTATGTAGATGCCTCAATTCATGTACATAGGCCTGTAACTACCTAGTTTAGATCTTAAGAGAGCTAAACTGTGAGGGCCGTTGATTGACCCAATGGATCAAGAAACTAAGGGAGATTAGAATTTGGAGATTCAAGTTAAGAAAAAAACTCCTCTCCTTTTTACCTTATTTACCCTCAAAGTAGGGTTTCTAGCTCAAATATCACCTCACTTATAGTTAGCATGTAGATTGGTTTTTTAGGCCTAGACTACATGTGCTCCTTCTTAGGAAGGGTTGGTGTTTTATTATTTATTGATGGGGATCACATATTAATTGAACTCACATTTTTATTTTCTCTTTCATAATCTCCTTAATCCTTAAAAAATCATTAGCATCTTTTCAACATTCCTTAAGTCTACATTCATTGTCTTGAGCATGATCAAAGGGTTTGACTGAATTTAGCATCTCTGAGGGGTTGAAGATATATTGGATCTATCTACCCCTATTTTATTCACTTCCATTTTTGTATACCCTTTTTATCTTCCTTTATTCCCTACATTATTATATACCCTAATGCAATAGTGACCACCCTATCTGTATAGTTTATTTGAAAGGCTTGTAATGACTAAGTGAAAGTTTGATGTTTTAGACTAAGATAAGTATAGAGATGGTTACTATATAGGGTAATTAATAATATATAATAATATATTATGGAGTTAATTAAGGATATGTTTATATATAAAACACTACCAAAATATCCTCTATACCTATTTTTTCATCTTAAAAGGAGGACACATCTACTCATGACAATCACCTTGGAGGTAAGACATTTGAAAGATAACTTGAATATCTAGTGGCTCAATTAACTTTATGAGGTAGAGAGGTATTAAAAAGATTTAATAATCTCATAATAAAAGATAATACATTATCCATACTCCCATGTTATGCACAAGGACTCTACAATGTGAGAAACCCATCTATAGTCTACAAAGGAAAGAAACCAAAATATTTGATTGCTTCTACACCTTAAAAAATGTTAAAAATGGGTTGAGGATGATTTAAATGATATATTAGGATCTCTATAGCTAAAATAAAGTAGTGGTTATCAGTAAAACTCTAAAATTACACCAAAATAAATGTCATTTCAACTTCTTTCATAGATGAATAAGCTCATTAGAGTGGTCATGGTGTTAGATATTATTCATAAATATGAGACCATTAACTTGTATAAAAATACCATGGATGGGAATGTTTATAGACCCCCTTTTTTTCCTAAGATATCAACTCCTTATTTTCTCTCTCCAATCCATACCATCCACAAAAATAAAAGCTTTCTTGGGTTGTAAAGGAGCTTGATTGAAGAGAAAGGTTGGTTTTGGACTTATTTTGAATCCTTTTTCCATGAAAATTCACACAAATATCTAAAATAATCCCACCTATAACTTATTATCTCCCTCTATACATACTAACCATATAAGTCAGTATAAACTGTAGAAAACACCTTAAAATGCCTCTTTCCTACATTTTCTTTATACTTTTGACTTGGACCACCATTGAATGATGACAAGAGGGAAAATATGAACATTTGAAAATAGTATATATGGTAGAGGGAGTTGGAAAGACACATTTTAGCATGTGTGGGATCCACTTGGTGAGTGGGAAGTGGAAATAAGTTTCAAAATGAGTCTTTAAGGATATGAAATGCATATTGAGAACATATAATGAGGATAATTCATTTTCAAGATCCTTTTAAGAAATTAAACACTATAGTATTCCCTTATATAAATATTTATAAGGCATATTGACCCATACGAGGTATTTAAGGGGTATTTGATGGCTTCTAAGTGTGAACTAAGGTATGAATTGAGATTAGATGAGTACATGATAAATAATGAACTCAAACACACTATTGTAACTAACATCATGGTTTAAAACAAGGTTTAACCAATTTTACATCCCAATTTTAAAGTTATCCCTTCATGAAATAACTTAGATAGGCCTAAAACCATAAGCATTGAAAACCTCATTTTCTATGAATTACCTTAATATTTGCTAAATGACTTTAATCTTACCAAATAAGTTTAAGACCATTATTTGAACTTTAAAATACTTATTTACACTTCTTATCTCACTCCAAGACCATCATCGGGACTAATACATCACTAATATACCTTCAAACATCTATGATATATGATTACCACATACAGACTCTATGACACCTCCAATAATGTTAAATGATTTCAAGAAGCATTCATAAGACATGACAAGTTTAGGTATTATAGATGAGCTTAGAGTTTTTATTATGAAAAAAATCATGGTAGGGGTTAAAACTTGGCTTGTGAGGGAAAAATTTCAACATTTTTGGTGAATCATAGGGGTTGACTAGCTTGTTGGTCAAGAGAAACCATTAACAATGATAGATTTCAAACATGATAACATGGATTTGATGACTACCCTCTTGACCTTCTAAGTAATTAGTAATTTATGAAACCTTTAGGACTAAAATAGACTAAAAACACCCACAAAGGATACCAAATCAACAATCTAAACTTGTGTTGACCACATATTGAAGCAAGATAAAACACTAAAACAACTAACCTGAGATCAAATCCTTTCCCTTAGGATCAAATGGAAAACTTGTTTGGTCACTATGGCACCATAAGGTTTGACTTCCATGTCTTATTTTGATTATAATCAATCATTTCTTATTATATGGTGACTCCCACTTGTATATAGGGGTATTGGCATGTTCTTGACCTCTTGGGGAAGCATCTAGACTTTCTTGTTCTACCCCTAGATGAATGTGTTGGTTATATGATTCCAACACCCAATCATGCTCATTTCACACTTGCATTCCTTATATCAACAATATAATTTATACCTTAGTTATAAGTTGTTTATGGTTTATCATTATCTCATATAGTGATTTCCTTGACAAATCAAATGATATCCTTTGATTAGTGTCTTCATTTTGCTTATAAAAGGCTCAAAATGATCAGTTTTTATAGTGTTATTTTTTAGACTTTCATCAAGCTTCTCATCGGATAAAGATGGGTTATCCAAACTCAAAAAGAAGTTCTCTAAGTCCTCCCAAAAGGCCATTTCTTCATGATCAATTATAAATACATGTATTTCCTTCTCATTCTTACCATTTTCTTGTGATTCATCATGTTAATCAATTATCTCCAACTCTTTGATAGAGTCATAACAAGGCTCTTGATCTACTGTAACTTGGTCATCTTCATCTTCATTGGATAATGGCATTTCATCAACCCACTCAAGCTTCAACTCATCTTTTCTTGGTGTTTCCAAACCTACATTATCTTCTTCAAGCTCCAAATCATTAGTAATATCTTCATTTTAAGCCCCAAACTGCTATCCTACTCCATCATCCCAAGATATCATACTAAGTCCTTCAATCTCACTCAAGAACTCATTATACAGCTACTGCCAATGATCTTCTAACTCACTTGGAATTTTTTGAGATTTAATAATGGTTTCATGTGACATATTTACCTAATTATCCCCTAGAAAAGGAATTACATGAATTGTACCTTCATTCACTTCATCATCATGAAATTATGACTATTCCATGTCATCTAAATTCATTTCATGCTCCAAGTCTAATTTGTTGGGATGAATGGATGTTCCAATCATGATTTATTCATCATAGATGATTGAGGTATCAACTTCAAAGTGATCTTGAAATTCATTAGAAACTGTAATATGATCTAACTCTAGAATGACTATCATCTTAATAACTATCCTTCATAGATTGCTTTCCATACTTGTATACTCAAGTTCTATCTTTAATTCATTTAGTTCCTCTTCAAAAGAGGAGGGTGTGGGAGGGAAATGAACTTCATTATCTTTCTTGATAGTTTCTAGTGTGTTCTTCCAGCTTGGAGCCTTAGGAGTATCAACCTTAGGCACTAGATTCTCCTTATTCCATTATTCAATTTCCTTATCAAACTAAGATATAATTTGATGCTAATAAATGGCTAAGTATAAAGAGCTGATGAGAAACTTGGATAACTTGAGACATCTTTTGAACTAGCCTTCATACTTATCTCCTCTTCTTGACTCTCTCTTTTAAGGGTAGGCATAACATAGTTTGGTTTTTATCCCATGAAGTCCTCCAAGTTATAGTTAGTATAGCATCTTGAGAAGGCATGGGTGGATATTTAAGGGGATCTTGAACACATGGATGTTAATTAGGAGTTTGAGGTGTATTACAATCTAACATTGAGGTTTTTGGTGTGTAAGGTTGAATATGAAACTTGGAGAGTGATTCAGACTTGATTTTAACACCTACATCATACCCAATCTTGCATACCATATAATACAATTGAAATTATAAGCATCCCCTAATCTTGGCCATAAAGTCACTAGAAAAATATAAGGCAAAACAAGGTGACAAGTCTACAACAATTTTGTCTTATGTAATTAAAAGCTTGGGCTAGGCATGAGGGGTGAGTTGTAGGCTTTTGATAAGGCCAAATGTTCTTTTAACTGATCTATTCAATTGAAATTTAACATTATAATTAGGCTCATATACCAAATTCAAATTTTCATCCACTAACTTAGGGATAACTAAATTGTTTTCCATATCATTAAATAAGAAATTATGAACCAATAAATCTCCAATGATTATAGAGGTAAAACAATGGGATGGTGTGGTTACTTTGAATAGTTTCTTTTGGTTTGTAGGGATTTTTTGATGATGGAAAATGGTTTGTCCTTCAAACTCATTTTTCTTCCTAAGACATTCCTTCAACCTATTTCATTCATCCCATAGCATCTCAATCTCTAAGCTCAAATCATTATTACTTGGTGCAAGTTGACTATAAGTAATAGCAAGTTGGTGCCATGATTGGTTAGGAGGATAAGAGGGATTCCAAGGAGGTGGAGGAGGTTCATAATGTGGTTGATAAACTTAGTAGTAAAGAGGTTCATTATAGGACTCATAAGAGTCAAGATAAGGTTGATACATGTCATAATGGAGTTGATGTGTGCCATAGGAATACTGATAATGAGGTGAATTATATAATTTTTCCCCATAGGTAGCCATAACTCATGATTAGGTACATGCATAAAAATGTAAACTATTGGTCAATTTTAGCCCACATATGAAGCTTTTACATGGTTTGATAAATTAGTGGATCAAAAGGCATTGGGATAGGTTTAAAGTGTTTTAAATACCCTATGGTATGTTAATATTGGTTGGAATAAGTATAAAAGTGTATATCATTCATCTAGTTCTTTGTTATGTTCATCTAGACATCTTGGGTCTAGTGGTAAAAATTCTAAGTAGGTACTTTGTTGATGTCATAATTACCACATGTGGATGCATCAAGGAGAATTGATCATATGGGTTTATTCATATTATTCCCAAGAACATATAAACTAAGTTTTAGGTCATCCACCAAAGTGAATTAAAATAAATTAAGATCCAAAGTTGGCCTCTCAGTCAAATTTCACTAAGTTTCCATATTTAGCCAATTTATAAGGAGCTCAATAAAGCTAAGTGATAATATTGACAAGACCATATCTTACATGTGTGGTAGTTTTAAGAGAAAAATATCATATGGTTTTGTTCATCTTGGTCCCTAGTTACTACATGCTAAGTTTTAGATCATCCACTAAAGCATGATAGAAGTTATGCATATTTAAAGTTGGCTCCTCGGTCAGATTTTGCTAAGTTTCCTATACTTAGCCAAATAAACTAGACCATCATCAAGACGTCATGTGGGAATGAATGGACCAGTCAACTTGAGCACTTTGTAGACGCAATTAGAAATCTCCCAAGACTAGTGTATTAAATGGGTTCATCCTTTTCAATCTCAATAACATCTCCTAAAAATTTGGTGCCTCCATGACTTTTACACTTCAATTTATAGGCCTTAAAAGCTAGACCTATAATATAAGATATTCATGCTAATGTCAAAATAAAGATATGGAAATAATCTATATGAGATTAAATTTGATGATCTATGATATGTCAAATATGGTCAAACAATCATCAAATGACATCCCATAGACCATCAAATTTTGAGCTCATAAAATAATTGTTGGTTTCTAAATAATGGGTCCCATATAGATCTGATGGCATGTATTTGATCATACATTCAAATCTAATGACAAGTAGAGGTCAAAGGGGTCAATGAATCATAAAATCAAATACATGCTTGACAAGTTTCAATAGTGCATTCAATTGGTAGAGGATCAATGACCCATGGGCACTCATACAAATCAAAATCAATGGAGTGAGATAAGTCAATATCTCAACAAGTCAAGTTAGATTTTGATGGCCAATTAGAACAAAGGTAAGCCTAGGATTTTTTATAGAGGTTGAGAATCCATTTCTGACCATGGAAAATAAGGTTTTTTAGGGTCATCATGTAACCATTAAAGCTTGTTCAAATGCCATGGAGTGATCTAAGTGATGTAGTCAGATATAAGGAATATAAAGGACTATTATTGGAGTTTAATTTGAACCTCTAATTTAACATTTTTATAGCATGTAGGGTTCATTATTTTGATTATGTTCTCCATCTTTTAAAGAAGGATCTATGTATACGTGATCTCTTAGTCCCTACAAAGACTAATGGGTCGTTTTAGACATAATGGGAGTTCAAAAGGGACTATATAGTCTATAGATATATATTAATATAAAGACTATAGGAAAACCAATGCTATTAGATTAGTTTTCTATCTATAGATGAAACTATGATAAAGATATGAAAAATGGATCAGATATGGGTAATTAATGCAAAGGGTCTCATCTAAAAACATGTCCCTATCTTTGACAAAGTATGTACTCTACTAATCAAGGCATGGCATGATTGTTAGTTTCAATATTTGATCATTTGATCCTCATGAATAGGTCAAGTGGGCTTAAGATCCCAAAGTGGTAAGCTAGTAGTTACCAAGGTAGTTAAAGGCATTAATTTCACTTAAATAGAATTAGTCATTATGGAATAAGTCCTTGTCTCTAGTAGGATAGTCTCAACTAATGAGAGGAGATTGGGGACTAGTGGGATAAAAGGAGGTCCATTTTTTGATCAAAACACACATGCAAAAGGTAATCAATGAGATGCCACCTCACTTCTTGATCATTTTTATCTTTTCTCCACTCTCTAGTGTATTGTTCACATCTCTCTTTTTTCTATATATAGAGGCTTTTGAGCCAAAAAATGATTCCTCTTTATATTTTCTCTAATCCTTCTCTTTGGCATGACTAGACTCTACCAAGTTTGAGCCTTGTAACCTCTTGAGATAAATAAAATGACTATTTTTAGATTTCATTATATTAACCTTGTGTTTTCATGTCAATTTATTTATATAAGTGATAGAGATTTCTCCCTTACCAAGTCCTTATCTCACCTAGATGGTAGATTATCTGGTTATGCAGGTCATGTTTAGTATTCAATGTCATTTAATTAAAGCCAATAGTGGACATATTGACTAGATTGGTATGTTGAACTAGGCCTATCCATCACCTCTTGTAGGTTTTTCTCACTTAATGAACCTCTACATGAAATATTGGTGCATGATAGGCATTTGGATTCATATATCCCATCATTTATTTTTGTCTTACTATTATTTTAGAGGCTCAAAAATGAGTGGATGGACAATGTTTTAGGTGCATCACCACCATTAGTTTAGGATTTCCTTTTCATTTGTCTCTCTCTCTTTTTACCCTAACATTATGTAAGTCCTAGTGGAAATGATCTGAGTGATTCATTAGAGGATCTAGCCTCATTAAAAATCCTAGAGGTCTAGTCTAAATATAAGCATCCCATAGCCTTTAGATCATTCCCATGTTATTCCAAGTATGGGTCAGACTTGAACAAATCTAACTTCTATTAGGTGTTATCTAGGTAGTTAACAGTTTTATCACAATCAGTGGGACTAAGACCCAAAAGGGTGGAAATATCTTGGTTTGTCTTTCCTTAGATCAAATTTTAGAAGCAAGTAAATTAGTACCAATGGTGACTCTAAATCAAATATTTTGGTTGAGTAGGCTAGGTATGTCTCATTGAAAATTTTAGTCAGTTCTTACCTCTCATTTGATATATGATGTCAATATGAATATCTAATGTGAATATTCTTATTATCCACCTCCTTATCAGCAGCTCCAATATGACCCTTATAACCTATATGAGCCTAATCATCCCTACCAAGATTTTTGTCAAAGTTATGAGGAGCCTTGGAAACTTTTTCATGATCCTTATTATCAATAGAATAGATCTTACCTTCCTCATGATACTCACCAACAACATGAGGACATATTTTAGTTATATATGCAAGAATATTACCCTAATCCTCCATATGAATAGCAAGCCCATAATATTATTTCTCCTCATCAAGCCTATCATGAGCTATCCATAACAGCACTTAAGCAAACTTTAATTAGCCTTGAGAAGTATGCACTTGAATTATGGTCACAAAAGTGTTATGGCCAAGATGTACCTACTTAAATAATTCATTATGTGAGAAATTCATTTCATTAAATAAAATAATAATGGGCACCTATTAAGAGAGCAAATTGGAACAATCTCACAAGTGAGATGATGGATGTAGGTGGTTATATTCAAATAATTGAGGATAATCTAAAAGGCCTTGAAGAGTAATAGGTATAACATATACACCACCTCAGCCTTCTTATGTTCCATCCATTCCTCCCCAAGATACAATTTCAAGTGCCTCTTTGAGTATACCAAGTTCCTCATGTGTTCCTCAGACCTTTCCTTCTTGGAGATCTATCCAAGAGAGATATCAAACAAAGAAGGAGATTTTTGTGGAATAGCCTACTAGTAGAGTCCAAGATTCCATCCTTCTTCAAGAACCCCTTATGAAGTCCTTCAAGGTTCCAACATGGAACTAAGTGGGGAAGTTATGGTGTAGGCAAAGTGAGGCAAATATAGATTTAAGGACCCAAGTTAAAGAAGGATCTAAACCTATGAAAACCTCACCCATCCTTCCTTAGGAGTCTTTTTCAATTACCTATCTTCATGAAGCCTCTAACCACCTTAAAGATAAGTTATTTCAAGAGAATATATCAAATCAAATCAAAGAGTTAGATATGAAAATAAGGAAAGAGGAGGAGAACTATAATAAAAAATATGAAGGGGAACCTCTATCTTTTCCATCTTGGAAATCCATTCAAAATAGTATATAGAAGAAAGAGGAAGTAGTGATTATGGAAGTCAAATAAGAGACCATGCATCCTCTACTCCTTTCCCCTCAAGAGCATAGATCTTTTATTTCATGGAGAGCCATTCAACTGGTAAATAAATAGGAAGAGGAGGTGAAGGTGATCTAAGAAGATCAACTTCAAGAGTAAAATTAGGTACCTATGGTAATTTATTTGGACCTTTCTCATCTTGTTGAGTAATTTTAAAGATCTTCTATGCCACTATTTTATAAATAGCCTCTCCTCTATGAGTCAAACCAAGAAGATTCAGCTAAAGAAGTAGGAAATCAAGGTTATTTGAGTGACTAAGAAGAATAAATCATGATTGGGACACCTCTTGGCAAGGACAAACATGCTTTGGTTTTCCATGATGATGAAAAGATGGAACAAGTGAAAGAGAAAGCTAAGGTAGAGGTTGAGATACAAGCACAAGAAGAAGTACATGAGGAAGAAGTTTCTGATGTATAAGAGAAGGATGTCTCATTTGGATAAGTTGATGATGTTTTCCATGAGTTCCTTGATAACACAAAAAATACCATTTGTCAAGAGCTTACAAGTGAAAAACAAGATAGAATTAAGAGCATGCTTAGTAGTCAACTTGATATTGAAAATGAATTAGTGTTGATTGACTAATTTGAGATGTTAAAAGAAGGCTTGTAGAATCATGTTTGTGGTCAAGAAAATGATATTCTTTCTTTTGACATTCAATTTGTAAAATATTCAATTAAATTATAACTTCATGAGAACAAATCTTCTAATTTGTTTGATATCTTTCATTCAAATTTTTATTTACTTGAATGTGGTCTATTGTAGGATATGAAGAGTGTTATCATCAAGTAAGAGGTAGTTTTTCTCTCAAGAGATGGCATGTTTGAACTTTTCAAACATGATTACTAACTTTTCTCTCCAAATTTAGACATCTCTCTACTCTTAAAAGCTAAGAATGAGCTCAAATGGCCTCAAAAATTCAAAAGATTAGGTCCATCTCCCTTAGAGGTCAACCTTATAGATATGTTAAAGATGACACATAAAGCTAGTCTATATGTTCATGATCAATAGTTCAATAATGATGAAGAACTAAAGTTGTTCCTATAAACTCCACAAATTTAGGAGTATGATTGGGTATTGGAATCATGTCTAAAATTCATGCATCTAAAATTAGTAGTAGAGGAACCATTTGCTTCCCTAATAAGACATGAGCATCTAATTACCCATAACCATAGAAGAGAGTTTTCAAGAAAAGGCAAGTATGTTTCAAAGTTATAAGGTGCACAAAATAGTTTCCCATTTGATCCAAGTGGAAAATACTTGTAGGTTACAGCCATATACATATTAGAATAATTTTCATGCATTCATATAAGTGCATTTTTTAGCACCTTTATTTTTTGTCGCCATTTTATTTTATGTTAGTTTCCCTTTCAACAAGTATCTTGGGCACTTTGTTTTATTTTGTTCCTTTTGGTCTCTATGTTTGTTTCAAAGAGAGGTTAGAGTATGATTGGTAGCTAATTCCAAATCTAGGTCAATATGTTGGATCCAAGTAGAGACTATATGCCCAATGGACTAAACAAGGCACATGATCTAGTTTATTTGCATAGACAAGCATGCAACCCCTATGATTCACTAAAGATGTTGGCCAATTTTGGCCCACATATGAAGCTCTTGTATGGTTTGATAAAGAAGTGGATGAAAAGGATTTGAAATAGGTCTAAAGTGTTTTAGAAACCCTATGGGATGCTAAGAGTGTTTTGAATAAGTATGAAAGTGTTTATCATTCATTTAGTTCTTTATTATGTTCATCTAGACATCTTGGCTCTAGTGGTAGAAATTTTGAGTAGGCACTTTTATGACATCATAATTGCCACATATGAATGAGTCAGGGAGATTTGATCATATGGGTTTTTTCAAATTAGTCCTGAGGACATATGTGCCAAGTTTTAGTCATTCATTGAAATAAATCAAAATATATTAAGATCCAAAGTTGTCCTCTCAGTTAGATTTCACTAAGTTTTCATAGCCAATTTGCAAGGATCTCAATAGATCCAAGTGAGCATATTAACAAGGCCATATCTCACACATGTGGTAGTTTCAAAATAAAATTATCATATGTGTTTGTTCATCTTGGTCCCTAGTTTATATGTTCTAATTTTTAGATTATCTACCAAAGTGTAGTAGAAGTTATGCATGTTCAAAGTTGCCTCCTCAATCAGATTTTGCTAAGTTTCCCATACTTAGCCAAATAAACTAGATCATCATCAAGACATCATGAAAGAATGAATGGACAAATCAACTTGATAATTTTGTAGACACACTTACAAATCTCCCAAGACTAGTAGATCAAATGGTTTCATCCCTTTTAGTCTCAGGAACATCACCTAAAAATTTGGTGCCTCCATGACTTTTGTGCTTCAAGTTATAGGCCTTCAAAGTTAGACCTGCAACATAAGACATTTGTGACAACATAAAATTAAAGTTTTGGAAATAATCCATACAAGATTAAATTTGATGATATATGGGATGTCAAATATAGTTTCATGAATTTCAAATAATGTCCCACAGACCATCAAATTTCAAGCTTGTAAAATAGCCATTAGTTTTTAAATAATGCATCCCAAGCAGATCTGATGGCACGTGTTCAATCATACATTCAAATCTAATAATTAGAGATAAAAATGTTCATAAAATATCAAAATAAAATGCATGTTTGATAAGTTTCAATAACACATTAAAATGGTAGAGGATCAATGACTCATAGGTACTCATACAGATCAAAATCAATGGAGCGAGATGAGTCAATATGTCAATGAGCCAAGTCAAATTTTGATGGCTAATTAGAATAAATTCAAGCCCAATATTTTTTATGGAGGCTAAGAATCCATTTTTTACCATGTAAAACAAGGTTTTTTAGGGTCATCCTATCACCATTAAATCTCATTCAAATGTCATAGAGTGATCTAAGTGATGAAGTCAAATATAAAGAATATAAAGGACCGCCATTGGAGCTTAATATGAACCTCTAGTTTGACATTTTAATAGTGTGCAAGGTTCATTATTGTGACTATTTTTTCCATATTTTAAAGAAGGATATATGTATACATGATCTCTCAATCCCTATAAATATTGATGGGTTTTTTTAGACCTAATAGGATTCCAAAAGGGGCTATATAGTGTATAGATCTATATTAATATAAAGACTATAGTAAAATCAATGGTCTTAGATTGGTTTTCCATTTATAGATGAACCTATGATATAGATATGAAAAATTAATAAAATGTGGGTGATTAATGTAAAGGGTCTCATCTATTGATGTGGCATTATCCTTGACAAATTAGGTACTCCACCACTCAAGGCATGGCATGATTGTAAGTTTCAAGATTTGAGGATTTGATCTTCATAAATAAATCAAGTAGGCTTAAGGTCCCAAGGTGGTGAGATGATAGTTGCCAAAGTAGTTAAAGGCATTTATTCTACTAAAAAAAACTTAGTCATCATGGAAAAAACCCTTATCTCTAATAGAACACTCTCAACCATTGAGAGGCACTCAAGGACTAGTGGGACAAAAAGAGGTCCATTTATTGATCAAGATATGCATGTATAAGAAAATAAATGAGATACCACCTCACTTTTTTATCATGATGATCTTTTCTCCACTGTCTAATGCATTTTTCACATCTCTCTTTCTCTCATTTTATTATATATAGAGGCTTTTGAGCCAAAAAATAAATCCTCTTTGTATTTTCTCTAATCCCTCTCTTGGGCATGACAAAACTCTACCAATATTGAATGTTATAAACTTTTGAGATAAATAAGATTATGATTTTTATATTTCATTGTATTACCCTACTATTTTCATGTCATTTTGATTTGTATAGGTGGTAGAGCTTTCTCCCTTGCCAAGTCCTGATCTCACCTGGCTAGTAGATTGTTTGGCTATGCAAGTCATGTTTAGTGTTCAATGTCATTTGATTGAAGACAATAGTGGCCATATTGACTATATTAGTGCCTTGAAATAGGCATCTCTATCACCTCTCTTATTTTTTTCTCTCTTGATGAACCTCTACATGAAATATTGATGCATGACAGGCATTTGGAGTCATAGATCTCATCATTTATTTATGTCTCACTAGTGTTTTAGAGGCTCAAATATGAGTGGATGAACAATATTTTAGGTACATCATCACCATTAGTTTAGGATTTCCTTTTCATTTTTCTCTCTTTATCTTTTCACCCCAATATTATATAGGTCTTAGTGGGAATGAGTTGAGTGATGCATTAGAGGAGCTATCCTCATTCAAAATCCTAGAGGTTTGGTCTAAATATAGGCATCCCATAGCCTTTAGATCTTTCCCATGTTAGTCCAAGTATGGGTCAGACTTGAACAAATCTAAATTCTATTGGGTTATATCTAGATATCTAATATAAACCATGAGAAAAAAATGATCTTACTCCTGATATACTGACTTGTAATGCCTTTTTAGTATGAAATCAATTTGTAAATTATTTCCCAAGTGTTTAAAGTTACTCAATATGAATGCAAGGCTACAAGTGAGTAATCTAATGGTTGAATATAGTCCCATCAAGTGTGTTATAACTATTAGCAACCCAATTTTCACCCTATGAAAGAGAGTGTTCAATTCTTCTTCAAACCTAGACTAATATGGGAATGGCCTAAAGATTGTGGGTGACCTTATCATTAGACCAGACCTCTAGATTATGGGGCTAGCTCCCCTAGTGTATATATTTGGATTAATTCACTAAGACCTATTATTTTTTTGGTGAAAAGGGATATAAATTGCATAAAATAAATCTATTATAAAGGGTGGTGATTCACCATATTGCTTATCCACTCAATTTAAACTCCTAACAACACTAGTAGATAATGCATAAAACTAAATCACAATATTCAATGACTTTTAATAAAAAATGTTTCATATAGAGTTTGGTTTAAATTAATAGAGCATGAGGTTGATGAGATTAAGGCCTAGTTTAAGGCACTTACAGTTAGACTTCTACTCTAAACTTGAGCCATCAACATCATAACACACTAAATGACATGCATAGAAAGTAGGTTATCACCTAGGTGAGACTTAGACTTGTAAAGAGGAATATTCCACCATTTATGAATATAAAAACAAGCTTGTACACACTATATATTGATCATTAATAAGCTAAAATATTCTATTCATCAGTCTAATAGGTTTATAAGTACAAAACTAGGCAAATTTTCCTCACACCTAGGTGAGGGATACAAATCAAGGCCTTCAAACCTAAATATATAGTAGTACATGGAGATAAGAGGGAGATTGGTATAGAGATGATATGTGTGGGTTGTAAATAACTCTAATAAATTCAAACTAAATTTACAAATAGTTAAAATAGTCATAGCAGCCTCCATAAATAACTCTTCATGCATTGATGTTCTTCAATTACTCTTTAAGCATTGAGGTGGGGTAGTGGAGGATGTGGTAGACTTGTTTAAAATATATTTAAGTATGATACCCATGTATTTGGTCAAATACCTACTATTCTTGGTAGTTATAACATCATTGAGATGTAATTAGGCCATCATAAAGCATATAATAGCCTATCCTCCTTTTGAGCATATTGACCAAGTTAAGAAACTACCTCTATTCCTCCATAATGTATATTTAAAGTAAACTTACCTCAATAAAATAATAATTTATATGTTTTAATACTCTATACTAACTCCTCTAAAATTATCCCTACACCATTTTCCAACTTTCTTTATTGACCAAGTATGTCAAATAAGCCACTAGGCCTAGTCATCTGACTGTTGGAAATTGAGTAGACATGAAACCTATAAGAGACATTAGGAACATATGAATATATAATTTTAAATCCTAAATTAACCTCCTACATCATGTCATGGGCCTTCTTGAATATATCACACTTGTAAATTTTCCAAACTAGGTGACTAGGTCACCTTCTCCTTCATAGCTACAGATTGGCTATTTGTTGGGATATTACAGAGGAATTTCCATGAATATTTTTGGACTTATAATGTCTTAATAAGATTAAACAAGTGTAAAAACTCCACATTTAATTATTTTCATCTTTCAAAACATTTATTTACCCTACAAATATCTTAAAACCTTTGAAAAGTATAGTTCTCTAATAATTTTATATAGTGTTTATACAAACTAGTACAATGGGAAGTATCTCTTATAAGTTTAATTTATGATTCAAGTGTTTTTAGGGTCATTAAAGAGTGTTTGGTTACCAAAATATTCAATTTTATTAGGTCTAGTTTATTTTAGGGTTTAATTAGGGTTTTTGAGGTCTACCATCTTACTGATGGTTCATAAATAGGAGACCTCCAATCCTAAACTTATGGTCATGGATGTTTAGTCAATATACCCCCATAAAACCTTGGAAAATATTTGTTTCCCATGCAATTGGTTTGGAGAGATATGAATGTAAGATGGTGGACCTTTCACTCTTTATAAGCCTTCTAGACCTATTAACAATCTTAGCATTCATTCATAAACCTATGCCCATAAATCTAAATAACTCATTCATAGATTTCAAGTATATAGGGGTCCTCAACTCCCACTATTATAAATTTCCTCAAGTCTCTTTGTGGTGAATTATATAATCATTTTAAATGACAACTCAAGTTGGTTTCCTACTCTATGTAGTTCAAGGTGGACTTAAAGACTAAAATTGGCCTTCCTATTATATTCTGATAAAAAATTCACACTTTGCATTTTACTATCTAGGATCATTTTTTTTTAAATTATTATCCACTCCTACTATATCTCATAGAAATTTATTAGACACTCATTATTAGCTTAAAGTAATCAATCAGCTTTCTTCCTCAACACACACACAACCCATCTTAAATTAAACTAAGGAATTAAGATCATTTAAGTTCCCCCTATTCTAATCACTAGTTTTATGAATTCAATAGTCTCCACACCTTAAGAGAGAAATTAAAATAATGTCTTAATCCTATTACAACACAATTATATCAATATCAGTCTTTTTAAATTTCCTTTATGTGATCCTTGACACTAAAGACCATTCCAAACCATTTTTGACACTTTATTAGCACCTTCTTAAGTCTATTCACAATCCCAAACTTACACTTACATTTCACTTTAGAGATATTATTACATCAATATTCAATAGGTTTTTTCTTGTTTATAGATTTGTACTCTAGCCTAAGGTCTAGTCAATGGTCAATAAATTTCAATATAATATTAAAATATTTATTTATCACCTTAATAACAAACCATGCCTGATAGATATTTGTGTAAACATCAAAACCAATTCAATGATTATGATTTTTAAATATATTTGGGTGAAAGGATTCACCTTTTCAATGGTGACATTATCATCCTACCAATATTATAACCTACCAAATTCCATCGGCCTTTAAAGAAAAAATTTAGTATTTTATTCTTAGTCCTTTGTATAAATCATTCAAATGCTCATTTTAGAATTAAATATTTCTTATTACAATCTCACACACTCCACATAAAATCATTATCACCCAATAAATAACTTATATTTATAATCTTATAATTAATCTTATAGAGTCATCTTCACATGGTGCATGCAAGTATTCATCAAATAAAAAGGTCTTCTTTATACTCCACTTCACCCAAGCCAACTATCCACTTGTATTCATAACAAAATGAATTTTTATTTTTTTATTCTTATTCTAATTAATACAAATAAATATTCCTATAATTCATACATACCTATATCTATATAAATTCATATAACTTCCAACAATCCCATTATGCACAATTTAGGAAGTCAATATTAGTGTCAAGAGATAATCGGCCTTTGCACAATGCAGAAACATACCGACTATATTTTAATTATATCTCTTTTTTTACTCAACAAATAAATCTATAAGTATATTATTTAGATTCATAATTTAAATACTCATCTACTATCAAAATATCAGCAATTTTCATTAGGTGACTTTTGAGATATACTTGATTTAGTAACCATGCCTAACTTTGATTTTTTTTATAGGCTAAGACCTCTCTTCAAGGGATAAATTGAAAGATTCATAAATGATAAAAATTATATAACCTTATTATCACCTTTATGTTTATGTAGAAATCCTTTTCTACCTTTCATAAGGATAAAACTGAACTCATATACTTACTTGTATGTTCTTTCCTTTGACTGTATGCGAGTTTTATGAAGGAATATGATGGAGCTTTCATGGCAGACTAAACTATTTTGAGAACAAGACCTTACAAAACTCAAATTTCCTATTAAATATTAAAATAAACTCAAATAATATTTAAAAAACCATCTCACTTGATAAATAATATATAAAATCATAATGATCTCCTTTTATTTGACAATCTTCATATATACATACAATATCCTACGTGCATACATGTACAATCCTATTGATTGTGAAAATAAATTCAGACCTAAAGGCCTTATTATCCTTATCTAAAACTAATAATATTCTCTTATAATCATCCTTATCCTTATCTTTATACTTTATCTTATTTCCTTCTTTAATGGAATAAAGCTTTATCACCTCGTAACTGACTATCTAATCTTGACTTCTAACTCCATAGATTCTTCTCTTAACAACTCATTTGCTAATTAGGCTCCACCTACATTGGTATCTCCTTTTAAAAATTATTCCTTATTATGATCCCTCTACATTTATTTATCTTGAAGATAACTTTGATATTTAATGTGGAGTATAAACATCTAATCCCAAGGAATGGGATCCTATTCACTTAAATCACATTCAAATTTGAATTTCCATTTGGAGGGAAAACTAGTAAAGACCTTTTGAACACCCTAGACACCTAATGAAGCCTATATGGATATTTATTACATCACATGTCCCTTCCAATGTCTTACATTTTAAATTTTTCAAACATTTTATTTTTGGATGGAAAACTTTATACAACAAAAATGGATATTTACAAGCAAGAAGGAAGCTTGAGAAGACTTCCTTATTGTAATAACACCGTCTAAAACCACACAATAACTAATGTACAAAGTGGAATGTGATGATCTTGAATAATATTCCTATGAATAAAACAAAATTATAATACCTTTACCATCCATCCACACATATTCATGATGTCAACTTTTCTCGGGAAGGTCTTAGTGTGCCTCAAAAGTGATAATGGGTCTCAAATCCTAAGATAAGCTTTCAAGGAAAACAAGCCTAGACTGAGTGTTATGGGTTTATATGTCCTATAAGTTTAATTTAGTGGATTAAAATAATCATAAAACATTATTTCCCACCTCTCTCCAACATTATACAACTATCTTTGGCTACTTAAACTTTAACCCTATTCTATTCTCTCATAAGGTTGCCTATAGATAATAGTTTACTACTAGTCTGAGTTGTTTGGGATAATGTATAAACTTGAGTGGTTTCATCCCATATTAAATGTGGAGTTGAGATTGATACTTATGTAACATGTCTTCCTAATATGTTAACCTCCTTATTATTATTCTCTCTTTCACTCCATCTTCTATATACTCTTGATTCCTCTACCTTAGAGTTTATACACAGTCAAACATGTGTAACCCTTATGGTCTGAGTTTAGTGCTCTTTTTTTTAAATATAGGATTTTAACACCTTGAAACATTTTTTATTCCCTATAAATTATTCCTTGGGTATTTTCAAACTTTAGGGATTTCAATAATATGAGAATGTCTTCAACTAGTATGCATGTCTGTGTGTACTAGTTTAGGCCTAAAGGCCTAATAGGTCATTGAGTATCCACCAGCCTAAGTTTATTATGACTTTAAAAAAGAACACAGCATCCTAAATCACTTAATTATATGTCTTCAACCTATAAATATCTACAAAGTATACATATATCTCTAAACTTGCATGTACAAGCCTATTTAGGCTTAAATTAGGCCTAGTTTAGGCCTAATAGGTCCTTTTTGTCTTTAGGGTTAAATTGATTCAATGAAGAGACTAATAATAATTAATAAATCAATTACATCTTTTTCCAATCATTTAATTCACTTATATGCAATGTTTAATGTTCACCTCCCTCTTAGTACCTACTTATAGGTGGTAATTCTACCATTTTGACTATGTTGTGGGCGTAAATGACTTCCCTCTTAGCCCTTGAAGTCATTCCCAATATATATTATGATACATAGGCCATTACTCCTTTATACCCTTTAATATATTCACACTAATTCATATTCCTTATGATAAGTTTTTTTCTCAATCTATCCTTCCCTTTATTGTCAGGTCTATAGGTATCTACTATAGGTTTGTTAGATGTGATTTATCTTCTCTTGGAGAGAGTCAGAATGGGGTATGACCCTATGTCTCTTCATCTCCACATCCCTCTTAAACATAATTATTTAATCTCCATTTAATATTCCCACTTGAACTCTCCTTTTTAGGATGTTTTGTATCCTTGACTATCCTTCAAATAAATGATAGCTTCTAGTTCAGACATCCCTTCCCTTAAGGTACCAAGATATAATAGTGAAAAATTATTAAAATAGATTTATGGTAAAATGTGATACTCATTTTATCATCCTTATTATTATTCATACCTCTATCAATTCTTGTGACTGTGTAGATGCCTTAATTCATGTACATAGGCTTTTAGTTGCCTAGTTTAGGTCTTAAGAGAGCTAAACTATGAGGGCCCCTATTCAAACCAATAGATTAAGAAACCAATGGAGATTATAATTTTGAGAAAATTTAATAAAAACTCTCCTTATCTCCTTTTCACCTTATTTACCCTAAAATTAGGGTTTCTAGCTCAAATATCACCTCACTTATAGTCAGCCTATAGATTGGTTTTCTAGGCCTAGACAGTATGCACTTCTTCTTAAGAAGGGTTGGTGTTTCAATGTTTATTTAGGGGGATCACATATTAAATGACCTATAATTTCCATTTTTTATTTTATAATATCCTTAATCCTTAAAAAATCATCATCATATTCTCAACATTCTTTAAGTCTGCATTCACTGTCCCAAGCATGCCCAAAGGATTTGATTGAGTTTAGCATATTTGAGGGGTTTAAGATATATTAGCTTTATATTTCCCTATTTTATTCACTTAATTTATTTTATACCCTTTTTATCCTCCTTTATGCCTTACATTATTATATACCCCAATGCAATAGTGACCACCCTATTTATACAGTTTGCTTGAAAGGCTTGTAATGACTGAGTGAAAGTTTGATGTTTTAAACTAGGCTAAGTATGGAGATGGTTAGTGTATAATGGCATGAATAATATGTAATAATATATAAATTATTTATTAATTATATTTTTATATCTCAAACACCACCAAAATATCCTTTGTATCCACTTTGTCTTCACCTTGTAAGGAGGCCACATCTACTCATGACAGTCACCTTAGAGGTAAGACCTTTGAAGGATCACTTGACTATCTAGTGGATTAGTTAAGTTTAGGAGGAAAATATGGATTTAAAATATTTAATAAACTCATAATAAAATCTAATACATTATCCATACTCTCATCTTGTGCATAAGGACTCTATAACATAATAAACCCATCTATAGTCTGCAAAGGAAAGAAACCAAAAGATTTTCTTGCTTCCACACCTTCACACATGTGAAACATGGGTGTAATATAATTTATATTATCTATTAGGATCTATATAACACAAATCAAATAATGGTTATTAGGAAAAATCAAAAAATACATCAAAATTGATGCCATTTCAATTCCCCACATAGATGAATAGGTTAATTAGAGTGGCTAGAATGTTATCTATTATTCATAAATATGAGACCATTAACTTGTAGAAACATTAAATGGATGGGAAGTTTCTCTATCCAATATATTAGCTCCCCATTTTCTCTCTCCAATCCATATTATCTATAAACCTAAAAGTTTTATTAGGTTGAAAAGAGATCGATTAAAGAGAGAGGTTAGTTTTGGACATTTTTAGAATCCTCTTGACATTAAAATTCACCAAAACATATGACATAATCCCATCTACAACTTATGATCTTCTTTTGTATGGACTGAATGTACAAGTCTATACAAACTATAGAAAACACCTTAAAATGCCTCTTTTCCTACATTTTCTTCATGCTTTTGACATTAAATTGCCATTAAAGGATGAAAAGAGGGAAAAAATGAGTTAAATAACACTTTAAAATAGGAGATATAGTAAGGGGAGTTGGAGAGACACATTTTGGTATGTGTGGGATCCACTTGGTGAGTGGGAAGTGGAAATAAGTTTCAAAATGAGCCTTTAAGGATATGAAATGCATTATGGGTGTCGTTATTCCCTTCATTTAATCAACTCTATATTGATGTCATATTTAACCAGGGGTGTGTCTAAATCTATATGCAATAAGAAGAATCTTAGAGATTTAGTAATTGATTGTAGGTATTTGTATTTTTTTTTGTTTTGGGGGATTTTTAATGTCTTAAGGACTTCTTGGTTAAAACCTTATTGGAATCAAACTATGAAAATTTGCTGGAAGTAAACACACATTATAGAAATAAATTTCTAGAAATAAAGACACTTTTTAGAAATGAATTTGCTAAAAATAAACACACTTTATAGAATTAAACACACAATTTAGAATGCTTGGAAAATGATTGCAAAGAAATGAGAACTTAATCTAGAACACTTGCAGGGACAAATCTACAACAAATTTTAACTTAATGAATTTAAGGCATTTATAAATTTAACATATCTACCTTTTTTTTTTTGAAAATAAAATATAAATACCAACAAAAATGAAGATCCTGGTTCTTGGAGGAGTGGGCCCTTGCTCTGCCTAGAAATAGGATTGAACAACTTAATTCTCTCTCAAAACAGAAATGACTATTTTATTGATAAAATGTTTTACATTACAAAAATTTACTAGATCTATATCTATCCTTATTCCTCTATTCTTCAATTAATACCATTCTTCCTATATTCTTCCAAGTCTATATATATATATATATATATATATATATATATTCTTCTTTCTTGTGGTGCATTGATGGCCATAACTATTTCATGGATACAATGGAACTGAATCATGCCCAAAATAGATGCTAAATTAAAATGTGGCTAGATGTACAGTTGTGTGATAAGCATATTGGATCTACAAGTATGGAAATCAGAAGTTTGCTCTTGATTAATAGGATTATTGATTTGACAGATCGTCAACTATTTGGAGTAGATATTTATCAATTCTAGAACTTTAAAAGAGTTCTAAAACTAAAGGAAATCATTCCATGTCTAACCACGAAAGTTCTGATAATTCTAGAACTAAATATAGAGTTCTAGAACTAAGTCCAAAAATTTTAGAACTAAATCTGAATGTTCCAAAACTAAGTTTGAAAGGTCCAAAACTAAGTGACAGAATTTGTAATAGTGTGGTGGCATTCTGAAACTAAGCTATATTGATTGCAATGCTTTCAAAAACATGTAATCCGCTTCATATTTTTTCTTCAGCCTGATGATGACCTATTTTATTACAAAACTTGAATTTTCCAAAACACTTTGCTAGGAATTATAAATCCTTTAAATGATAGAATCACAATCAATGAAAGATGGACAATTACATCCTAACTCATATTAGATCAAATAAAAGTCACAAAATGTAGTCAAACTTAATAGAAAGAGAGAGTAAGATGAGGTCATTTATTATACATTTAATGGGCATATCCTGGCCTCATCATTTCCCCCCATACTTTTTTATAAGTCCCTTTACAAAATTTACTCTTCAAATTTGGGATTGTATATTTTGCATTCCATTTGATTGCTTAGATCAAATGGCTGGAACTGAATATTCCAATGCTTTGATTCAGAGGTATTATACCCTGCTCCTACTTCTACTTTTCTCTTCCATTCCTCAAATTTAGTGGGATCTTGAGGTTCTCTATTTTTCCAAGGAGATAAGGGGGTGAGAAGTAGAGGTGGCCTTGTTCGCATTCCTATCCATATGCACCTGTGAGCTTCATTGATCCAAAGAATTATTGTGCATAAATATTTTGCTCTTTCTAGACTCCAGATCAAATTTGAAGGGGATATTACTTCCCTTGTTTTCAATGCCCATTGGAGAAATTCCCATCTTTTCAAACATGCATCATAAATATTATCAAAAAAAATATTTTCATAAGAGATGAAGGCATTAATGCTTTTCTATAAATTGCCAAGATAAGGTTCCTTGAACCTTCTATCAAATGCATGGGTTCTAAAATGTCCAGCAAAGGTGGATAGGTTGCCATAATGAATTCTCATATAGAGACCAAATGAATTAGCTTTTAATAGATGCTTTGACTCCCTCTCTTTCCATGTAATCTAATTTTGAAGAATGAAAACAAATGCATTAAGCTAGCTTTCCCCTACATAAAAATTGATCATAAAACTTGAATTCTTTTCCAGCATGAAATTGATGAGGTAAAATTCATAGAGAATATTTTTATATTCTACATTGGCCAAGGAATAGGATGTTAATAAATTAGCTTCATCTTTTGTTTCATGTGGAAGGCCACATGTTATCCTTGCCAACTGCTAGTGAATGAATTATTCCTCTAAAAACATACTATATACAAGAGAAGGTCTTCTACATGCAAGATATTTTTCACTCATCATGCAAACCATTTGTATTTTCACAATATATTTATATTTATCTTTTTCCTCCTTGTAAAATTTTTCTTCCCATTCCTTCCTTCCTTTCTTTTCTTCCTTGACTTTGCTTTTCAAGCCCTTATTAGATGTCTTAACTACACTGGGTTCTCTATATGTATCATCCCATAACTACTTAAGAGGTAGATAAGTCAATTCATTCTATGTAGATACTATTGACACAGTGGTCTGTCTCCTATAAATTTTACATTCTTCCTCTTTCTCCATTAGCTACCTTTTAATCTCTGCTAATTCCTCAGTCTTGGCAGTGAACTAGTTTGTTAATTCTTTAAGGATCATTTCTCTCTATTCTAATTTGAGTCTGAGGAAATCCAATTCCTCATCCTTTTCCTTGATAATTAACTCTACTCTAGATAAAAATATAGCCTATTCAACCTGCTAATTTTCTTCTTTTTCTAAAATTTCTTAGGGAGCTAAGCATTCTTCTTCCACTAGAGGGGATTTCCCTTTCCTTTTCCAACATGCCTGTTCATCTTCTGCATGTGATGGTGCTGCTAACTCACCCATTTCTTGGAAAACTTGCTCCTCAAATCTTTCATCTTCTTTTTATTTTTCTATTTGGCTTGGTCTAGAAGGAGTCATGGCTATGCTGTCCAAAATATCAGCAACTTCAGTTTAATAGCCCTTCTTATTCTTTCATCTCCTCTAGAATTTATTTAAACCTTTTATGACTTCTCCTTCTTTGAGGAGCCTCAAAATGTGTATAAATGGGTCTCCTCTTAGAGATTCTTCTAATTTTCACCTCTTTCTCAGGCTTAGGTGAACCGTCACTATTAGAGACAGGTATTAGTTCTTCTATAGCTTCTACAGAAGAAGGAATTTCTTGAGAAGGCATAGTAGGGTCTATAATTTTAACTTATCTTCTAGATCTTCTTCTTTTTGGTATTTCCTCTCCTCCTAGTTCTTTCTTTTCCTCAGCAGTGGTATCAATTTCCAAATGAATTAAAGGGGTAGGAGGAGTTTCTATTACTCTTCTGAGAATACCAAGGTTCTACGTAAACTTGCTAAGAAATTTCTCCCACATTTCTTCCCCATTTTTATTTGAAAGGAAATGGTGCTGGCATACTAAATGCATTAACCCATGATGTTTAATTAGTCCTACACCCCAAGAATACCTCTAGGCCATTGTATGGATGGAGTCAAAAAGAAACCTTAGAAGGTTTACTATATATTCTAGTTTTTTGGCTCCATATCTAAGGTATATGAGGATTTTTAGGAATTCTCTTCCTACTGACCCAAATTGCCCATCACAAGTTAAATACTTAACTATCCAAAATGCTACTCTATCAAAGGGTTTATATCCCTTCTAACTTGTTTGATGGTTTTCTTTGTGTTGTAAAGATATTGGGGTTCAGCTTCCCCGTCTTTCAACAAGGTTTTAACCAGGTCTTTTAATGTTCCTTTGACAGGGTTTGGAACATGCACCATTGGTACTCTAGATATCTCACTTATTATATTCATAGAAAAATGAATGAAAACCTTCCTAATCTTTTTCCTTGTTTTCTCTAAATTGATAACAAATTCTCTTACTAATTCATCATTATATTTGGGGAATTTCTTTAGAAATTTTAGCCATCCTGCCTGTTGAAAGATAATTGCCACTTCTTCATCTACAAGGAGCTAGGTATCATCCTCTAGTTCTAACTTCTTTTTAATCCCCATGATTTGTTCTTCTTTAATATTACACAAGTTAGCTAAATAAATCTTCTATTAGTGGTGAAAGTGGTGAATTTAGTTGTAGAACTACTGTACTTAATTATGGAACTGATGAATTTAATTCACTGTATTTCTCTTAAAGTTTTTTTTTGTAGTTATTTTTTACTTTATCAATTAAATAATAATAATGACTCTTTATAACTATGTCACCAATTTATTCCATAAATATCCTTCTCAATATTTCTCACTTTTAATCATAATGTACAATAGATGACTCATCACACTAATCTTTTAAATCAAGTCTAATCACACATGTGAACTTTTAATCTAACCTTTAACAAGTTAAAAACATAATTACCATCCTTAATGGTTAAAAAGGAAAATGGTTAAAAAAAGGTTATAATTCCAAAGAATTTTTTATTTTGAATTAGCCATTTCTTTGAGAAGACCAACCGCCATCGCTGGTTTTCAATTGATCTTTGAGAGATTTTTTTGTTTTTTTTTTTGGAAGAGAATGCCATTTACTGGTTTTCATTCTTTTCTCTTTATTTTGGATCTATTAATTTGATTATTTGATCATTTTAGAAGAACTATATTCTTCCATATGATCAAATTTTTTGTCTACTTCAATTTGCTTCAAGAATTTATCCTTAGTAGGAGGCTTCCTATAAATTTTTAGCCTATTTCCATTGACCAAGAGTATTCTTCTACTACCATCAATGGGAAGTAACTGAATAGGACCATTGTCAAATATTTGCTTAATCTGATAAGGTCCTAACTATCTGGTTCTCAATTTACCTTTGAATTTTTGGTACTTAGAATCAAATAGTAATGCCCAGTCTCCTACTTTGAATTGCCTTTCATTGATATGTGAATCATGCCATTACTTCCTTTGATCTTGGATTATCTCTATCTGGTGAAGTGCTTCCATTCTCAATTCATCCAACTCATTGAGTTGAAGGATTCTCTCCTTTTGAGCTACATCCAATTCAATTCCCACCTTAGCTATTGTCCTCAATGTCTATAGTTCAAACTCAATAAGTAACAAGGGATTTTTCCCATAGACTAACTCATATGGTGAAAACCCTATTGTGGTTTTCCAAGTTATATAGCTTTAGGTAGTCTCTTTACCCAATCTCTTCTTCTTGATTCAACTATTTTAGCGAGGATGTTTTCCAATTATCTATTTGTTACTTCAACTTGTCCATTTGCTTGTGGGTGATAGGGAGATGACTTCCTATGATTGATCTGATAATACATTATGAAATCTTGGATCATATTGGACATAAATTGTGGTCCCTAGTCTAAAACTAAGCTTCTTGGTGCTCTAAACTTTACCATAATTCTATGCCAAAGGAAATCAGCAACTACTTCTTTAGTGGCATTTATTAAAGCCTGAACTTCTACCCACTTTGTCACATAATCAGTACACACAAGAATGTGCTCTTTTCCCTATGAAAGAGGATTAAAGGGTCCAACAAAATCTAATCCCCATCTCTCAAATGGTTCAATCACTAATTGAGGTTACAAAGGCATTTCATTGGTAAAGGTTGGCTATTCCATCCTTTGATAAGGATCACATTGCCTGATATATGTCTTCACATCTTTGTACAGAGATGGCCAATAGTAACCAGTGTCAAGTATCTTGTGAGTTGTTCTTTTCACTAAATATTTTCCTCTACTTGGTTCATCATGACATGCTAGGAGGATGTCAAATATTTCATCTTATCTTACACACCTGTGTAAAACCAAATTAGGACCACATTTAAATAGCTTACCATTTAACCATTTAAACTATGCACTGGTTTTGACTAACTTCATTACTTGTTTTTTAGTGAAAGGAGGAAACTTCCCCATTACAAGATAATTTGCCATGTCAGCAAAAAATGGTGTATCAGCTGAAATAACAAACAATTATTCATTTGGAAAGTTGTCATTGATTGGATCCTGCTCCCCTGTAGTGGTTAGTCTTGACAAGAAATTAGCTACCACATTAGATTTACCTAGATTGTCCACAATGGTAATATCAAATTCTTGTAGAAGTAATAACCATCTAATTATTCTACCTCCAACCACTAGTTTTTTCATTAAATATTTAATTGTTGAGTGATCTATATGTACAAATATTGTGTACCCTGTAATTTAATGTCTAAATTTATTAATTGCATAGATCACATCTAGAAAAAAATTTCAGTGGTAGTGTAATTTCTTTCAGTGGGAGTCAGATTTTTACTAAGATAGTAAATAGCATACATTTTTCCTTCTTCATCTTTATGTCCCAAAACTGAACCAATTGAGTTATCTAAGGCATCAGTTTGGATTTGAAAAGGTTTCTCCCAATTAGGTCCTCTCAATATTGGGGCAATTACTAATTTCTATTTAATTTCTTCAAAACCATGTTGACACTTTTCATCCCAAAGAAATTCATAGTCCTTGGTAAGCAACTTAAACATGGGGGTAGTAATTCTACTAAAATCCTTGATAAAGTGCCTATAGTATCCAACATTCCCTAAAAATGACTTGATATATGTGGGGGTTTGAGGAATAGGCAAGTCTAAAATAATCTTGATTTTGTTTTGGTCAACTTGAATTCTTCTTTTTGAAATATGGTGTCCTAATAAAATCCCTTCATCAACCATCATCAAACATTTCTCATGACTAAGAGACAAGTGATGTTGTTCACATCTTGTTAATACTCTATCCAGATTTTTCAAGGCATCATCAAATGTATCTCCATACATAGTAAAGTCATCCATGTATACCTCTACATAGTCATTTTTTAGGTCTATAAAAATCACTAATACAACTCTTTGAAAGGTTGTTGGAGCATTACATAGTTCAAATGGCAATACCTTGTAATCAAAGGTACCCCATGGATAAGTAAATGTAATTTTGTCTTGATCTTCAGCATTAACTCTAATTTGATTGTATCCACTAAAGCCATCCAAGAATGAAAAGTATTGTTTACTTGAAAGGTTGTCTAAGATGTGATCTATGAATGGTAAGGGAAAATAATCTCTCAAGGTGGCTTTGTTCAGTTCCCAATATTCAACACAAATTCTTCATTTTCTATTCTTTTTAGGGATAATTACAAGAGGAGACACCCACTGGCTATCTGAGATAAGGTAGATAAAACCTACTTGTAATAGTTTTTCAATTTCTTGTTTGACTATATCCCTTAAGGCTAGATTAATCCTTCTCTGAGGGTGCCTAACTAGTCTAATGTTTACAATATAAATGTGATGGGTGTAGATACTTGGATGAATTCCTTCATGTCTCTATAGTCCTAAGCAAAAGCTTTAGTATGATCCTTCATAACATCAAATAGTTTGGCTTCTTCATCATTCTTTAACCAGCTATTAATATTCAAAATTTTACCTAGTTGAATCTCAACATGTTTGGTTTTAGTATATGATAAACTAATTTGTTGAAAGGGTTCCATTAAGGTATTTAGTGGACATGCATCTGGTAACAACATATGATATGTAACAACATCTCAAAAATTTCCTTGAGATAGAATGTTAGACAAAGGATAGCAGGAAGAGTTATGATACTCATCTTGTTGCAAGTTGAACTCCTCGTTACTGTTGTTTTCTAGAAATTCTTCATCATTTCCTGATATCTATAAAGCTGAAGCTATAGATCCTTCCTCTCCCCAAGATAAATCTTGTTCTTTTGGAGGGAAATTGTATTCATTTTCAAGGAATTATTGTTGGTGTGGTTATGGAACTAACTATGATGTTTTTGGAATAGATTTTGTAGGTTCCAAAACTAAGTCTGACTGCTCCAATGACAATTGGTGTTCATTCAATAAAGGATTAACCATATCTTCTATTTATCATACAAGATATTGCAATGCTATCATAGCCAAAGAAGATATATTTTTCTCATTAATATTAGGATTATGAACCCATAATTTCTCTTGATAATCAATAAAAGGTCATGCAGAGGGATATAATGAAATTTGCTTAGAATTCTTACCATTTGAAATAGTCATATCACCTAACTTGTAATTAATTAAGGTAGAAACTATAGCTAACCATGGTCTACCCAAAATAATGGGATAACCAAGTGTTTTACCTTTTGGCCATAATATAAATAAGTCGACTAGATATTCCCATGACTCCAACCATTACTACCACATCTTCAGTAACTCCTAGTTTTGCTATAGACTGATCTGTCATCTACAATATGGTGTTAGTAGGTTGTATGTCTATTTATGGTAATGTTTTCAAAGATTCCACTATCATTACATTGATAGCTACTCCCAAATCAATCAAAATGTTATGTATATCTTTATTCCCTATAGAGATAGAAATAATAGGGCCTCTAAGATCTCCATATTTGGGAAGTAGGAGTTTTCTTGCTAATAAATTAGCAAGTTTCCCTTCTACCTTAATAGTCATAGGGTACTTCTTCTTTCTTCCAAGTTTTTTAAAATATAGTAGTTTGATTAACTTGTTTAACTTTGGAATATCCTTGATTGCTTTTAATAACGCTATTTCAATATTCAATCTTCTTAGTTCCTACACCAGTTCAGATTCCTTAATTTTTATGGCTTCTTTAAATCTTTATGGAAATGGAATATCAGTAGAATTTATTTCTAGTTCCTTATCTTTTCTTATTTCATCTTCCTTAGGTGCAACCGAACTAGGGGTTTTAGTTTCTTCTATCATCTCAGTGATTATAATCAGTGGACTACTAACTATTTTTCCAAATTTGATTTAAATGTTTTTACAATCCATTGCATTTAGATCAACTAATTTTTCTAGTTTTATTTCATATACATGAGTTGTTTGTTTATTTCTTGGGTTTGTGATGGGTTGTGTTGGTATTTATGTTTAGAATACATTTTTAGCCTATGGATTTTGTGCTAGAGATCCCATTATGGCTTGTTGGTTCTGATTTGGATATGTTTTACCTTGTACATAATTACTAGGGCACCATCTATTTTATGGCCAAGCATAAGGATTTCCTTGACCAGCCTAAGGTTGCTAATGTCCCTAAGTATACCAAGATTGACTTGCCCAATTTTAAGGATGACATGTTGGTTGAGGGGCCCAAGGTGGCTATCCCCAACTTTGTGGTACTATTTGAGCTACCCATGGCATCTTCCAAGGATTAGGAGCTGGTCTTGGCATAAATTGTTCTTAGTTGGGTTATCTTTGAAAAAAATTCAATTCTTCTATGGTGGATGATGTACTGGTTTGTTTGAGCTAATTTTTTATGAGTGGAAGAAGAGAACAAGTGTGAGTATCATTTTTTTAGATTCACAGACAAGACGTACTTCTATTTTATCCAAAGGACATTCCCTTATTGCATGCTTCTTCTTGCATCTAGGACAATACATGGCTAATGGTTCAATTTGGGCATTTGCTTTAGCTTGCAATCCATCCATGGTGGAGGTTAATTGAACTAATATGTCTATTTTAAAGTTGTTCAATTCATCCATCAATTTTTTCATATCTAGATTTAAAATTTTAACCATTTTTCCCTTTCTAGGTCCACCCCTTGCCCTTGAATAGTTTCTACAAATTTCTATGATTTCATCCATTCTTAATTGAGCAATGTTTCCATCACCAATTAAATCAAGGGTTTCCCTAGATTCATCATCTAGACATTTGAGAAAAATGGTTTTAATTAATTCTTCTTGAAGTAAAAATCCACATCTTTTACTCATAAAGAGGAGTCTATCCAAATAATCTTCCATATCTTCATCCTCTTCCTGTTTGATTTTGAAAAATTCTTCCTTTCAATTTCTTCCTCTACAATAATCTTGATATTTGTCTAGGAAGATAGTTTCCATTTGTTCCCAATTGGTAATAGAATTAAATGTTATTCCCATAAACCACCTCATTGTTACATCCTTTAGGGTATATGGAAACAACTTGAGTTTTTTATTATGTCTTGTAATCATAAGTCTGACATAGTACTTGAAACTCAAACATAAACTGGTTAGGATCCTCAGATGACATTTCTCTAAATGTGGACAAGTGTGCAGGTGAAATGTTCTTCATAATGGTTTCATCATCCTCCAACTGAATGGGATAGGTAAATGCTCTCTCAGGTTCTCTTCCAACCTCTTGTGTCATCTCTCTAATATTTTCTAGTCCCTTCTCCTAGTCAATGTGGTATGTGGTCTTCTTTGGGGATGGTGAAAAGTCAGGAGTAGGAGGTTGACTACTCAATTGAGAGTCAAAACTTTCCCTCAATGGATATTGAGAAATAATCCTCCTCCTTAAAGTTCTACTTGCTTCTTGTGATTGATCCAAAAATTCCAAATATGGCAACTTTGATTCTTGTCTTGTAGGAGATAATGGTGCCTCCAATTCTTGCTCAACTTCCTTATTTAAACTAGAGGATGATGGAAATTATTGTTCAAATATTTTTGGGAGAAATCTACCCTTGGAGTCTCTTAGTCTACTCATAAATTTTATAATAACTTAGGGAAAATTTATTCAATTACTAAATGTATGATTGTTGCTCTTGTTGACACCTAATTAGAAAATTCCAACTAGTTGTTCCCTAGAAATGGTGCCAAAAATGATGGGTGTCATTATTCCCTTCATGTAATCAACTCTCTATCGATGTCATATTTAACTAGGGTTGTGTCTAAAGCTATATTAAATAAGAATAATCTTAGTAATTTAGTAATTGATTATAGGTATTTGTATTTTTTTTTGTTTTGGGGGATCTTTAATGTCTTAAGGACTTCTTGGTTAAAACCTTATTGGAATCAAACTATGAAAATATGCTGAAAGTAAACACACATTACAAAAATAAATTGCTGGAAATAAACACACTTTGTAGAAATGAATTTTCTAAAAATAAACACACTTTACAAAATTAAATACATAATTTAGAATGTTTAGAAAATGATTGTAAAGAAATGAGAACTTAATCTAGAACACCTGCATGGACAAATCTACAACAAATTTTAACTTAAGGAATTGAAATAATTTATAAATTTAACATATCTACCTATTTTATTTTGAAAATAAAATATAAATACCAAAAAAATGAAGATCCTGGTTCTTGGAGGAGTGGGCCCTTGCTCTGCCTAAAAACAGGATTGAACAACTTAATTCTCTCTCAAAATAGAAATGACTATTTTATTGATAAAATATTTTGCATTACAAAAATATACTAGATATATATCAATATATATCTATCGTTATTCCTCTATTATTCAATTAATACCATTCTTCCTATATACTTCTAGGTCTATATATATATTCTTCTTTCTTGTGGTGCATTGATGGTCATAAATATTTCATGGATACGATGGAACTGAATCATGCCTAGAATAGATGCTGAATTAAAACATGGCTAGATGTAGAGCTATGTGATAAGTGTCTTAGATTTAAAAGTATGGAAATTAGAATTCCACTCCTAATTAATAGGATTATTGATTTGACAGATCACTGGCCATTTGGAATAGATCTTTATCAATTCTAGAACTTTAGAAGAGTTCTAAAACTAAAGGAAATTATTTCGTGTCTAACCACAAAAGTTTTGATAATTCTAAAACTAAATATAGAGTTTTGGAACTAAGTCCAAAAAATTTAGAACTAAATTTGAAAGTTCCATATTTAAGTTTGAAAGGTTTGAAACTAAGTGACAGAACTTGTAATAGCATGGTGGCATTCTGGAGCTAAGCTGTATTGATTTTAATGCTTCCAAAAACATGCAATCTGCTTCATATTTGTTCTTCATCCTGATAATGACCTATTTTATTACAAAACTTGAATTTTCCAAAATAATTTGATAGGAATTATAGAGATTTTTAATTTTAGAATCACAATCAATGAAAGATGGACAATTACATCCTACCTCATATCAGATCAAATAAAAGTCACAAAATGCAATCAAACTTAATAGAAAGAGAGAGTAAGATGGGGTCATTTATTATACATTTAATGGGCATATCCTAGTCTCATCAATGCATGTTTAGAATATATAATGAGGATAAGACCTTTTCAATATTCTTTTAAGAAATGAAACATTATAATGTTCCATTTCTCCAAATATTTAAGGCATATTGACCCATATGAGGCATTTAAGGGGTATGTGATGGCTTCTAAGGGTGAAATAAGGTGTGAATTGAGATTAGATGAGTTAATGATAAATAATGACGTAAAACACACTCTTGTACCTAATTTCATGTCTTTAAACAAGTTTTAATCACTTTTACATCTCACTTGTAAAGTTATCCCTTCATGAAATAACTTAGACAAGCCTAAAACCACGATCATTGAAAACCTCATTTTCTCCAAATTATCTTAATATTTGCTAAATGACCTTAATCTTATCAAATAGGGTTAAGACCATTCTTTAAACCTTAAAATACTTATTGACACTTCATCTCTCACTCCATAACCATCATGAGGACTTATACATCACTAATAGACCTTCAAATAGTGGTGACATATGATGATCACAAATAGACTTTATGACACCTCCAATAATGTTAAATGATTTTAATAAGAATTTATAAGACATGACAAGTTTAAGTACTATAAATGAGCTTAGATGGGTTATTATGCAAGTTTTTAATGTTAAGGGTTGACATTTGGTGTATGAGGCTAAAATGTCAACATTGAACCACATCCACATTTAATGTTTAATTTGATTGCTTAGTTAGACTTAAAAATAAAAGACAAAATATGACATAATAACCAACTAATAAATAATTGAAAAATAAAATTTAATTACAAAATGACCAAGACATGGGATCAACTAAGGTTCTAGACATTACTACATCACCATGGTAGTTTACTTTCATACAATGTCCTTACCACTAAGCACACAACTTCTACCTCCAACCTACGTTTATATATTATGTACATGTAATCAATCCACATAGACATCATTAGTATCTAATCATAGTCAATAGCAATAATTAATATCATAAACTCATTAAATAATATAAGAATGATTACAATTTAATTTAAACCAATAAATAATGTTTCAAACATCAAATAATATATGTAATAAATGTTCACATAACATAATAATATTAAAATAATCATAATAATTAGTAAAATTCAATATGTTTGGTAGGTGTGGTCATGACATCCACCATTCCTTAATAATGGCACCATCCTCAGGGCCTAAAAAAATGAGGACAATACTATTGGAAAATATTTTCATCTTCCTAGGTATCACACCTTTCTCCCATTTGGTCCCATTAGATGAATACTTTCTATAATTCTCTTTTTCATAGCTTGATGTTGCACTCATCCAAGATATTTATAGGCTCTAGTTGAATTATTTCCTCTCCCTACACCTAAATATTATCCAAACTTAAAACATGTGAGGGATCTAAAACATATTTACTTAATAATGCTACATGAAAAACATCATGGATTCTAGATAGATAAGGAAGAAGAGTGAGATGGTAAGACATTAGGATGATCCTTTACACTATGTCAAAAGGTTAAACATATCATGGTGATAATTTACCAACTTTTCAAAATTTGATCGAGCTATTCTAAGGTCTTACTCTCAAAAATAATTTATCTAAAAATTTAAATTCTCTATGACATATTTTCAGGTCTACATATCTTTTATACCGATCAGAAGAAACTTTTAATATTTATTAAATAATAGTCATTACTCATCATACTCTTAAAAAAATTTATGGACCATAAAACACATTATTTCCTATGTTATTCTAGCCCAAAGGTGTTTTGCATGTACACCCATATAAAGCCTCAAATGGTGTCATCTTGATTATTGAATGGTAGGTGTTATTATAAGCAAATTCTACTAGGTATAAGAAGTCTTCTAACTTATATTATAAATCCATGACATACATTCATATCATGCCTTCAACATTCATGTTTAGCCTTTCAGTCTATCCATCCATTTTTAGATGATACACTAAATTAAAATTTAGATTTATACCAAAAGCAGTCATCATAGTTTGCCAAAATTGAGAATTGAAATACTTATCTCTATATGAGATAATCACTTCATGTACACCATGAATTCATACCACTTCCTTTACAAACATTTTGTAAAGAATGGTAGTCTCATTAGTGATGTTACCATTAATAAAGTGAGCCACTTTAGTGAAATTATCAATCACAACTAGGATTGAATCATGCCTATTACAATATTTAGGCAATCTTGTGATGAAATTCATAGATACAATAGCCAATTTCCTTTCTGAAATGTCATGAGGATAAAGTAAGCCTCTAGGATAACCATGTTCATCTTTCATAGACTAACATTCTAAGCACTTGGCTACATATGCATCTACATATTTCTTAAGTCTAAGCCATATGTAAGGAAATTAATTAGGTGTTCACACAAAATAATTATATATCACATAGAATAATAAAATATAAGAGATCACATAGCAACAATTGATAATAGAGCATAATACTGGATATTATAGTAGAGCTGTTTTGAGGGGGAAACCTCAAAAATAATGCAATAAGAGTAGAATACTTAATGTGATGATCAAAGACTAACCACTACCTCATATATATAGTCTACTTAACCATGATTATTCCATAGGCTGACCCAAATAAGAACATAGAGAAATGTAACAATAATATAAAAAAGGTATTTAAGACACAAGTCGTCCATGCATATCCATATACTTGATAAAAGTTAACAGTGTAACATGCCCCTTCCCTTCAAAATAATTGCCCCTTCCCTTCAAAACAATGTTGTCCTCAATGTTAAATCAATGTTGGATGTTTTTTCATAAAGGATTCATCCTCCCAAGTAGCATCTTCACATGACAAATTAATTAATTTGATCATGTACTCCTTAATCATCTAGATTGCACCTACTTAGTGTGCATTTAAAGGATTGACTTAGGATCAAGAATAACTCTCTCTTATTCATCTAATTCTAGTAACTTATTTTTAGTAGAAACTCTATGTCTAATTACTTTATTCATGAATGATACATGAAATACTAGATGTATGTGAATGGATGATGGAAACTCTAACTTGTAGGCCACACTACCAGTTTTATACAAGATCTAATAAGGCCCATGATACTTAGGGTAAAGCTTGTTATCCTTTTTCTATTGCTTCAATTACATTTGCTTATATGGTTGTAAGCAAACAAATACCCAATCACCAATGTCAAATTGTGTCTCACTCCTATGTTGATCTACCTGCTACTTCATATAATTCTAGGCCATGGCTAAATTTTCATGAAAACTTGAAAGGACCTCCTATTGATGGTGAATATGTTACTCAACTACATGAACCTTAGGATGGACCTTCAAGGTTGAAGCTATGGATGGAGGGTGGTATCCATACAAGGACACAAAGGGAGACATTTTGGAAGAACTATGAACAAAATTACTATACCACCATTTAGCAAGTGTCAACCAATAAACCCATTTATCCTATTCATCAGAAACAAAATTATGAAGGTATCCTTCCAAACATTTTTTAACTACCTTAGTTTATCCATTTGATTGAAGATGATAGGGTGATATATGAGCCAAATTGGTACCTAAACATGTAAATATTTTAGTCCAAAAATTACTAGTGAAAATGGGATTTCTATCATTATTAATAATCTTAGGAGTACCATGTAGTTTCTAAATTATATTGAGAAAGTAAAAATCTATTATACTATCAAAAAAGGGTTGTGATAAAAAAACAAAAATGAGCCTACTTACTGAAATGATCCACAACAACCTTGATAACATTTTGACCATCATATCTTGGTAACCTTATAATGAAATCCATAGACACCTCTTCCCAACATTGGCTAGGGATGGATAAAGGCTAAAAAATACCTAGGGTTTTGGTGGTTTCACCTTTATTTTTTGATAGATCATACATTCAGCCACATATTTATGGACATCCCCCTTGAGTCCTTCCCAAAAAACTCCTACTTGATTCTATGATAGATTTTCAAAAATATTGAATGATCCCCAAGTGGAGTTGCATGAAGTTTCTGAAAGATTTTTTGTTTGGGAAGAGAATTCTTACATAGGTATAATCTATCTTTATACCATAATGCATTCCCCTTCCCTATGAATTTTTCAAATCCACATAAACCTTGATAAAGATTCTAAATCAAATCATGGGTAGCACTATCATTTTCCCATTCTGATATTGCTTCCTCTAGCCAATCTATCTACCAAATGGTCATGGCACATAGCAATACCTCAACTAATTCATCCCTCCTAGATAGTGCATCTACTACCACATATTCTTTGACTTTCTTTTAGACTATTTCAAAATCACATCCTAACGTTTTAGTTACCTATTTATGTTGTTCTTTTGATGATAACCATTGTCTCAAAAAATATTTGAGACTATCATGATTAGTCTTTACCTGAAAGTGATGACCCATCAAATAAGGTCTCCATTATTTGAATGCATGTACAATGGTCATCATTTCCTTCTCATATATGGGATTGAGCCAATATTTACCATTTAGTTGATGAGTTTCAAATGCAAGTAGTCTACCTTCTTACATGATCATAACACCCATACCATATCCAAATGCATCACATTCAACCATAAAAGTCTTAAAAAAATAAGGTGTGGCCAACACTAGAGTCATGTACATAGCCAGTTTCAATTGTTTAAATGCCCTAGTAGCTATATCAATCTACTAGAAAGAGTATTTATTCAATAAAGAGGTAAGCGAGGATGAAATTCTACCATAATTTTTTAAAACCTATGATAATAATTAGTTAACCCCAAAAATCCCCTTAGCTACTTGAGTCTCTTAGGAATTGGTTAGTCTACCATTGCTTAGATTTTTTAGGATCCATTTACACTCCTTCATGTGAAACCATATGACCTAAATAATCAACCTCACGAGCTCTAAAATTACATTTATAAGGTTTGGAATACAACTAATGTTGTTATATAATGGAGAATACCTATTTTACATGTTGCAAATGGTCTTCCCAATTTTTACTATAAATGAGGATATCATCAAAAAAATACTAAAATAAATTTCCTCAAAAATGGCCTAAAAATAGTATTCATAAAACTCTAAAAGGTAGATGGTGCATTTGTTAGACCAAAAGGCATAACCATAAACTCATAATGTCCCTCATGAGTTCTAAAAGTTATTTTGGGTATATCTTCATCGCATATCTAAATTTAATGATACCTAGAATGCAGATATAACTTGGTAAAATAAAGAGCACCATTTAATTCATCTATCAAATCATCAATGATAGGAATAAGAAACTTATCTTTGATAGTGTACTTTTTTATCTCTCTATAGTGTGGTCATATCCCCTAAGTATCATCTATCTTTCTCATCATGAAAATTAGCAAATAATATTCACTTTGGCTATGGTGAATGATTCTTGCATCCAACATATACTATACCATCTTTTCAATTTCATTTTTCTAGGCATAAGGATACTTGTATGGCCTGATGTTGGGTGGTGTACTACTAGGAATAAGTTTGATGGCATGATAATGCATGTGGCTATGTGGAAGTCCTTTTGGCATGTCACCAAAAATAATAGAATGGGCATTAATCACTTGTTATATATTAGGAGGTGTAGATGGTTGAGTTGGTTGGAATTTAATGGAAAATAAGTGAGCCATAAATCCTTCAGCACCCTTTCAAAAAATCTTGGTCATTTGATGGTAGCTAAATTTTTTTGGATATTTATCCCTTAATCCCTTTACCTCAAATTCCCTTCCCTCAAAATGAAAGTACATGAATAAATCTTGGAAATTCATCTCAATAGTGCCCAAAGTGGTGAGCCACTATACTCCCAAAAAAATGTTGGCTCGATCCATGATAATATAAAACATAGGAGAATCTAACAGGCAGTCTCCCATGGCCAACTTAATACTATGGCATTTTCCTAAACACTTGATAGTACCACCATCTACAATCATGACATAAATTCTAGAGTGGGATAAATGAAATAGTTCAAATGAGTAGCCAACTTATTATTGATGAAGTTGTGTGTACTCCTAAAATCAATCAAAATAGTGACCTTCTATTTCTTAAGGAAACTCACCACCTTAAGATTTTTGGGAATACTAATAACTGAAAGGGCATGATAGGAAATAGTAGGCTAAAAGTCTTCATATTCCTCCTTAGGTCCTTTTGCATCATCACCAATTTCCTCCTCATCATTTTTATCCTCATTAGCACTTTTGATGTAAAATAACCTCTTTTCATCATAATGATTTCCTTTTCTCCATTTTATATCACACACATAACATAACCCTTTCACTTTTTCTCCTTAATTTATTGAGGTTTCAATATGGTGGGTTGAGGAAATGATGGTGCTGGAAAGGTGCGATCATGACTAATAGTGAAAGTTTTCCATTTGACCATCTCTTTTTCTTCTTCCATGAGTACCCTTCAAATATATTATGATATAGATGATAGATTAAACATTCAAATCTCCAATTGGATTTTATCTTTGAGTCCACCCAAAAAAAGATCAATTAGATTTGCCTTAATGATGTCTTCCACCCATAAGGATAGATTTTGAAATTGATGAATATAATCCTACATAGTTCCTATTTGATGAAATTTGGATAATTGGTTGAAGTAGTTTCTAGATACATTATTATTATAATTATCCAACAACTCATCAGTGAAACCATGTAATAAGAGAACCATTATTTTTATTTTGAGCACACAACTAGAGATACCAAATGGATTGCTTAGGTTCTAAATAAAAAGATTCCACTTCACCTTCAAAGAACTAGGAGTTTGGTGTAGATCAAATAAATTCTCAAGCTGGGTAATCCAAATGAGAGGATCCTTACCATAAAACTTATGCATGTCCACTTTTGGCAACATTAGTTTCACACCAGGGTTAGAGTTGTTAATGTTGAGAGGAGGAGGACCCAAATGATGAGGTGGAGGGTTATTTATTTGTAACTGAAATGAAATGGTAGTCAATTGCATAGTGATCTAATGTAATTGAGTGTGCAATCCATTAATCTCTTTTCACATCCTTGAAACATTAGTTTGAACTATAGAAAATTCATCTTACCACACCAAGCCCTTTATGTCAACCTTAAATTGAGAAATCATTAGATCTAAAGTTCTAGATTCCATGTCATTCTTAGGAGTTTTAGGAGTTTTTTCCCCCCTTTTTTCCCCTTGAGTAGTAGGACCTACCATTCATAAACCCTAGGAGGATTTTTTCCTCCAAAAAAGTGTACCAAGAGATGGTACCATTATAATCACCTCACCAAGATGAATCTAATGACTACTTTTATGTACTAGGGTGAAAATTTTTGGCATAAAAAGTGTACCAGTAGAATATACCATTATGATCATATCATTGAGATGAATCCAATGACTAAAAATGTGTAAAGGAAATTTTTTTTCCATGCCTTTTTTTGTAAATATTTTTTTTCAAAAAAGTATTCCAAACAATATTATGTTAACAAAAAATAATTCTTCCCAGAATGTCATGAGGATAAAGTAAGCCTCTAGGATGATCATGCCTAACTTTCACACACTGGCATTATAAGCACTTGGCTACATATGCATCCACATATTTATTAAGTCCAAGCCATATGTAAGGAAATTAATTATATGTTCACATAGTATAATTATATATTGTATAGAATAATTAAAGGTAAAAGATCACACAATAATAATTGATAGCAAAGTAGAATATTGGATAATATAGTAGAGCCACTTTGAGGGGGTAACCTCCATAATAATATAATAAGAGAATAATACTTAATATTATGATCAAATACTAACCACTACCTCATATATATAGTCTACTTAGCCATGGGCAAGAGAAAAGTAAAAAGAATATAAAAGATGTATGTAAGCCACAAGTTAGCCACACATATCCCTAGACATGCCTAAGGTTAAGGGTATAACACCATAAATATATCCCTTTCATATATATTTTCATATTATTGATACCCATATGTTAATAATTAAGTGATACATGCACTTCATTCAGCACTTGATCTCTCATATTTTCCCAACTACCAATAAAAAATTGACTTTGTGTCTTAGCAAACCATCAGGATCAAATAAAAACTTAGAATCATAGCTTACTATTTTTAACTTAGCATAGATTTTAGGGCATTCAAAATCATTTTTTTGTTGTGTAAACATAAAAAATTTAAATCATAAAATAGTACCAACAGGGAAACAATATAGATTTTCCTACTTAATGCATCAGCAACATTATTTTCTTTTCCCTTTACATAATTAATGTTAGTATCAAAGTTTCTTATAAATTTCAACCATCTTATTTACCTTATTTTAACTCATCTTGAGTAAAAAATTACACAATACTATGATGATCTGATTTAATCTTAAAGTGCTTACCAAATATAAAATGCATCTATTGTTTTAATGCATGAATGGTAGTAACTAACTCTAAATCATGAGTGGGGTAGTTCTACTCATGGATCTTGACATTTTTGGACTCATAGGCAACTACCTTACCACCTTGAGTCAATATGTATCTAATTAAAACCTTACATGCATCTACCCATATTTTAAAATTTCTATTAGGATCTAGTATAGTAAAAATAGGAGTTATGGTCAACAAATATTTCACCTCTTGAAATATTGCTTCACACTTAGGAGACCAATCAAATTTCTTCCCCTTACTTTCCAATTAATTTATGGAATGACAAATCCTTAAAAATTCTTACACAAACCTTCTATAGTACCCCATAATCCCCATGAATCTTCTTACCTCATGTACATTCTTAGGACTTGGCCACTCATTAATGGTTGTGATCTTTACAAAATCTACCTTAATTCCTTTATAAATTTCATGAACCAAGTAGTGAATTTCAAGTTAAAATAAAGATCACTCTAAAAACTTTATGTTTAACTTATGCTACCTCAAACATTGTAATATCAACCTTAAGTGTTGTTCAAGCTCCTATCATTATTGGGGTAGATTATAATGTCATCTAAAAACACCAACACAAACTTGTCAATAAAATATTGAAACATGTTTTTTATTAAATTCATAAATGTTGCAAGATCATTTTTTAGTCTAAATGGCATGACTAAAAATTCATAATGTCCATTCTAGTTCTAAATGTAGTCTTATGTACATCTTCATCTTTAATGTGGAGTTGTTGATACCCTAATTTAAGATCTATCTTTTGAACTATAACAACTCCTTTCATTTTATCAAAGAGGTTATCTATGCAAGTAATAGGATACTTGTTCTTGATTGTGACCTTGTTGAGCATTCTATAATAAATACACAAGCTAAGTGTCTCATCCTTCTTAACAAACACTATTAGAGCTACGTAGGGTGATACACTAGAATAAATCATTCCATTATCTAGTAACTCTTGAATTTATACTTTCATCTCTCTTAAATGAACCACACTAATCTAGTAAGATGCCTTAGATGTAGGTTTTGTATTAGGTATTACATCAATGGAAATATCAAATATCCTCTTGGAAGGCAAACCTAGTAGCTATTATAAAAAACATATGTGAACACTTACAAATATGGATACACTTGGATTATGGTGGTTTTTTCCTCAACTATCTCATTCATATTGAGAGCATACAATTGACACCTGTTCCAAATTGATATTTTAATTTAAATGGCTGAAAGAATTTGTGGGATAGATGGGTTTTTTATTCTTTTAATCACTATAAAATTTCCCTCATCATCCAAGCATTAAACTCTTTTACTAGACCAGTCCAACTTAGCTTGATGTGCTTATAACCAATCCATTCCTAGGATGATGTCATAGGATCCTAAGGGAGCAAGGAATATATTTACATAAGTATTAAACCTACCCATATTCATCTTATATTATTCTAAACATTCATTAACATCCACCTTCCTACCAGTTCCAAACTCCACTTTCCATCATTCTCTAAGTCTATTTGGTTTGATTTTACACTTAAAATCATTTATAGGAGAAATAAATCTCTTTTTATCTCCTAAATCAATTAAAATAAATTTAAAAAATCTATAAATCAGACCTCTTATCTTAATAGGTTTTGACTAAAATCTACATTTCTATTATTTACAGTTATGTAAACCTTGTGATAATCCTTTAACTTAAGATAGTCCTTACAATAATGGCTATCATTGCATTCCCATCAAGTCATAGTAGTCTTAGCAGGGAGTCGAATGGTATTTGATCATATGGCTAGCCCATGGAACTTATATTATTTTTCATTTCCATCATCCTTTTTTTGTAAAAGAATGTGAATTAGACCCCTTTTATTTTTGAAATTTATTTCCAAAATTTTAACTCTTTTTAGTAGACTTTTTGGAGTCATTTTTCTTGAAATTACTACTTATCAAAGGTATTGATGACTTACAATTTATTTTCTAATTTTTGTTCCAAACTTTTTGCCTTGCTCTTTGGTGAGACTTCTATTTTTCTTCAACATGTGTTGATTCCATGGAATCAACTAATGTCTTTGGGTTAGTAATATTTACATTGTGCATTAGTATCTCATTTAATCCCATTTTGAACTTAGTTACCTTGGTTTCTTTTTCCATCATATAATGAACATGATGTAGGATTCCCAAAAACATATTTTCATACTTAGATACTAACATGATACCCTACTTTAGTAGTTAAATATTCATAATTTTATACTTTTTATAGATATTATTTAGATACCTTTTCCAAATTATTTATCAAAATTTTCCCAAGAGTCAAGTAATTATACCCTTTTAGTGCACATAAATCTACCGTAAAGCTACATCACCTACAAATCGGTAAGCTTTGATGCATTATTTAACATTAGAATCACATTATGCAATGTGAAATACTTTTTCAATTTAATCACCCATTCTTTAATGTCATCACTATTGGTTTCACCAAAATGCATGGGAGGAGGAAGTTTCCTTAGCTCCTTAATAATGGGCTACGCAAACCTCTTATCATGGTGGATGATCATTTTGAATCTTGTCATCCTACCCTCCCTCTTAAAAATTATTTAGGTGAGTTAATGTTTGGCTTAGGCCTTCCATTTTCCCATGAAGGTCATGCAATTTACCCATAATGTCATGTAATATATCATTTTGTTCCATGGGAACTTGCTATTTAGGATTTTCTTGATTGGCTGTATGGCTACCACTTTGTTCCACTTTTATACAAGCATGATCATACTAATCTAGTACATGATTGTCAAATAGATCACTACCCACATTCAAAGGGTTCTAGGTTTCTCTATTTCTAACCATCTTGACACATTAAACATGCATTAATAAATCACATTTTCATAAATAAATACCAATTTAGCCTTAACAAAGTCTCTAATTCTAATTTTCATAAGCCCAATTTTTTAATAAAATTTAAAACTTAGAAAAATAGAGATTATGCTCTAACTAACAATTCATTAGCTAGTTTAAATGATTATAGAATCAAAACAAGTCTATTTTATTAATTGCAATAAGACAATCTCAAAAAAATCAACATCCATAATATTATTTACAATGCAAGGTACTCCATAAGGATTGGTTCTAACCCAATTTTGAACTCCATGTTAGTTACATGATCTGAATACCTATCACAAATTCTCATGCATTATTGGTTTTGAACCCATACTACCAAATCCACACATACAAAACCAAAGAACAATTGCATCTTTACATTGCTCCATGTGCTTGATTAGATTATTATATGGAAAGACTAATTTATTTAACCATCCCCAATAACCATCAACATTTTAGGCAATGATATTATACTTAAATTATCCTTGAGACTTACAAATCTACACCACCATATTAAGGTTAGGATCACACTATAGAATAAATATGGGTGTAACCCATCGATATCCATATTTAACATAACAAAATGGTTTCCCTTAATATCTCTCATATAATCTACCCTTACTAGTTGATGACTTAAGCATTATCATTTACACAACTAATTTCATGCATACCCATATCTATAGTCTTACCTCATGACTAATTCCACCCCAAATATTAACCCATAGAGATCAGTTCATGATTAACATGATAGTATGTAATCTTTGTTTACTTTATTATCTATCTCTATATTTGTGTGCAATAGATAATAATCATAAACATGACAATATCTTAATTAATTTACATCACATTCCATTTCTTGTTAAATAAGTCATTTACACCATGTTTACACCAAACATATTTAACCATACAAGTGTCTTGATAATTAATATATATGAATGTTCCCATGTGTGTGTGTGTGTGTGTGTGTGTGTGTGTGTGTGTGTGTGTGTGTGTGTGTGTGTGTGTGTGTGTGTGTATTTAAGTTTGAACTTAATAACTTTATTTGAAATCATATTATGTCCTCTACAATAATATACTCATATCTTGTTATGAAACTCCACTTCTAGAGTATGGTTATAATCTTTAATTATAGCTAAACATATTTTAAATATATTACATTATTTAATACACCACATTATAAAATAATAGTTGTCAACATAAATGAAACTCACTTTACTTCTCAATTATCAAATTTATTTTTGTCATGCATTTCAACTATCCACAAGTCTTTATTCCAATTAACATGCATAATGATGTGTGTGTGTGTGTCTACATGGATGTGCATATTGATACACACACACACAAACACACACACACACACACACACACACACACACACACACACACACACACACACACACACACACACACACACACACACACACACACACACACACACACACACACACACACACACACACACACACACACACACACACACACACACACACACACACACACACACACACACACACACACACACACACACACACACACACACACACACACACACACACACACACACACACACACACACACACATACATGTGTGTGTGTGTGTGTGTATTTGTATGTGTGTGTGTGTGTGTATTTGTGTATGTGTATGTATGTATGATATATATCTGTGTGTATCGATATGCACATCCATGTGTGTGTGTGTGTGTGTGTGTGTGTGTGTGTGTGTGTGTGTGTGTGTGTGTGTGTGTGTGTGTGTGTGTGTGTGTGTGTTTGTGTGTGTGTGTGTGTGTGTGTGTGTGTGTGTGTGTGTGTGTGTGTGTGTGTAATGTGTGTGTGTGTGTGTGTGTGTGTGTAATTGTATATCTTATATTATTATTTCAAAAAAACCTTGGGCATACAGAATTATATAAATTTATAAACCATGCACATTAAGTCCAAATCAATTATATGTAGGGACCATCACCATCACTATTTGGTGTTTTTTCCCTTTTTCATTATGCCATAAATAATCAAGAATCTACCTGAAACTTAAAAAAAATTATTTCATTGCCATATTAGTTTTAAAATCTAATTCCTATCAATCATTTTAACTCACAATGAACCCACATTAATAGTCATTAGCACACCATTATATATTAAAAATGGCATCCATAAATTCCTTCAAATACACCATATAATTCCAAAATAAAAGGAGAGTTTAGACACAATCAATAACATTTATTTAAAATAGTCTAGTGTATCCCATTCACAACATTTATAATGAGATTGAATGTTGTAACAAATCATTACCAGTTAATAAATTGGAGTAATTGATTCAATATCATGACAAATGCATTTATTCAACCAATTCCTAATTTTATAAATGAATCCAAATGCTATTTGGTAAACATAATGCCTATTTGAAAATTAAAAAGTTTCTACCTTGAAAATTATAATATATTTACAACATATTTTATAGAATACCAAGACTATACAAAGCTATAGCAACTAATAACAAGTCATGAAACAATTCAAGTTCATTTCTATATTCATATATTTACAATATCAAATACCTAAATGTGTTCATTACAATACTACATCAATTTGTTCCATATAGACATTCCATGTGATCATGAACATAATTTAATGCAAAAATAGAACATTGTCATTATTTCAAAATGAAACATATAGGATTATACATGACTCAGTTGTAGAATCTACTCCATTTTACAAGCCATAATTTCATCTACAAACACCTTACTTATTCACAAATTCAAAATTGATACAAGCATAATTTGCATACAATGAATCTTTACATATCAATAATCATCTACAATGACTACAAGAGTGATCTAGATCCCAGTCGATCATCTCTAGGTCCCTATAGATTTATGCATTTCCAAATGATCAAAATATTGACTTAATATTATAACAACTAGAATTCCATAACTTGTAATCTATTTATAGCTCAGAAATAAGGAATGTTAACCTTTTACATTTTGACAACATATAAAAATACCTTACAACTATGTTGATTGCATGAATTAAAATAACAACAACCTTATAGGAAAGTGTTACCAGTATAGAATGATGTAAACTCCTTTGAATATAATGAAATTATTATACATAAACAAATTCATCAATTATTGTCCTCTCTATTGTATATAGCAAAATGCAAGACACATTATAGTTTCACCTTTAGAATACACCATAACCTTGTAAATTTTTATAGGATAATAATGCCATAATTTTAATACTATGATATGTACCTTATAACCATTTCAAATGTAACATAATATAAATCAATAGTTATACATGATATGAAGTAACTCACAAGTCTTCTATATTCTCAAAATATAAAGACATTACAAAATATCTTAATAATATAAACATACTCTATAGTATTCTAAATAGCCTATAAACTATCACATTTTGATATGAATGAAATCAACCCAGATCTACTAGCATGTCCATAAAAATGGAAAATATAACCATCACTATAGATTCAATCCCAATGCATACTAGTTACACAAAAAAGTATTATACATTTTTACCAGCAAGCTTTCAAACATGAAACTTTCCACAAAGAATTTATCCAAATAAATATTTTTTCATGCTCGAGATAAGACCAACCATAGATAGGTTTCCATATCCACCTCTACCATTGGTTAGAGATGGAATTAGGAACTCAACTACAAACACACAGTACTCAATTGAGCCATGATGGTGATGTGATAATGACTAATAACTTAGGGTCTTAAGGTCCAACTAATAATACTCAAGATAAACCTTATGTAAGGGTTTTTAACAATATCAAGAACTTAAACACAATCAAAAATTAAATACCCATGACTAGGGTTTGTAACCCAAAATTTAAAAAAACTCATAAACTATTTAAATCTTCAAGCTTGTAAGATAATCTAGCAAAAACCATTCCACCTTTTCAATTATTCATTTCCTTCTATGGGTGAGTATTCTGAATTGTCTAACCCTAATAGGTATCATCAACTAAGTGCCATTCACAAAAAATGATAGGTATATTAAAGAAAACTATTATAAACCTTCTACATTATTTGTATCAGTGAATGCACACACCATTTCAACATTTTAGTTAAAAACAAAGTCACTTATTTTCTCAATGTAATGTGATACTAAGAAGGGTTCTTGGCCTACACTTGCTTCTTCTCTTTTCTCATCCATGTTATTTTATTTTTTTATTCTTTATTTCCCATATCTATTTTATTATTTCCAACCTCTTTATCGACCATTAGTAGTGATAGTTTCATTCGATAAAACTATGAGTTCATTTGAGTTTAACTCCCACTCCTTTCTTCATGTGAAACCCACATGTATGATTTCCTCTACATTCCATCGAGTGAAAATAGATAGGTTTCCACCTCTTTCATGCCTACTATTTTCCTATGCAAAACTATCTACATCACCATGCATAATCCCATTGAGTAGCTTTTCTAAAAGATAAATGAAAACCCTGATCATCATTTTCCCCAAGTCAATGAAAACATCATATTTATGGTTTTTAGTCTAACCCAACATGATTACCTTGCCCTCAAATTAAGCCTTTAGAGTAAAGTTTGAGTTAAAAATGTAAACCAAGATTTAGTTCCATGTTATGCATATCTTAAGGTTTATATACCCTTAAAACGTTTAATCATCATGCTCTGACCTAAGTCGTATGACTTACAATGCAAGCTTAGACATGACCCTTTATAGTTTTAGTCCTAGTCCCTTTTGAAAACTATAATAGCATCTAAATCCTTCATTATTTTATATTATAAAATAAATTAATTAAATCATTACATTTGTCATATAACAGACTTTATAAACATAGTGTTGGCCCTTCCCACTCCTAGTATATTTTACAACTTTTGGTTCACAATCCTCAACTGATCTTTTAATCAAGGATTATAGAACTTGTCCAAGATCTCATGATCTTTAAGTGCCATTTTTTTAAATTTTAAGTGCATTATATATGTTGTATTAAAACAAATCCACATCAATGATTAATTTTATTTCTCATTTAGCCTTCAATAACAAAGGATAAAAGATGACACAACAAATAATTGGTTGATAACTAAAAAATATAGCTAAATGACAAAATGACCATGATAAGGGATCAACTAAGGTTCTAAACACTATTGCATCATAATGGTGGTTTACCATTTTACCATATCCTTACCATAGATCACATATCTTCTACTTCTAACCTATGATTATCTATTATGTACATACAATCAATCCACATAGACATCAATAGTATTTGATCATAGTCAATGGCAATAAAGAATATCATAAACTCATTAAATATTAGATGAATTATTATAATTTAATTTAAACCAATAGATAATTTTTTTAACATAAAATAATGTCTACAATAATTTTCCACATAACATAAGAATATTAAAATAATTCTGATAATCAATCAAAGTCAATGTGTTCAGTAGGTGTGGTCATGACATTGAATCCTAGTCTATGGAAAGAAAGAAGATAATTTTAGGTCATCCTATCCCATGAATACAAATATCTATCAATTATTATATGCATTGATATCAAAACCATTATTTTTTTCCTAATAATGTAAGCCTTTTAGTCAGTTGTGGCATGCATTAATTTAGCCTCATTCATAGTATTACTTGTCTTACATTTGAACATTGGTTTATTTTGAAACTCTACATTTGAATTTTTTGAAAAATTATACCCATAATATATATTATTCATATAAATTACCTTAACTTCATTATCTTTAATTATATTCAATAAGTCATTTAAATATTAAAAGCATTTGAAAAATAATAGACTCATGCAACAGAGTAATCATGTTTTTTCTTGAATATGTCTCACAACTTTTTAATAGCGATAGGATTTTTAATTTTGGAGATATTATTCTTATAATACATGATCATTGATGGGCTCATTAGGTCTATGATTAAGTTTTCAAATTTGAGCATAGGAACCTTCTTGGTGACGTTGATAGAAAATTATACTAATAACTTATCATCTATAGGATTGAAGGCATGAATTGATTGAAAATGGATGGAATTCAACCATTGCATATAATATTACTTGAAAATTATTCTAAAAAAATTACAAAAACTTATCATTTAATGTATATTCCAAATATGTCACATGAAAGGCTCTAAGATGTTATTTTGGATTACCTTTACCATCATAAAATGTGATCTTAGGTCCAAAAAATCTTGTAGGTAAAGGATATGCATAAATCTATGGGGTAAACAAGTTGTGTAATAATGTTTTATAAATATTTTAATGTCTCACTCTATAAGTATCTTGCTCCAATTTTAAAACCTTAGCTTGAATATTTATAATAGTTTGCACATGGTTTTGAGTAGTAGGCATTAAATATTGAATATAAATAGATGATGTCATATTAGTACCAACCCTATAAGGTAAAAAATTATGTAGCATAAGGATATTCATATAAATTTTATGGATTACCTATTTTTTTCCCACACCATGGGTGTGCACTACTTGTGAATCCATAGGTGCAGACATATGGATATTGCACTAGGAGTAGTGATATGAACACCTATTGTATAATCTATGCCTTGAAAATGTAAATGTGTGTCATTGAATATCTCCTCATGTTTTTCCTCAATTTTGGATAATTTATCATTATTTTTCATTATTATCCTCTAATATTACATTTAATATATTATCTAAATCATATGGTTTCTTACAAATTCAATTTCAAACATTATAAAGTTCTAATATGTGTGCACAATCTACACCATTAAGATCATTAATATGTATTCTAAAATGATATTAATTATTATGTTAATCATCATTTTCATAATAATTTTCAAGTTTAATCATATTATCATTAATAACATGTTCCCCTACCTCTATGTGTTCTTTATCAACCCCTACATGAAAAGAAGAAGGAACTTGCATTTCATAAATTTTATCCATTTTAGATAACATAGAAAGTTATGTTTGGATCAAAATAATTTAATTATTATAAATTACAACACCACTTAACCTATCACTTCACCTTACATGTACAAGAGAGATAAATTTCTTAGATGGAATAGGATATGTTCTTGAAAACATCAAGAAAGCTAGGGAAAACATGCATAATTGTTGATTAATAAGGGGAATTAAAAAATTATATTTGAAACCCTATGATAGAATAAATATAAAAACCTAATAATAAGATAATAAACCCTAAGGTATAAATAAATATGGTTTATCATACTCAAAATTATGGGGTTTCCTAGAGTGTTTTAACTTATTTTAGATTCAATAGATCTAAACATGCCAAAACAATTTAAATTTAGATTTCATAAGATATAGCATAAATTACAAGAATCTAAATTTATAAAAAAATATTTATTTTAATTACAAGTATATATAAATTATCAATATATAAAGCACTCAGTTAATATTTTATTTTGTATTACTCACTAGTTGTGTATAATATCCTAAAATTAAATGTGTAATCTTAATGACTATTCATCTTAGGAAATAAACTATCAAAACCTATATAGACATTATTGGTAAAACCCATAAACCTATATAAAATAGTTATATCCACTTTCTTCTTCTATTTACTTACATATTTTAATGGTCTATTTTACCACAAATTATTACACCTACCTATCTAGATTATTTATGTGTAATTTTTTTACCTTAGTCTTATGCTTAGATATTGATTTTATTAATTTTAATTTAAAACATAGATCTACTTTTGACACTATATTGACCTAAAATAAAGGTGTAAAATGTGGTTAAAATATCTCCAACCACTCCCCACTAAGTGGTTGAGCATTTATTGAGCTCTAATATTCTACAGAGGGCTCAAACTACACATATTTGTCCCACCTATGTGTATGTGTGCTCAATCATGGTCCATAAGAATTTAATGCAATGCTTTGGATTTTGACACTTGACAACATGTAACTTTGACCTTATATTTGTATTTAGACTCATATTTTAACATTTTTATTTTTAAGATTTTTATATTTAGATGATTTTGGATATCATCTCAAAGGTGTGTAATTTTGGAAGTACAACCACTGATATGGGGGTGGGGGTGAATCAGTTTAAAAACTTTTATTTAAACTCCATATACCATTCATTAACCTTTCAAACCAATCTAGTAAACAAGTAATGCATAGAGAAGTAATCATATAAGAAAGAAGTAATATATCAACACATGAACATAAGAGATATATGAGAAACCCTCATGGGGTATAAATCCCACTAAAACACCACTTGGAATACTATCCTATAATTAGTGTATCAATATTTAGTGAAGCACCAACCCCTCCCTAGTCAAGCATTAACTCAACTAGTTATTTAGCAAGTTCTAAATTGAAAGGATGATCCAACCCCCTAAGTGACTTAGTACCAATCTATCCACTTAAATTACACTTTTTAAAGGTCCAACATAAAAATTATCTCCCACTCTTTCTTGACTAAGCTCCAACCTAGCCAAGACAAGCTTGATCACCTCAAGACACCTTGTTTCTCTATCAACAGATAGTGACCTCTTCTTCAGCTCTCTATTTATTCTCTCCACTATCATACATTAGTAACACATCTCTAATTATTATATTATTGTCTATCAATATAAAAACAACTCATCTATATATTCTCAACCTTCTACCTCTTTCAAATAGCCTTTTAAGCTCACTCACTTAATATGCCTCTTACTAGGTTCATTAGGTCAATTGACCTTATCAATCACATTAATACCTCATATTAAATGTTAATTTATGATCCTATACTCCCATATTATTGTCTCCATGACCTCCTTCTGCTCCGCAAGGTTCTCTTTTACTTGTTTACACTCTTATTCCTTAACTAGCTCAAATAGTCCTATTATGCCTTGTATTTATACCAATCACTTACTCTCACTCACCTTGGTCATCCAAAAAATTTACCATTATTTTATTACCATTTAAATTTTTAATTTAATATGTTTCACACATGAAAAAAACATTGCATAGGTCATCCAAACTCATTTATACCTTAGTCTCTTCTTAGGCCTACTTAGAGACCTAATGTATTAGGTTTATCTTAACCACGTGTTAAACTTAGACCATATTGAAACATATTTAACCTATAAAAATTAATTAAACACATCATATATACCTTAAATATACACTTTATAACATACATATATGTCCATAAAACCTTTTAGTTTAATTCACCACTTGAACCACACCATTAGGTCTACTTGTTATTAGCCCTTCACACATAGAAAAAGTTTAACTTAAATATATCAAGTATAAAGCCAAATATCCCACATAACCATGTACTAAAATAGTTTTAAAATATCCTTAATTACCTCATGGTCATCACCATGTCCATTTTTCATCGTCAAATAGGGCAAAATATCTCAAACCAATAGCTTTCATATGCTCACTCAGAATTGTCTAATTGCTACAAAACACAATCATAAATAGTTATCTCACCACACTTGCATATGGAAAAAATATGACTCTAAATGAATTATAATTAACCTTAGATACCTATCTAACATATTCAAAATCAATTTATTCTTCAAATCTGAGCAAAACACTCCAAACACATCTCTGCAAGATGACTACATAGAACTACCAATAACCTTATCAACACAGTCATGATAAACGTTGTGTTTATCTCTTGTAATGATACTTAAAAAAATTATTATTCACATTAATATTTTATATATTTCCTATATATAATCATCTAATAGATATATCAATGGTTATGGTTTCAGCCATTGGTCTAAAAAACCAATTTCTTGAGCTTCTTTCTCACAGTCCTTACACAGCCAGATAAGCCATTTTAGCTTTCACATTACAACTCATTAAATTGATTAAAAACATTCCATAAATAATTTATTTTTAAAATATTTCATAAAAACATCATTCTCATTGGATACATCAAATTCTATCATAGAGTCTCAAGCTCTTCATTTCATCTTGCATACCTAGAATTGTCAATCTATCTTAAGAACCAGTCATAGTAAACATGACTTAGAGCACCTATAGGGACACAAAAAATATATTTAAAAAAATTAAAATTATATTATTGTATAATTATATCTACATCCAATATGTATATCATTGTCTCAAAGGGAAATATTGGTCTTGCAAACCAATCTCATTGTCTTGGGTTTCACTATCACAACTGAACTTGACATAATAACTTGTGAAAAACATTTTCACCCTTTTCAATGAAATATAAATAATATAATAAATATTAAAATGAGTTATATTTCTATAAAATTTACCTTAATCAATTTAACCCATTCCTAATACACTACAACTCATCCCTAAACACATTCTCACTTTGACTGGTTTTTCTCATTATCTTCACAATTAGCCCAGTTTAATGATAGGTAAACATGAGTGTCAAAAATAGTTTAAAAAAAGGCTATAAATTATCCAAATAAAACCATGTACATAAATCATGAGTCTATTTCTTATCCATTTATCCATTTTCATACTTGTTCTAATGAAATTTTTGTCTTATATACTAACTTTTTTAGAAACAACCATTTTCTTGTAGGTTTCACTTATTGTCCTGATAGACCACTACCACCTAGAGATGCTTGAGGGAGTAATATACATTATCAAATCATAAAAATGTCCTTAAAAATTCATTATGGGCTATTTCCAACAATATTTTCCTTATCGTGTCATTAAGAGGGTTTTGAGAGGGTTTAACACCTATTCTTGTATTAACGATTATTCATGCAGTATTACCCCTTAAATGCCAAACTAATACTTAGATATATTAGATAGTACCATTCCCCATCTATCCTAAAATACTAAAGACACCATGTAAATTTTACACATGTCAATGAGCATCAACATTCCCTTTTCAGGTCTATAATTCTTTAATCTACATACGCAAAAGACCTTCAAACTTGTTTTCTTACTTTTTCCTTCAACTTAGGACCTAAAAATGCATGATAAATATTGAAACAACCTATAATACCTCATTACATTCTTAAATTATCATTATTACCTTGGAACCTAGACCTCATACCCCATTTAGTCACATTTTATCTCATTGAACTTTAGGCTCTTGAGCTACAGATCATATTAGGCCTAGTAATAGACCCTCTAGTAATTATTCCTACACTTTAAACCTTATTAACATGTTAATAAACCTTATCACATGTTATAACACTAATTTTCATCATTAATATGTCTTTTTAACATCTTAGGACCCTTGGTTAGATCAGACAGAGTCTAAGACTATTTTATTTGCATAATAGACTTGTAGGTCTTACCTCTATAGTCACACTTTTAAATATACCTGGGTACTTCAATGACTCAAATACATGTTCAAATGTTCTCATACATCCTCTTATGCCTCTATGAATTCATATCTTAGAGCCATCATGTTCCTTATTTCACCAAACTAGGTATCCCATACTCAAGCTTTCTAAGGACCATTTTAAATAATATAGACTTATGCCCCCCAAAATAAAATAAAGAGAATGTTATAAAAAGAATAATTTTCATTTATTCAAAACAAAATGGACTTTGATTATGGTAATAATATATATTTATTACCCATATATTGCATTGGAGAGAATTTAGAACTAAAAAATTTTGAATAATTTATAATGTTTTCTAACCATTTTATTTGGAGTTGGACTAGTAATAAGTCCAAATTATGCAAAATGGTCCCCTTCTAAAGAAATTTTCACTCAAGAACAAGTACACAAACATGCTCACTATGTGTTGAGCCTTGACATAAAATCTTAAAAAAAATTAGGTTGCCTTCAAATTCTCTCTCTTAACTCATGAAACAATCAACCTTATATTAATGATCCACCTTTTTGTGAGACAATACTTAACCTCAAGATTCTTTTGACATCAATTACCATACACAAACACATGACATTAATGAAAGCTTATTACAATCTCCCCATTTATTATTGAAAGAAAGCCACATTGATGGTAAACACACTTCAAGCTAACTATATTTTTAACTTAAAACTTTTCCATCAAATTTATCTCTCACCCCATTTGACATTAATGACAAAGGGTCTCTATAACTACCACAAGGTCATCTACACATAGTCCATTGATCCTTGGACCTGATCATTTTATAGAACAAGTAATATTCCATTTTATCCAAATATACTTCTCTTCAAGCTTCTCAATATACCTGAGTTAGCTCCCCTAACTCCATGCTCGACCTAGATCATGTCATCTGATGCATATAGAGCACTAAAATCTCATGATACTCTTCACATTGAATTAATCTTACACACATAGTCAAGACCTTTTGACAAAACTTAGAACACTTGTCATCTTCAGATCAATGTTATCTTCTTCATGGTACTTACATATTGTCAACATAATAGCCTATCCCTTTATGACCTTATAAGGTTACCTTGATATCAAAACATTACATTTAATGACATAAACTCAAAGGAACACTATAGCTATCTTATTTCAATTTTACAATATTCATGTGATGTTATAAGACAATGATTACTTATAGAACATTATGATCATTCTCAGGACACAAACAACTTGTTGCCTCACTCTTAAAACACCATAATACCTTGGATCATATGAGAAAACAATCTCTACCTTTAAAATCATTGGTCTTGTAGGCCAATATTCAACTCTTACACCACTATTTCTATCTTTAGATTCTTACACATCACCTTGAGCTCACACATGCATTACAAGCATGATTTCTTAGGAAGGAAACAGTGTACTCATTCCATTTAGTGCTCACTAAGCTTCATATTCCATAATAGAGTCATTTACCTTGTGAACACACACCTTAGGGTTTACAATCACATAAAGACTAGAAACCCTCATGCCTCTTTATTTTGATTCATGATCATGTTATTTATTACTTAGATCAATCTAACAATACACAAAGCATTTGAAGATTCTATATGACCTTAAACACATCTCCAAACACTTATAACACTCACCTTGAGTGACTAAGAAATCTATACAACTTTGAAAAATACCCATGTCTACCATTATCAACTAATATTCAACTTTGTCCTAAAATAAATACACCTATATGAACTTTTAGAATAAACTCCCACCTATATAATAATCATCATGGAATTTTCTACAACTTTCCCTTTTATAGAATCTTGATTTGACCAATATCATACCTTCTACAAGAACTTATTTACTCTCAGGTCAAATACACACACACCATCATTTTAAATCCAACGTTATATTTTTTAACTTCAATAGCTATTTCTTGTATCCTAAACTTGACATCCTTTTGTCGCTTCACATATTGCTAAATGACCTTTACAATATTATATCTTGAAGAGGACAACTCCTCATGACACCAAAATTATAGGGCACCTTCAAGGCACTAAGTATATCATCTCAATGTTTTTATTTGACTAGGGTTAAATTTTTTAGTACCTACAATAAATGCACCAACATAATATACTAATCATATGTTCATGACAGGCTAGGATGGTCTAGTTTCTTCTAGGCTAGAATGATGCATTCTTCTCTCTCCAAATGGTCAAATGATATGTTAAAACTTTACCAAGACATTTATGAATCCCTCATAACCTCTTATTTTTCCTCACTAACCTACACACATGCCATATACTCTCTAAAATATCATTTGAAACACTATAACCTTACCAAATCATCTAGGGCACCCTCATAGCATCCTTTATCACCTCAAAGACTTACAAACACTCTTTACATCATTGCCAAAGATCATATACAAACTTGGTGAACACCTTCAAATAACTTGTATAATCTCACTAATAAATCACACCATTTTACATTCTTATATATTTATCATCATACTTCAATGGACCTAGCAGATTTTATGACTAGGTTTAGGTGTAGAACTAAACCAAGCAATAACTTCCTTCTACCATGCTAGTTGACCATGTAGACCACATTCAAAAAGTTCTTGAAACTAATACCAAACATGTATTCAAAGTTATTGGGTTTTATTTTTTTAATTTTATTCAATATATTTCTTCTTCTTCTAATTCAATCTTGTTAGTACCATCATACAATCCTTTATACAAACCTCGACCATGACCTTCACAAGCTTAGCCATCTTATACTTCTAGAATCACCTTAAAACTATAAAAAAATCCTTAAAAGGGCCTGATATAATATATATTTTTGGAATAATAACCATTTAGAGGAGGTTGAATTAGTGTACAAACTTTTCTTTCAATTCCATATACCATCCATTAACCTTTCAAACCAATCTAGTAAACAAGCAATGCATAGAGAAGTAATCATATAAGCAATAAGAAATATATTAACACATGAACACAATATATATGTGTTAAACCCTCATGGAGGATAAAAACCACTAAAATTAAACTTATAATACTTCATATAATTAATGTATCAACATTTAGTGAAGCACCAACCCCACAAAGAGCACCAACCCCTCACTAGTCAAGTACTAACTCAACTAGTCCTTTAGAAAGCTCTAACTTGAAAGGATAATCCAACCCCCTAAGTGAATTGGAACAAAATTAGAAACTTAAATTTCACTTATACAAGCTCAAAACTTCAATTAAACTCCCACTCCTTGACTAAGCTTCAATCGAGCCAAGATAAGCTTGATCACCTCAAGACACCTTGTTGCTCTATCAATAGATGGTGACCTTTTCTTCAGATCTATATATTTTATCTCCAATATCATACATAAATAAAACATATTTTATGATATTATTATGTTATCTCAGTAAAAAATCAACTCATTCATCTCTTCTCAACATTTTACCTCTTTCAAACAACCTTCTAGGCTCACTCACTCAATATGCCTCTTACTAGGCTCTTAGGTCAACTCACCTTATCAATAACACTCAAAAATCACATTAAATGTTAATTTATGATCCTATAATCCCTTATTATTATCATCATGACCTAATTTTTCTCCTCAAGGTTCTCTTTTACTCGCTTGCACTCTTATTCCTTAACTAGCTCAAATAGGCCTCTTACACCTTGTACTTATACCAATCACTTACTCTTACCCACCTTGGTCAACCAAAATTATTTCCACACTTTTATTACCCTTGAAATTTTTCATATAATATGTTTCACACATGAAATAAACATTAAATAGTTTGGCTAAACTCATTTAGACCTTAGTCTCTTCTTAGGCCTACTTAGAGACCTAATGCATTAGGTCTATCTTAACCACACGTTATACTTAGACCAACTTGGAACATATTTAAAATATAAAAATGCATGAAAAACATAATTTATACCTTAAATATAATATTTATAACATCCATATATTTCCATACCACCATTTAGTTCAATTCACCACTTAAACCACGCCATTTGGTCTACTTGCTATTAGCCCTTCAAACATAAAAAAAAAAGTCTACCTTGAATATATAAAGCATATAACAAAATTTACCACATAAACATGTCCTAAAATAATATTAACATAAAATTCATGATGTCATGGTTATCACCATGTCCATTGGAAATCATCAAATAGGGAAAAAGACCTCAAACCAACAACTTTCATATGCTCACTCAGAATTGTCTAACTGCTACAAAACATATTCATAAACAATTATCTCCCTAAACTTTCATAGGGACAAAATATGAATCTAAATTCATTATCATGAACCTCAAATATATATATATAACATATTAAAAATCAATTTATTCTTCAAATTTGAGCAAACATCTCTACAAGTTGACTACACATAACTACCAATAACCCTATCAACATAGTCATGATAAGTGTTATCTTTAGATATTGTAATTATACTTAAAAAATTTATTATTCACATTAATATTTTTTTTATTAACTCTATATAATAATCCAATATATATAAAATTTTTTAGTTTCAACCATTTTTCTAACAGACCAATTTCTTGAGCTTCTTTCTCACAATCCTTACATAGCTAGATAAGCCATTTTGGTTTTCATATTAAAAATAATTAAATTTATTAATAACATTAAATAAATAATTTATAGTTCAAATATTTCCTAAAAAATAGAATCATTCTCATTGGATACATCAAATTTTGTCATAGAGTCTCAAACTCTTCATTTCATCTTGCATACCTGGAACTGTCAATTTGTCTTAAGAACTAGACATGGTAAACATGACGTAAAGCACCTATAAGGACACAAAAAAGATATTTAAAATAATTAAAATTATCCTATTATATCATTTTATCTACCTCCAATATCGATATCATAGGATCAAAGGGCAATATTGGTCTTGTATACTAATCTCATTATCTTGGGTATCACTGTCACAACTGAACTTGACATGACAACTTATGAACAACATTTTCCCAATTTTTAATGAACTAAAAATCATATAATAACTATAAAAATTATTTATAGGTATATAAAATTTACCTCAATAAATTTTACCCATTCCTAATCCACTTTAACTCATCAGTAAACACATTCTCACTTTGATTAGTTTTTCTCACTATCTTCACAATTAGCCCAATTTAGTGATAGGTCAACATGAGTGTCTAAAATAGTTGAAAAAAAGGATATAAATTATCAAAATAACACCATTAAAATAAATCATTATTATCTATCTTCTCCATACATCCATTTTCATACTTGGTATAATGCAATTTTTGTCTTCTATACCAACATTTTTAGAAATAAGCATTTTCCTATAGGTTTCACTTATTGTATTGATAGACCAATACCACTTGGATATGATTTATGGATACTCTACCACATAAAATCATAAAAAAATCCTTAATAATCCATTTTTGTCCATTTCCAACAATATTTTCCTTATCAAGCCATTAAGAGGGTTTTGAGAGGGTTTAACACTTGTTCTTGTGTTAACGATTGTTTATATAGTATTGCCCCTCAAATGCCAAACTAATGCTTTGATATATTATCCATTACCCTTACCCATATCTCCTCAAATAATTAATACACCATTTAAATTTTACATGTGTCAATGAGCATCAAAAGCTCCTTTTCATGTCTGTAATTCTTCAATCTGCATATATAAGAGATCTTTGAACTCATTTTCTTGCTTTTTCATTCAACTCAGGAACTAAAAATTCATGATCAATATTGAAATAACCTCTCACACCTTAATATATTATTAAATTATCATTATTTCCTTGGAACCTAAACCTCATTCCCCATTTAGTCACATTATATCTCTTTGCACTTTAGGCTCTTGAACTACATATCATATTAGGCCTAGTAAAAGACCCTCTAGCTATTGTTCCTACACTTTCAACCTTATTCACATGTTCAAACACCTTATAACATGATCTACCACTAATTTTCATTATTAATTTATCTTTTTAACATCTTATGACCCCTATTTAGATCAGATAGAGTCTAAGACTACTTTATTTTCATAATAGACATGTAGGTCTTACCTCTATAGTCACACTTTGAAACATACCTAGGTAATTAAATGCCTCAAATTCATGTTCAAATTTTATTAGACATCCTCTTATGGCTCTGTGCATTCATCTCATAAATCCATCAAGTTCCTTCTTGCACTATATTAGGTATCCTATACTCAAGCTTTCTCAAGAACTTTACACTCAAGAACAACTACACAAACATGGACACCATGTGTTGAGCCTTGACATAAACTCCCAAGAAACTTAAAGTTACCTTCAAGTTATCTCTCTTACCTCATGAAATAATATATCAATGAGATGTTAAGCACGAGATATACTAAGAGGGGGTGATTTAGTATATCATATATCTTATTAATCTTTTCTTTTAACAAATTCCACTTAATCAAACATTCAAGATATGCAATAAAACTCAAACAATAAACACCACACAAGATAGAGAGAGACACCAGATATAACGTGGAAACCCAATGTGGGAAAAACCATGGAGAATAATCTCAAGTAAATGAATGAGCACCAACCCAAACAATATTCACAAGCCAATCTTGTAAGAGCACCAACCCCTTTGTTCAACACCAACCAAGCAACTATTCATGAGCACCAACTCATAGGAGCACCACACCCCTTTGCTGAGCACCAACCTAGCTACTATTCATGAGCACCACCCCACAAGAGCACCACACCCCTTTTCTGAGCACAAACCCAGCAAAAATTCATGAGCACCAACCCATAGGAGAACCAACCCCTTTTTCGAGCACCAACCCAACAAAAATTTATGAGCACCAACCCATAGGAGCACCAACCCCTTTGTGTATACCACACACCTATCTCTCAATGTTGTTATCTCAACAAATTATAGATCAATACAACATCTCTTTCCTCTCTCTCACCTTTGCTCTTCTAAGCTAGATATAAAAAATACAAATCATATTCATCTCTCACAATTGCTCTACTAAGCTAGATATTACAATATCAAATCAACCTCTATCTCTCATATACAAATGGCTTCTCAAGCCTTTATTTATAGCTTTCCAAATGACCTTTGGCCTTCCCCCTTTATGACCCTTAAATCCTCCTGGAAAATGGCACCAAACTTGTATGACCCTTCATATTCTTGCCTTTTAAAAGTCATGTGGTGACCCTTCATGACCAAAAACGTCTTTCCCACTTTTGTCCTTATCTTTGGTGACTTTTTGTATTCCTCAAAGTGTCCCTTCATGAGAAATTGTGCCCTTCCTCTTTTGTCTTCACTTGGTGACTCTTGGAATTCCCCAAGATGACTCTTCATGGGAAAATGCATCCCATCCTTCTTTTGTCTTTATCCCATGGCTCTTTGACTTCTCCATGGGCCCTTCTTTTATCTCATATGCAACCAAAAATGTATTCATTAATATTAAATAAATATTAACTCACATTAGCCAAGATATATTTATTACAAACAACATTAAATGCAATGGGGCCTTTATCACCAATAATGCTAGACCTTTGACATCAATGACAACATTTACAATAATCTCCCCCTTTGTCATTGATGGCAACTTCAATCCTAAAACTACCACATCCTATAACCTACACATACCATCATCTAAAAACATATAGTATCTCCCCCTTACTGTAGTAACCTATATCTATTCACTGTACCTATTTCTACACCTATACCTATACCTGTTATTCTCCCCCTTTGACATCAATGGGAAAGGGCCTACCTGGAGTTAACACTTAGCTCCCCCGCAACTAATGCTAAACATCAATGGTAGGAAGTAATAGAAATTACTCCCAACTCCTATTGCATATCTTTGAATGTATCTTTTGATCGTGCCTTTGAAAAGATATTTGATAAATCATTGCCTATCCTTTGAGAATCTACAATCAACTCATTTGAATATTTTCTTCTAATCTCACAACCTTCTGCATGAAAATTTAAGGTGTATCCTTGATCACATATTTGAATTACACTCAATATATTATGCTTACAAAACATTATTAGCTTTGGTTTTACTCATATCCAAACTTAAAATACCTTTTTTGACTATCCTGGCAGTGATTTTATCTTCAAATTTCACTATGCCACCATTGATCTTCTTTACTCTTATCTCCTATCATATGCCTTGAACATCCACTATCAATGAACCATGGCTGATCTTCATTTCTCACATTTAAAGCTGTCTCTACCAACAAAGAATCTTCAAGTTATTTCTTCTACCATGAACATGTCTGAACCTTCTTCTTAATGAATGGGGATTTGAAACTCTGATCCTCCTTGATTGAATCTATATGAGTATCCTTTTCTTTCTTTCTAAAACTATTAGCTCTTTTTCAACATTCTAATTTCTTGTGACCATAATCATTTGAAACACTTTTAAACTTTTAAACACTGCATATGCAAGAATCATTCTAATAGCCTCAAACCTTAATACTGATGCAAAATTTTCTTCAAAAATCTATTCCCTCAAAAGATATACAAATTAATCTGCCAACTCACCTTCTTGTCATGCAACATAGCCAAGAACAAAAAGCATCCACCATGCTTCAATTTTTATTAAAAGTGTCTCCTTGAAGCCTCGAAGAGACACCCCACACAAAAGGGTCCTAGAAACAAATTTCATGATATTCTCACATCTCCTCTATTTCTTCCTTGATCTTCTTGTGTTTTTCTTTTAGAATCCGTTTAAGCATGTCTAGCCTTTTTGACTTACTAACCTTATCATTTATGATGTTTTTCATCTTCTCAAATTTTGCAACTATCTTATCTTGACAAAGCTCATGCTCAAACGTAACAAGAGATTCTACACAATCCTTCCTATCTGATTCTTTATCTACTATAACAAGTAATTCTTTTTCACTCTTAAACTCAACCTAATCAACCTTTACTATTTTAGGTCTCCAAACCTTAATTTGACTCTTCTCATATCTTTTAGGGGTTTTGTAACCTTTGACATACTTTGAAGATCTCTTTACTTATTTTGGACATAATTTAGCAATATGGCCAACCTTATGACAACAAATGCAAACAATATTTCTCATACCCTTTTCTTGAATGTGACTGAGATCTCCCTTTGACTGATTACTTCTCCTCATATAGTTTATTTCCCTATGACCAACATGATGACAAACAAAACAACGGCCATGAGAATAACTTGAAAACTTAAAAGCATTGGGCTGCCTAATCGACTTCTTTGATTTGCCTTCAAAACCTACATCCTTCTTTCCTTGGACTAATATTTCATGATCTTTCTCAATCTTGATTATAAGCTTCTCATGATTATCCTTTAAAAAACCTAACTCAACCTTCAACTGATTACACTCTTCTTCTTTTGATGTTAAAATTGAATTTGCACCCTCTAACTGATTCTTAAGATCCTAAATAAATATCTTATTTTCTTTTAATTCTATAGCCAACTTAGAATCCAATATACACACCTGTTCCTTAAGAGCCTAAACCATAGATTTCAACTCTTGATTCTCCTTCTTTAGTTTCTTGGCCATCTTATGCTTTTCTTTGATCTACCTTCAAGCTATTAAAATTTCAAAAAGGAACCTGCTCTGATACCAATTGTTAAGTATGGGATATACTGAGAGGGGGGGTGAATTAGTATATCATATATCTTATTAATCTTTTCTTTTACCAAATTCCACTTAATCAAACATTCAAGATATGCAATAAAACTCAAACAATAAACACCACACAAGATAGAGAGAGACACCAGATATAACATGGAAACCCAATGTGGGGAAAACAATGGAGAACAATCTCAAGTATATGAATGAGCACCAAACCAAACAATATTCACAAGCCAAGCTTATAGGAGCACCAACCCCTTTGCTAAGCACCAACCCAAAAACTATTCATGAGCACCAACCCATAGGAGCACCATACCCCTTTGCCAAGCACCAACCCAGTTACTATTCATGAGCACCAACCCACAAGATCACCAACCCCTTTACTGAGTACCAACCCATAAACAATTCTTTAGCACCAACCCATAGGAGCACCAACCCCTTTGTGTATACCACACACCTATCTCTCAATGTTGTTATCTCAACAAATTATAGATCAATACAACATCTCTTTCCTCTCTCTCACCTTTGCTCTTCTAAGTTAGATATAACAAATACAAATCATATTCATCTCTCATAATTGCTCTTCTAAGCTAGATATTACAATATCAAATCAACTTCTATCTCTCATATACAAATGGCTTCTCAAGCCTTTTTTAATAGCTTTCCAAATGACCTATGGCCTTCCCCCTTTGTGACCCTTCAATCCTCATGGAAAATGGCACCAAACTTGTATGACCCTTCATATTCTTGCTTTTGAAAAGTCATGTGGTGACCCTTCATGACCAAAAATGTCCTTCCCACTTTTGTCCTTATCTTTGGTGACTTTTTGTATTCCTCAAAGTGTCCCTTCATGAGAAATTGTGCCCTTCCTCTTTTGTCTTCACTTGGTGACTCTTGGAATTCCCCAAGATGACTCTTCATGGGAAAATGCATCCCATCCTTCTTTTGTCTTTATCCCATGGCTCTTTGACTTCTCTATGGGCCCTTCTTTTGTCTCATATGCAACCAAAAATATATTTGTGAATATTAAATAAATATTAAATCACATTAGCCAAGATATATTTATTACAAACAACATTAAATTCAATGGGCCTTTATCACCAATAATGTTAGACTTTTGACATCAATGACAATATTTCCAACATGAGCCACCTTCTTATGAGCCAATACTTAACCTTAGGCTTCTTTTGACATCAATGACAACTTGCAACATGTAAATGGATTTCTCAATATTTTTTGAATGCTAGATTAAAATGGCCTTATTCTTGATGTGTATTTATATATGTATCTTTGTAATTTCCCCCATGCCTAACATATGAAATGTGCTTAGGTTGAGCCATGAAAAAGATCTTATTTTTTAAAATATTCACTAAAAGTTCTAGGATACTACCAATGAAGGTAGATGCCTATGGTAAAAACTATTGTTTGACTATTTTTGGCACTATATATTGAGGTAAAATAAATGATCTCAAATATGTTGACTGTTGACCATTTTTTGCCTAACAAGCCAAAAATCGGTCCCCTTCTGTCCCTGCTATTCTAGGCCATTTCATTTTTTGATTTTGCATGAATCTATCCATTTCTATGGACTTTGCAGGTCTAAAACCTATGAACTCTATAGTTCTAAATATATGGACTCTGTAGGTCTAAATCTATGGACTTTGCAAGTCCATTTCTACGAACTTCATAGGTTTTTTGGATTTCTACTAATTTTGCAAAGAAGTTTTTCTACAGACTCTGCAAGGTTAGTCATTTGGTGCATGAAGAATCAATTTTAGAAAGTTATATATTTTACAAGGATTCTTTAGGCTCTTGTTTGAAGAAAATCATGAGAAAAGTTGGCATCATTAAACCATTGAACTAGTTCAATGCCTTGGTTCAATGCCTTGGTTCAATAAGCCTTGGTTCAATGCCTTGGTTTAATGCCTTAGTTCAATCGGCCTTGGTTCATTGCTCAAGTTCAACACCTAGTTCAATCAACCTTAGTTTAATTAGCCTCAGTTTAATTGGTGGGTTCATCATTTGGTTTAACCACTAGGTTCATCAGCCTTGGTTCAATCAGCTCATCAACAAGTTCATCAGCGCACAGTGTTGAACCATTGAACCGGTTCAATAGACTGGTTCAACACATTAGTTCAACACATTGGTTCAATCATTTAGCTCAATTCTTGGTTCAACATGTTAGTTTAATGAGCTCGATTCAAAGGGCTCAATGCGCAGTGTTGAACCGTTGAACCGGTTCAATGGGGAAGTTCAAAGGGTTGGTTTAACAAAGGCTTGACGTGTAGTGTTAAACCATTGAACCATTTTTGGTTCAACCAATCAGTTCAATAGCTTGGTTCAAGGGAGTGCCCTAAATTCAAAGGGCAAGTGCCCTTACGGAGGGCATTTCTAGGTTCAAAAGCCCTTATGGAGGGCAAGAAACTTTTCAAAGGTAGCCGAAGGGGTAAATTTTTTAGAATTTCATTTAAGTCATAATTTCTTTAGACTTTTTGTCTAAAGCAATTCCTTCAAACAAAAAATCCAAAGAAATTAACATGAAGGCCACAATAAAAAGCCTAAAGTAAGAAGCCTGCCCAAAGGGTATGTGCCCTTATGGAGGGCTCTCACCGAGGAGGAGGACTGTTCTCAAGAAGTCAAAGCGGCCAATTCCCACAGACTTTTTGTCTGTGAGAAAAAGCCTGAAGCAAAAGACCCACACAAAAAAATCCTACAAAGTAGAAAAGAATCCCACAGAAAAAACCCAATGGATTTTTCCAAGTACAATGACGTCCTGAAAGCCATCAATTTTAAGGAGACAGACTAGTCATTGGGTATTCAGTTTCAAGGCAACAGCTGTGAAAATGTCAAATTTAACACAGTGAAATAGCCATTTGTTTTTTGAATTACCTAAGCACCAACCATGAAAAGAGCCCAAGGAACATAGTGACCTGCTAGAAGATCACCTCTGAGGGTTGAAGGAGTAGAATGAGACAAAACCAAGATAAGACAAGGTGCAGGAAAAGACAGAGCATCCAAGTGGTAAAGGGAAGGCAATTTATTACTAGATGATCACCAAATGGTGTGAATAGTAAATAGTGTGGATTGAGAGGACAAACCGCAGCCTATTTATAGGCCTCTTCTAAAGAATGACATCAGCAATAGTGACTTCCTCTTCCTGATGCTCTTGGTGCACATGGGCCACTTAAAAAAAGAGCACCAAAATCTTTCCTAGGAAGCACCAAGTTCCTTTCCTCTTTCTATATATTGTAAAAATTTTCATTTGAGAAGCATGGACTCTCTTAGCCTTAAGGCAAAACTCTACCCAAAAATCTCTCAGGCTTGTAAGGCAGAGCTCTGCTAGATTTTACCTTGAATCAAGACTTAGCATTTTTACCTCTATCTGGGCTTGCACTTTAAAGTATATGTCTATTTTCTCCTTTGTGTTAAGTCATTGTATTTTATGCTTTCACAGATCAATCATAACATGTCTAGTGCATTATGAAGTCTCCTTTCTATAGGTCTACTAGAAGTGTCTACAAAAGGAATATAGGTGCATGTGAATAGGCTATCAAAGTGTGTCCCAGAACACCTTTGCTAGTTCCTTCCTCCCTGTACTTCCACAGACCCATAGTTGACTATTGCAAAAGAGATTCCCACTTTAGATGAAGTGTATGGGTGTTTATTCCTAGTGAAAAGTGTATATTTAGGTTGGGTGGGTCATCACTTTTCTGGTGTATCACCTTTTCCTTTTAGGCTTAGGTTCTATTTTCAGCATCTCTCTCTCCCTTTTCATCCCCCCCTTTTTCATTTTATTTATTAGCAATAAGAGAAACCAAGGCCTAAAAGATACATCAGAGGGAGCTAGCCCTTATCTAGAGACTCTCCCCTCTAGCTTCACCAGTCCCACAAGCAAGAGGAGAGTTTCCATTGTTGTGTGTGGAAAGGCAAGAGCTCGGCCTCCTGCCTCAGGTACAATCCACTGCGTCAACAATTTTTGGCATGCCCGATGGGACCAACTAGGACAAGTTGTATCCAGAGAGTTAAAGAACTTTTGGTGTATTCTTCATCCAACTAGCCTTTGGAAGCTTTTTGCATCAACACCAATGGTGACTCTGAGTTAAATCAACTAGTTAAGCAGTTTTGGTGCCATCAAGAAATAGTATTTTGGTATGTATAATTCCATGATTCAAAGCCATGGACCCTTTTTCCTTGGCTAGCATGGCTATGATCATCACCAACCTTATGTTGATCCTTATTAGGTCTAATATGACTAGTCCCATCCCTATCATGAGCTATATCAACCTTATGCCTAGTCTTCTCATTGCATCACTTTCCCCACTCAACCCAGTCTCTTTGCCAATCAACCCGTTTCTACCTTCAAACAAGCACTTCTAGGATACGAAAGGTATGTAATAGATCTTGACACTAGAAGGGGATGTGGCCAACAAATTCTTGATCATGTCATCCATTAAGTGATAAATGCACTGGATCAGGTTAAGAGTGAATGGACTCCTATTGAAAGAGCCAATTGGCAAAGGATTACAAGTGAGATGCTGGATGTGAGTGCTATGATTGCATCTTTGGAAGAGAAGCTAAATATTTATGAGAGGCAGCCTTACCAAGTCTATCAACCTACATACTCACTACCCCAAGTATCATATCAGTCATACACAGCCCTTGCTTATGATCCAAGTCAAGCCTGTCAAAGTCCTCTCCCCAATCATGTTGAGGAGAGTTCTGAAATAGTAAATCTTATATTTCAGGATAATCTTGATAGACAGATCAAATTGGAAAATCTTTAGATGTAGTAGTCCATTTTGGTAGCAATGGAAGTGGAATCTAAACCCTCACTACCCTCTCACATTGTGGCCCCATCACCCCAAAGGGAGATGCCCAGTATGAATGTCTTGAGGTGTAATAAGGTGGTTGAGTCATGGAACAACAAGGAGGAGAAAGACATTGTCCAAGAGTGTGGGGTACAAAATGAGGTTAGTCCTTTTCAAGCCCCTCCCACCCTTCCTCAAGAAGCTTCTTGCATTTCATGGCAACCTTCATACACTCCCCATCTCTATAATGATTCCTACGAGATCTAAGAGGTATAAAGTGAGGATGATATGGCTAAGTAGATTAAAGAATTAGAGGCTAAAATGAGACTACTTGGAGAAAGAGAGATGGATTTTTTAGACCTTGTAGAGGAGAATGTGCCAAAAGATACCCCTTCTACCAATCCTCAAGCTATTTTCAATATTGATGAAGTGTTGGTAAAGTGGAGAAATGAAAATCAAGAAATTTTGGCCCAAGGTCTACCCCCTCCTATCCTAAAGAAAAATCCCTCTTGTGTGCCAAATCCTTTCTATCAAATGACACTTGCCCATTCTAACTAATCTAATGCATCAATCCATCCTGCCTCTAATCATGTATGCCTAGCTTTCCAGCATGCCTCTTTTCAAATAGCTCTTCTTTTACATGAGAAAACCCTCCCAAATCTTCCCCAACCTCCTCAAATCTTTCAACATGATATCCAAATTCCAAGCTGGAAGAAGGAATATCATGAACCAGCTCAGGACCTTGAAGAAGATAAAGTTACTACCTATTCATAAGAGCAAGTTTCCAATCCCAAGATCATGAGTTGGAAGTAAATAGTGGAATCATGGAGTAGAAAGGAAGAGGAGGAGAAAGGTTTTATTCAAAACCTTGAAGAAGGTGAGGCTGCTCCTGCTCTCGATGATGATTGTGATTTCTAGGAAAGGCTCTTTCAAGAAGATATAGATAGGTGGATTACAGAGTTGGAGTCCATAGTAAGTCACCTCAGTGAACGTGTGATGGACATTTTAGACCAAATAGTAGATTCCATGTCTGAATACACTCCATCCACACACCTCCAAGAAAGCTATTAGGCTTTGCTTGATATAGATTATGCTTAGTTTATGACTGACCAGGGAGACTTCATGAGTATAGATGAGGAGGAGATCACCATTAATGTCATGGAGGAGCATGGACAATCTCTTTTTCATGTTTTGAATGATTCATTTAAAGTCATTGGGGTAGGTTGCACTATTCTTCAAGGAGGTTATGGGCTAGATAAGAGTGGAGAAGGTAGCATTGGGACTCAAATAAGTTTGCTAAGGGGCTGCAGGTTTTCAAATTTACCCCTTCAAGAGGTTAGTGAATCTGAAGATACCTTCTTTGAAATCATCAAGGAGGATGGTCATACCTTGGAACCTGAGCATGAGACAGAAGGGAATGAGCCAGTCAATGATGTATATCAAGGGGCTTATGGTGATGAGCCAGTAGCAATTAATTTCTTGATGAGATACACCAGCATGAAGAAGCAACAAGAGGTAAGCTTCCAAGAAAAAATAGAGTACACATATGTTGGAAGCATGTTTGAATCTCCACTCAAATACCAGCTAATCCAGGTGATAGGCAAGAGGAGTAGGTCACCAAATCTCCTTTTTATTCAGCCAATTGTTTAGCACCATAAGTCTTCTTGCCAGGTAGGGGACTTAAGAAGTTTTCCCTTTGATCCAGGAGGGAAGCTGATAGACTTAGTTAGTTGTATATAGTAGTTTTTTTTTAGTTATTTTTCTTGCTTTCCCTAAGTGTAGTTTACACAGGTAGTATTTTTAGCCTTGTGTGTGTTTTCCTTTGTGTGTGGGGTAAAAAGCTTCATGTTTGATTCTTAGATCTTTGGGGTTATTGCTAACCTTTCTTCAAAGCTACATTTTGACTCTGTGCCCAATAGACTACAAGGCAACTGGTCTCTAAGCATAGCAGGCATGGTTCCTATGGGAGTCACCAATTTCTTGACCATTTTTTGCCCAATAGGCCAAAAATCGATCCCCTATTATCCCTATTGTTCTAGGCCATTTCATTTTTTGTTTTTTCATGAATCTATCCATTTTTATGGACTCTATAGGTCTAAAATATATGGACTTTATAGGTCTAAATCTATAGACTCTGTAGGTCTAAATCTATGGACTCTGCAGGTCTATTTCTATGGACTCCATAGGTTTCTTGGATTTCTACTAATTTTAAAAAGAATTTTTTCCACATACTCTACAGGGTTAGTCTTTTTTCACATGAATAATCAGTTTTAGAAAGTGTTGGGTTTTACAAGGCTTCTTCAGGCTCTTGTGTGAAGAAAATCATGAGAAAAGTTGGCATCATTGAACCATTGAACTAGTTTAATGCCTTGGTTCAATGCCTTGGTTCAATCGGCCTTGGTTTAATGCCTTGCTTCAATCAGCCTTAGTTCATTGCTTAAGTTCAATGCTTGGTTCAATCAGCCTGACTTCAATTGGTGGGTTCATCATTTGGTTCAACCACTAGGTTCATCGACCTTGGTTCAATTAGCTTAGTTTAATCAATCAGCTCATTGACAAGTTCATTAGCATGCAGTGTTGAACCGTTGAACTAGTTCAATGGACTGGTTCAACCCATTAGTTCAATCATTTGGCTCAATGCTTGGTTCAATGCATTAGTTTAATGAGCTTGGTTTAAAGGGCTCAGTGCGTAGTGTTGAACTACTAAACTAGTTCAACAGGGAAGTTTAAAGGGTTGGTTTAACAAAGGCTTAGTGTGCAATGTTGAACCATTGAACCATTTTTGGTTTAACCAGTCAGTTCAATAGCTTGGTTCAAGGGAGCACCCTAAAGCTGAAGGGCAAGTGCCCTTGCAGAGGGAATTTCCAAGTTCAAAATCCCTTGTAGAGGGCAAGAAACTTTTCAAAGGCAGTCAAAGGGGTAAATTTTTTAAAATTTTGTTCAAGTCATAATTCCTTTTAGACTTTTTATCCGAAGGAATTCCTTCAGATCAAAAGTCCAAAGAAATTCACAAGAAGGCCATAGTAAAAAGCCTGAAGTAAGAAGCCTGCCTAAAGGGTATGTGCCCTTACAGAGGGCTCTCACCGAGGAGGAAGACTATTCTCAAGAATTCAAAGTAGCCAATTCCCATGGAATTTTTATCCATGGGAAAAACCCTGAAGTAAAAGACCCACAAAACAAAATCCCATGAAGCAGAAAAGAATCTCATAGAAAGGACCTGACGAATTTTGCCAAGGATGGTGATGTCTTGAAAGCTATCAATTTTAATGAGATGGACTAGTTATTGGGTATTCAGTTTCAAGGTGACAGCTGTGCAAATGTCAAATTTAACATAGTGAAATAGTCATTTATTTTTTTAATTACCTGAGCGCTAACCATGAAAAGAGCCCAAATAATGTAGTGACCCACCAGAAGATCACCCCTAAGGGTTGAAGGAGTAGAATGAGACAAAACCAGGATAAGACAAGGTGTAAGAAAAGACGGAGCATCCAAGTGGCAAAGGGAAGGCAATTTATTACCAAATGATCACCAAATAGAAAAAATAATAAATGGTGCAACCTAAGGGGACAAACTGCAGTCTATTTGTGAGCCTCTTCTAAAGAATGACATCGGCAATAGTGACTTCCTCTTCTCAATGCTCTCGATGCACATGGGCCACTTGAAAAAAGAGCGCCAAAATCTTTCCCAATAAGTGCCAAGTTCTTTTCCTCTTTCTATATATTTTTAAAATTATCATTTGAGAAGCATGGACTCTCTTAGCCTTAAGGCAAAACTTTGCCCAAAAATCTCTTGGGCTTGTAAGGTAGAGCTCTGCCAGATTTTACCTTAAATCAGGACTTAGCATTTTTACCTCTATCTGGGCTTTCACTTTAAAGTATATGTCTATTTTCTCCTTTGTGTTAATTCATTGTCTTTCATGCTTTCACAAATCAATCACAGCATGTCCAGTGCATTATGAAGTCTCCTTTTTGTATGTTTGCCAGAAGTGTCTACAGAAGGAATATAGGTGCCTATGAATAGGCTATCAAAGTGTGTCCCAAAACACCTTTGCTAGTTCCTTCCTCCCTGTACTTCCACGGACCCCTAGCTGATTGTTGCAGAAGAGCTTCCCACTTCAGATGAAGTGTATGGGTGTTTCTTCTTGGTGAAAAGTGTATATTCAGGCTGGGTGGGTCATCACTTTTTTGGTGTATCACCTTTTCCTTTTAGGCTTAGGTTCTATTTTCAGCATCTATCTCTCCCTTTTCATCCCCCCCCTTTTCATTTTATTTGTTAGCAGTAGGAGAAACCAGGGCCTAAAAGATACATCAAAGGGTGCTAGCCCTTATCTAGAGACTCTCCCCTCTAGCTTCACCAGTCCCACAGGTGTGAGGGGAGTTTCCATTATTGCATGTGGAAAGGCAGGAGCTCAGCCTCCTACCCTAGGTGCAATCTACTGTGTCAACATTGACATTATACTTATGATAATAGAGTGTTATGGTACAGATTGCATTAATCATAAATATAAATGATAGAAAATTAGGCTGACCAAGTTCATAGATAAATGGATAGAGGATAATTTGATCAAGATTAAAATGTGTATGCATACACCATGTAGGTCAAATATAGGTTAAAAATGGTGTTTTTAAGTTTTAAATACCAAATTTTTATGTCTACACATACTATGTCAAATTTTATTTTTACATAATATGTCACCTTGATTATTTTGTTTGTGACACATGTTATTTTGTTTATTATCATGACTTCCTATACCTAATCATATGTGGCATGATTTTTTTTACCACATTATCTAAATTCTACTATATATTATATATTTGGACTTCAAAACTCACTTATTTTGAAGTGTTATATGTTTTCTAGTCTATTCTCCATGGTTTTAATCTCATATGATGATTTAGGTTCTCCTACCGACACATCCTCACATGTTACATGTTAATTTTGATTTTTGGTGTGTCACATATGACTAATTATGACTACAACATTATGCCTAGATAAAACTTATACACTAATCATGTTTTATTATATATAGTATTCATCAATACATCATTATTATACCATATATTATTATTTTAAATAACTTCTTGTGTACTTGCCTCTATTGAGTATGATTTCATTCTTCCATCTTCTATATTTGATGCCACAACACTTGTCTTCTCTTACAATGATATTATTCTAGTCACTTAGTTTAAATATCTTACTATGCTGTATTGGCCCTTGCCCTTTAATTTTTTATCCCATTCCAAACACTTGTGTAAATCTCTTGATGGTGGCAAAATTTATTTTGAGACCCATGGTCCCTATTTACATTGCATTTTTTAGGTAAGTAGAATGTTCTTTGGAATCCTCTTATTATTTTTCCTCTTGGTTTCAACCCTCGAATTCTAATTGAGCTTGATTAACTTCTTATTTTCAATATTAAGCTTGACTCTTGTGTGAACTATCTAAAAAATTAAAAAAACATTATAAAACATAAAAACCAAAAATTATTATTTTATCTTTGTCAATTGATACATATCATTTTTATCTACCTATGCTAGTGGTTTACATATGCATGTTTTACACACATGCTTCTCATGGTTTAATTTGAGTGGATGAGATGCAGTATATATAGGTTATATATGGTTATGGACTTATATATGCTACATATATACTCTTCATTGCCACACCCAAGGAGTCATTTTTACATTGATGGCATGCCTTACCTTTGAGGTAATTTTGCATAAGCATATTATACAATGATAAATTTTTGGCTTTCCATTTATTTTAGAGAGCTACTTTACATGGATGATACATATCTTTATATTTTATACATTTGGCATGTTTACATCAATATCTACATAATATCATTACATGGATGCTTACATATTATTCTATATTCCTAGTGCTTGATACTTTCCTTTATAATTCACCTTTGTACCATCTCATCAATGCTTATTATAATATATGTGTGTGTCATTTAAATTTTTTACCCTCTTATATGAAACCTTGCCTACATGGTACACATCATAATTTATTATTGGGGGTGTTATACCTCCACCTATCTCCTTGAGCTTACTTTACATATATTTGGATCATATGAAGAATATAGTATAACATACAACTTGTCACTCTCACCATTAAACCTAATATCAATATATTTCAACTTGGGTAACATAATGGTTTTCATATGACACTACATCATAATTCATCATTACATGTTTTACATTTATACACATTTATTATTGACTCTAGGGTTACTATGACCATTGTCCCTACATTTATAGATATTAAAATATGGTATTAAGTACTTGGAAATGATAATATTTTCATACATTTATCATGCATAACTTTCACACATAAATATGGTCCTAACCCTCTAGTATCTTACACCTACGTTCTAGATTATAAGATTGACTTTCTTGTTTTATTGTCAAAAACCTATAGGAACCTTAAATTTTATGCCAAGCCAAGTTATTATCTCATACATACATCCAAAAAAAATTATTTTAGTCCTTTTATGCATGGATCACTAACTTTAGACTAGATCAATATCACTAGTTGATATTGACTTGAGCCTGATGTTACCAACTCTCTCCTAGAAATAGCTATTTTTTAAAATATAAATTTTTCACTAGATTCAAACCATATTCTTGGTGTGTTTGTGGCATGATAAATTATCCAATTTGACTCATATATATACAAATCAAGGCCTTAATTGATAAGGGACTTGACACTTATCTATTACACATTTATACTCAATTTTACATTGAGAAAATATTCCCTATTCTTCCCAAATTTCAAATTAGTCACTAGGAGTAGTCACAATCCAATTAAAAAGCATACTAAATCCAATTAAAATATAAAATTATCAAATATAAAATCCAAATAATTATTTAAATTCATATAGCAAAAGAGCACAATTTCACAAAAATATTATGTGGGAGAATTACATGTGACTTAATTTCCCTAATTATAATATTGAATAAATAGTCAGTGTTTAATAATTAGTTTGGATATTAGGGTCAGCTCACCCATTACACTTTCCAAATTTTTATATGTTTATATCCCTCACAATCACACCTAGGGTTTTAAGATCAAAGAGGTTTATTTCTATAGTTATGCACATCAACAAGGTTTGGAATCACACATATAGAGATTTCAAATACATGTGAAAGTGATTGTATGGTCACATATGAGAATCAATACTGGCCCATATCTAATGGACTTGACCTTATACAAAATATAAACATAGTTCTTGAATTGGATGAATCATAGTTTTATGTCAATCTATTTTCCACTATAAAAAAAAATCACAATCATAAAATATAAGTACTTGTCTATTTTTTATACTTATTATATTTAGCATATGTCACTTGTCAAATAATTGTAATCTATTTCAACATTTTACATTCAAATTCATGCTTAGATTTCATATTTATAAATCTAAATTTATATACTATTTTCTTTCCTATTAGGGTTTCTAAAAGCAAATTAGGCTAAAACATATTGGTTAACCCATACACTAATCGAACCATGTTAAACCCTAGATCCCTATTATATTTTCATCCTTATAGGGTTTCATATTTCAACCTTAGGGTTTTATTTTCAAACCTTATTTTTTATTATTCCTTAATAATACACATTACCCATCACTATAATGAATGAACATTGTCCTTATGTATTAATTTAAGACATGAAGGTGATATTCTATTATTTTTTCAACTTGGATATTATATTTCATTTGGATCAAGTATGTAAACAAATAAATCAAATATAATAACATTAATAAGTCTAAAATTAACAATGAATAATCTCAAGCCTTCCTTAAACCATATTATTATAACATCCAATATGAATTTCCTTTTGTTACCACTAGGTGCTAAAGGGCATGCATGACTCCTTTTTTCCCTCCTCCCACTAGACCTCAAGCTTGTACTAGTTACCATATCACTCCCATTATTATCCCATGACTTATTTTGTATTTTTTGGTCCATGTTGTCAAAATTATAAGGTAGGGTGTCTCATCATGTTTGATAGAATGAAGGCATTCAACATTTCCTCCTCAACCCCCTCTACTCCCATAAATAAAGCTAATCAACTTAAAGGGTATGATATCATAGATCAAATAAAGAACACCCATTATAAAACTTATATTATGGAGTTACTCAATATATTAATGGTCTAAATATACATATTATATAAGCCATTGTATGAAAAAAAACTCCCTAGTGATACACAACCTATGTAATTTTCTTGTATCATGAATACATTCAAGGATATCAAAAAATTCATTAGTTTTGATAAATAAAACATACATATAAAACACATAAAAGAGAAAAATATACTATTATTTATTATATCTCAAGATCAAAGTAACATGGTCAAATGTGTATTGGTAGATAATGGTTTTGGATTGAATATCTATAACATTTTATTCTTACAATAATTGGGGATCAATATGGATATTATTCAAAACTCAAATCAAATTATAAAAATATTTGAAAACACTCCATGTAAAATAATTGGGAACATATCATTGGATGTAAAATAAAGTCCCAAGATGGTACCTACAAAATTCCACATTATTCCTAATCAGTTACATTACAACTTTTTTGAGGGATAACCTTATATACATGTTATGTAAGTAGTATCATCAAAATTACACAGAGGTATCAAATTCATGTAAGAAGTGTATACACATAATATTTTTAAGACTTTATCATTTATTGACACTTTATCTCTTGTATTAATATATTTATTTTCAATCTCTATGAGTGCACACCTTAAAGGCTGTACTAAGAAAGGGGTGGGTATACCATTGGTGCTTAGAAATATTTTTGTCTAAATCTATCATGCCTATATACACTAGCATGATCTCCATGTATATAACTAAAAATATTCCATCATTGTGGAGTATCAAGCTTGTCATCATCACATAAGCATGAGCATAATCTAAGGAATAATGATTGTTACACCGTTGAATAGATTCTAGGCCCACAAAACAAGTTTCCAATTGGAGCATCTTCAATAATATGCTAAGCATAGCTAGAATTGTATAAGTAAAGGGGGTATGTCCCTTTAAAATGGTTAGTTAATTTTTTGAGTTTGAAGGTATATCTTGGAGAGTCCTCCATATATTATTTTATGGTGCTAAATTGATTGCTATTTTAAAATCATTGGCAAGCTCTGAGAACATTCAAGATGTTTCCTTTGTTACAAAATTATTTTGCATAGTGTTATGTTATATAATTTTCAAGACATATTATATTAACTTTTGATTCAATTTTTAAATGAAATATATCATGGTTTATCATTACTTCTTGTTGTTGAATTACCATGTTCTATCTTACATGTTTGGTAGATTAGTTGTCTGATGTATTCTTATTTATGGTAGTCATCTAGGGTCTACAATCAAAATATAAAATCCTTTCTAATTCAATAATTGGGAATAGAGCATTGATATCCTTTATAAGGGTAGTCCTAGGCTCATGAATTCAATTGGAGGGAGCTATTGAAGTGTGATTTTTAGTATTGATTATAATATTTTGAGGATCATTTGTGCATGATTTTATTTTTGTCAGTTTTTAAATTGAATAACATTTATTAGTGAAGATAGTATAACTATTTTGTGAACTCCTCCATACTCACTTACTATCCATCCACATCTTTATCTATCATTCAAATAAATATGGTTTCACCCTATTTTAACTTAGAAATAACATGTTGTTTACATATCATAAGTGTTATTTGTAGTGTAGACACATAAGATATTTTGTACTTGAAATTTTCTTGTAGTTTGTGCTTGAAATCCTAGTGCTACATTTTTTTCATTTGACCCCTATTATCTAATATTTTATAAAATGGATAATTCAGTCATCTCATCATCTATCTTTAGTAGCTTGTGTATGTCATAATTCATTTGTGCATTTTATGTGACAACCCTCCACAAGTAAATTGTATAAGTTTGGTAATGATTTGGTCATATTTCCATTTTTTACCAATAATCCTCATGAAGATTGAAGTGTTAAACTCCTTCATGTGAGCAAACTACCTTAGTAGATCTTCTCTCCTTGGTTTAAGAAGAACCAAAAGTAGTAGGGAATCAACCATACCCTTTATAGGTACCTCCCAGTCATTTCCTTCATTTGGTCTTCTTTAGATTTTAAACCCTTCCCTGCACATAATGACATATAAGTGGTTTCTCATTTCAGTTTGCCATTCTTCTCAATTATGCAAGGTTGATCATTAGGGGTGTAAAACTAGGAACCAACACTTTTTTGGCACCATTTCTAGGGACATGTTTTATCACATTTGTTATGAGAACATCCTTTTAGAAGAGTTATAAGTGATTTATTTATTTCACTCTCTACTCTTACTATAATGATCTATTTGTCTTAGGTTCATTAACATATTTATATCCTTCTAGATGACTCTATTGAGGATATCCATCCTTATTTTGAGAGAACTACTCAATATTACTGAGGTTATTTTCAATGTCTAAGGGTTGGTATATTATCAGTTGCTATGTATAGATTTGTTTTTTTAGTTTATAAGTCTTGATTCTATTGGTAATTTTATTATATCGAGGTTTAAATATCAGTGCTTGTTATATGTTCCCTTCTTTATTTTGAAGAGTTTTCTTTAGATCTACAAACTTGGAGGGTATTAGATCTTCATTTTAGAGGAATCCATCAAAAGAGCTTGTCCCTAAGTTAAAAGTCCCATCCAGAAGAAAACAATTGTGGAAACCCATTGTGGGTCAGAGCTAAGGCAATCAAATAAGACCTGATGAGTTCATTCCCCATTATATTTACCCCCTTTTCTCTAATATCCCTTTGGTTGAAGGATACAGAGCACTTCTGATAAATCTAAGCTCCTCATGAGTCAATTTCCTTCTCTAAAAAGGAGTCTTTCCCCCTCCTACTATGCCATTAAATATTCACTCTATTTCCACTCTTTCGATTCCTCCATATAGTATTCATCCTCAACCATCTCCTATTTTGTCTTCATGTTTAGATTTAGAGATGGGAGACCATGACTTGAGGAGAAGGATGTTTAATGTGGACAATGATAATGATGGAGATGATGATCAAGGCTTGGCTAATAGACATAGATAGTTTATGATCCTAAGGTTTAGACCTATTAATTTTAATGGCATACCTAGTTTCCCTAATGAGGTCCCTATGAATATTAGAAATGTACTACCTAAGTTTCAAGGGAATAATGCAGTGTCTGGGGAATAGCATCTAAAATCCTTCTTAAATGTCATTGAATATTATGAAATAGATCTAGAATATCTATGTATAAAAATCTTTGTGAACACACTTGAGTATGAGGCTACGGAATGGTTCAAATTCCTCCCTAATAGATCAATAGACACATGGAAAGCTATGATTGATGCATTTAAAACTCAATATGGTGATAATGTAAACCCTAGATTCTTGCTTGCCAACTTTGAGAACCTCAAGAAGAATCCTAATAAGTGTGTGAAGGACTTCAATTCTAGATTTAGTAAGGTAGTAAGGAGGCTACCAAAAGACATCAGACCTAGTGGTACTAATTCTTTGATTAAGTATTATGATGCATTTGATAATAAGGTAGCTTCTTATCTCAGAGATAAGGCTCCCACAAATCTAAGGATGGATTTCAATTTGACTATCTAAATAGAAAATAATATCAAAGCTATGGGTAAGCCTTTGAACAAGAGCACTAATGTCAAGTAGGTAAATCCTAAAAAATCCTTAATCCTACCATAAGAGTATATACCTAGAGGAAATAGTAAATAGTTTGGCCACTATAGTGAAAGAGATCTCTTACAAATTGGCTAAAACCAAAAAGAGGTTGTTTTAAGCTCCTACTAACCATGATGATAGGAGAGATCATAAGAGATATGAAAATAATCATCCATGAGATCATGGTCAAGTTAGGATACCTTTATAAGCCAAAAATAATGACTGGGTAAAAGTGCTAGCAAGGGATGATAGACATAAAATAAATTAGACCTATGGAAATAGAAGGCAAGTACCAAATCCTTTAGCTACAAAAGTCAACATGGTCAATTGTGACATCGACTAGTGTGATAAAGTTTTCCTCCCTCATCCCCCTTATGGAATAATTGGTGATGGTGGTCAAGATTTAGATGACTTTGAAACTACATCTAACAAATATAATATCTACATTATTGACTTCTAGGAAATAGAAAATTACACTTTCAAAGAGGAAGTCATGAATGCTTTAATTATCCTTAATTTTAAGAATACCCTAGTATATAAATGTTTTACTCTCCAATTTGATGAATTGGATGTGATGGTTACTTCTCCATCAATAGAGTTGATGAGTGCTACCACTACTCAAGCATTCTAGAGAGCATGTGAAAAGGTAAGGGTCCTATTCCCAGATTTCATCTATGACATAAACAAGATGCATGAATATGAGTTACCAATTCATGACTTTGAGTTCCTAATATCAATGATGAAATAAAAATATGGAGACTCCCCTCTATCGATTGAGGATCAGTAATTGATGATCCATGTAATAATTGCCTAAGAAAAGGAGTACAATTTGAGAAGTAAGGACCAAAATGCTTCTCTAAAATATAAAGACAATACTACCCCTAGAGTAGAGACTAAGGGAAAAGGGACCATAGGGAGTAATAAATACCAAGGTTCCACCAAGCCTGGATCTATACCCTATAGTGTCAAACTGAGAAATACCCAAGCTAAGAATCAAACTACTTTATTGTCTAGCATTCCTAGGAAGTATGAACCTAGGAAGCCTCCCTTGAAAAGTGAAGTTAAGAATGCTAGTTCCCCTAACTATTGAAGGATATTTCACAAATTAAAATATTACAAGCCTACTTGCTAACACTCCTTTGACCAAGTATAGTACTTATGATTTATCCCATGTATTAAGTCAACTAAAAGTCACAATACCCTTTTTAAAATTGCTTATAATCCTAGCGCATAGGAAAAGAGATTTGAGTATTTAGAATACATAGATAAAATCATTACTAATGAGATTATTGAAGCTGAGCTTTCTCTTGCTCTCTTTTTGGAAAGTGAGAACACCTCAGGGTCTCCTGAGCATCACCTAGAGGTATACTTGGGAATAACATTATTAGAGAGTCAGATGGATGTTGACTCATTCTATACCACCTTGCTAATTAATGGACTAATTTTCCACAACTACATGTTTGACTCTAGTGCATCTTGTAATATCATGCCACTAGTTGTGTTTAATGAACTTTACATAAGTATAACCATAGCATATATATGATTCCTCACCATAAATTCTAGATAAGTACCTATTGTTGGCATAGTCAAAGGGTTGGTGATGTAACTCACACAGTAACTTGGAAAATTTGTGAGTATGGATGTCATTGTTGTAGATTGCCTACTAAAATGGGGTATGTTGTTATCTAGAAAATAGGCTACTATTATTGGAGGTATTGTTCAAATTAATTTATCTTATGCCACCATACCTCTAGATGGGAAAATGGTTCACTTAATTTGTGATCCATAAATGATTCATGTCTTAGAGGATAATAAGTACCAATTTAATGAAATTTTATATGTGGATACAGACATTGGGAATTTTGTGAGAAGTGCTAAGTACATAGAACTACCTCCTAACTCTGGTGTCAATGTTAAAGACTCCATCTAGATCATGCATTTTTATGGATCATGTTCAAGTATGAAAATTTGGGTTTGGATTTTTTTTTATACCCCTAGGGGTTAGGTTTATAAATACTCTAAAATTGGCCTTCAAGTGCATAAACAATATTATAGAATATGAAGCACTCCTGATTGATCTCTAAATCACTTGTGAATACATATTTAAGAATTTGTTGGTTAAGGGTGATTTGGAACTAGTGATGAAATAGGTCTAAACTATTTACACCATGAAGTAGAAGAGGTTGAAGTAGTACCATAATACTATATGGGATTACTTGGAATGGTTCAATGTCTTTAATATTAAGTACTATGCATGAAAACTTAATCACATGGTAGATATGCTGGGGAAGAGGTATGTAGAATTTAAATTTGAACATGGAAATCCTTATTGTGAGTATGAGGTTGAGATACTGGTAAGACCCTCTTTCTTAGATAACATTTATCATTGGCAAGTCTTTGACAATGATGACCAAATAAAGAGGTTTTAGTGTTGTATGGATGAGTTTGGGGAAACTATTATAGAGTGGGACTCTATAGTATAGGTCTATGATGGAAAATAAACCTTGTATGGAAAGTAAATAATCCAATTAAATACTAATACTATCCCTATGGGATTAGTTAGTCTATAAATAGCCTTCAATGGAGTTGATAGAGTCAAATCTAGAAACATTTTTATGTCAAAAGATGTGATTAAAATTAATATTGGGACAAAAAAAATCTAAGGAATATTTGTCTCAATACTCACTTGAGTGAAAGGGAGAATTCATCATGCTATTAAAAAATTACTAAGATTTACTAGCATGGTCATATTTAGAGTTGATTTCTTATAGGGAAGATTTGTTTTAGCATGTTATTCCCCTTCACCTTGATGCAAAACCATTTTGCCAAAAATAGCAACCCATCAATCCCATCTTAGACACTAAGATGTAAGAATAATTGAAAAAATTAAGAGATGGTGGGATTATTCAACCCATCAAGTATTCATCATGGGTGGAAAACCTTATCCTTGTTAGAAAGAAAAATGGAGACATTTGGTTCTATATTAATTTTTGAAACCTAAACAAGGATTCTTTGAAGGACAATTATCCATTTCCTAACATGGATAACATGCTCCAAAATGTCATCATATTTAAACTATTATCAACTCTATATGGATTTTTTGGTTATAACCAAGTGCTAGAATGCTTTCACTACCCCATGGGGAACTTATGTGTATGTTTGAATTCCTTTTGGTTTGGTGAATGTAGGTGTCACTTTCTAGAGAACCATGGATGTAGTATTTTCCATATTAATCAACCACTTCATTGTTGTATAGTAGGATGATGTTATAGTGTACTCCAAGAGGAGAAGTGACCATTTGATGCATTTGGAACAAATGCTTATCAGATGCAAGGAGTTTGGGATTTCCCTCAATATTATAAAATGCCACTTTGGAGTAGAAAAGACAAATTTATTGGGACACATTATGTCCCAACAAGGTGTCATGATAGATCTTAAAAGGGTGGAGGCCATCAACAAAGTACCCATCTCACAGACCAAGAAAGGTATTCAATCCTTCTTTGGCTTGATTAATTTTGTTAGACGGTTTGTTTCCAACTTTGTAAAAATTACCCTACCTATCACTTCAATGTTGAAGAAAGATCAAACTATAATGTGGTAGGAGAAGGCCACCTAGTCATTTTAAGATATCAAAGCTACCTTAAAAATTGCCTCGGTGCTTGCTAGTCTAGATTATAGAAAAGATTTCCAAATATTTTCATTTACTTCTACACACACTATTACTAAAGTACTACTAAAAAATAATGATGAAGGTCATGAGCAGCCAATTTCATTTTTTAGAAAGGTATTACAAGGATCTGAGCTGAGATATACCATAATGGAAAAATAAGCCTTTGCCCTTTTAAAGTTTGTCAAGCAATTTAGATCTTAAATTTTAAGTTTGAATATTATGGCCTATGTCCCTCACATAATGGTGAAAAACATATTAACTCAAAATTAATCTATTAACAAAAGGTGTCGATGGTTCAATAAAATTCAAAAATATGATTTCAAGATATATACTACTAAGTTGGTTAGAGGCATGGGTCTAATTAATCTAATGACTAAAGAAAATTTAAAAGCTATAGAAGTAAATAAAATAGAAAGGGTATTTTATAACCTTGATTCCAAGTACATCCAATCTCTATGGTACAAAAATATAGTCTATTATCTGAATACTCTTAATTGTCCCTCCCTTTTCTATAAAAATCAAAGGAAGACACTGAAGTTAGTATCCCAAAAGTATCTCCTATTACACGATGACCTAACTTGGAGGAACCCATATGGTGTTCTCTTGATATGTTTGGTGGAGAACAAGATCTCTTCAATAGTTATAGATTTCTAGAATGGTGTGTGTGGTGGTCACTTCGCTCTTAAAGTCACTACACACAAAATATTGAGGGTTGGGTATTGGTGGCCCACATTATTCAAAGATGTGGCTATGATGGTAAGAATATGTTAAGAATGCCAATGGTTTTCTATAATAATGAAGGTATATGAATCACTTCCCTTATATCTATTCTCTATCAATGGACCTTTTAGGTAATGGGGTATGGTTTTCATAGGTGAAATGTCATATGCCTCAAGCTTTGGTCACAAATGGATCCTATTAGGTATTGACTACTTCACAAAATGGGTTAAAGTATTCTCCACTAAGAGATCAACCCACCAGGTAGTCATTGATTTCCTATTAAATAACATGATTATTAAATTTAGGGCATCAGTCAAAATCATGTGTGATAAAACTATGTGATTTAGATCCAAAAAATTAAGTATATTATGTGAAGACTATGGGATTAATTTAGCATATGCCTCCAATCACAATCCACAAGGAAATGGGTAAGTTGAATCTAATAATAAGAACCTATTGAAGATTATCAAAAGATCTTTGGATGCTAAAAATAAAAAGTGGGGTGAGCAATTGAAGTTCATTGTCTAGGTGGATAGGTCGACTCCAAAGAGATCTAGTGGGAAAATCCCCTTTGAGCTTATTTATAGAACTCAGGCTATCTTGCCCCTTAACCTATAGTTTCCCACTTACCAATTCATGCAACAAATGGCTGAGAATGAAGAAGAAATGAACCACTTTGAAGAGAAGATTAATCAAATCATCAAACTCTATGAGTATCAAAGATAAGTTCATGAAAGGCATGTAAAGTTCAAGGAGCATGTCAAAATGATCTTTGACAAGAAATTCACTCCAAGGTATTTTTAGATTGGTGATCTAGTTCTACTATGGGATATTAGGCATGAGGATAGGGAAAATCATGGTAAATTTGATTCCTTAAGGATGGGCCTCTACATTATTGATTATTAGATAGGTAATCATACATTCTATCTTAGAGATATTGATGGAGATATTTTAGAACTACTAATTAATGGTAGACATCTCAAGTATTTCCTAGATTGAGCCCATGATTACCTATGTATATATGTATATGATGTGTTGTGTCTTTTTATCTTTGTGGTCACATTGTGTTTCATATTTGTATAGTTTTCATCTCTCTTTTTCCTTTATTGTTTTTGGTCTTGGTTGCCTTGTTATAACTTTGATTACCCATCATATGTTTTTTTTTTGCTCCTATAATGAAATCCTTTAACCCCTTGACCCAATGGATAGGTGACTGGTCTGGTGTTCTTTGTGTACCCACTAGCGGTACCCATCCCTAAGTAGGAGCCTATGTTAGTTCCCAAAATTTCACTGGAGCAATTGGGCCCCTATCACTAAAATTATCATGTCCAAACTAAATGAGTGTCAATGTTCAATTGCTTTCCCTAGTCCTTCAGAAGATTTGAATATATGTTCATAATTAAGCATGTCTATTGCCTTACTAGGTGGGAGTGTCTTTCCACCTCTAGCTAAATTTCTAAGGGGCATTTCTTGAAGATAGAAGATATTCTCAATAGCTCTGAAAGAATTATCCTTGTTTCACCTTCAATGGTTTCAATGATTAAGTTATGAAAGTATTTTTGAGCATCAAGAGAATCTTACTCTCCTCCCCATATTAATATAATGATGCAAAGGTAAGTAATTGATTGAGAATCTAAGCTCACACCTAGTTGGGACACATGGTGTATTCTCAAGGGTTTTAAATTTTAGGTCCCTTTCTAAAAAATGTCCCACCTAGTTTTTATTGGCAAAGTAAAAAAAGTTCTTAGGGTCTGAATGTTCACATAAATAAGTTAAAAAAGATGCCATGTGTTATCTCCTTGGGATTTTTGATATTTTATCCTCATCTGAAGATCTCCCTACTTGCATTTCAGTGGTCAAGGTTCAAAAGGTATCCAAGGTGTGAGCACTCAAGCATGTAAGGATGATTAAGGAAACATTACAAGTTCTTGGGTATTTTGATGATTGGTCCCTTTTGAAGATTGACTCACTTAGAAGTTGGGCAAGGTTTAAGAGGTCCCTAAAGGTTGGGGTGCCCAAGGTGATGAAACGTGGCATTCATATGATCCATTGAAGACTTGGGATGTATTACACCAATGTACTGAGGGAAGTGTTGGGTGAAAAGGTGTGAAAACCCTTGTGAACCTTAAAAGTCACTAAAAGGTAAAACTTGCTTAAGTGGGTCTATGTGTTACAAAAAAAAGACACCAACATGCTTCCCTCAATTTTTTAAAAAGTTACTCGAATAATCAATGTGGTAGTTGGTAATTAGCCATTTCACTTCAACGTATTAATGGTAACCCCAAGCTTAAAGTGTAATGGATTATAACTAAGCATTTATCTTCATTTGAATTCACCCTTTAAATTTAGAGCTAATACTCATGCCTTTAAACAATATGTGAGCTAGAAACTACTTACAATGTGAAGACTAGTGATCACCGTGAATTCCTCAAGGATTTTCTAATTCCATCTATGCAAAACTCTCATAATTACCAATAAGTTGTCCTTGAATCTCTATTGTTTTGTTCTTAAAGGGAATTTAAGGGTATTTGGAGAGTTATTAGTGTGAATAATTCATTCTAGCTTTTGATATTACACTTAGTGAGTTAGGAAGAAATGGCTTCATCTTCTACATTAGTGAAGAGAAATATTACATCTATTCTTGATGAAATTAGAGATAGATATTCAAAGTTTGGATTTTTTAGCTCTATTGAATTTTTTATAATGGATAAATCCTCTCCCAATTGTCTCCAACCTCAATACTAGTTACATGGTCCCTACGGTATCATTCCCTTTGGTTGACCCATATCTTGAGCTAGTTATTATGTGTGCTCAGGTTTATCACCTAGACACTAGGACTATTATGGATGGGAGTCAATAAGTTATGTGTTTGTTCATACCCAAGGCCCTTAGTGCCATGCTTATAATCCCTCCCCATCCTGATAGTATCATGCTTACCATGGAGGAATGCCAATAATATGTAGAGACAAATGGTAAGATGTTATGGGACATTGTGAATTCATGTTGGCTTGTAAAAAAGAGGCAAAAGGTCTCTTGATTATCAATAAACCTAAAATTGATATAATTCAATAATTTACCTCAATATATTATCACCATGGCCACCAAGATCTATGGAGTACCCACCATAAAAAATTTTAAACCATAAACGTTTTTAATCCTCATCTGCATGTCGAAAGGGAAAAATAAGTTAGATTGGGAAAATATCTTGAGCAATAACTTTCACAATAATTGTTAAATCCTTAATACCTTTATCTAATAATTTATATGTCTTCATATTTGATGTATATCCTAGTACACAATAGGACCTCCCTAGGTCTCACCAAGAATATTTTGAGATTAAGTATATATGAGATTTACCTAGAGGTCACTTTAGAAGGGTTTAAGAGTAACTATTCAAGAGTATACAATTATTTATTTAATGCTATGATGAGCATTTTCTTCCCTTTGAAAATTTTTAATAGAATGATAAGGTAGCCTGGGAGATAATTGATAGATTTGGTGCCTCATACATTAAATTTATAACATTCGCATACATCAGGGTTAGTGGTTACTCGAGGGCCCCTCATAGATTGCCAAGGTACATGGATGAAAAAGTTATCATAAAATTGTGTAGATAAATGGTGCACCCACATGAGATGATTGTGACCAAGAAAATAAATAATACTTTCAATCTCATATGGAAATAGGTTATTACACATCTCCTCTAGCTAAATCAAAGGGATTAGATCAAGAAATGGGCTTCTATAGGATTGACAAATACCACCTAGACCTAAATTTGATATAAGCTAGTTGATATATACTACAATAGGTGTAATATTGCACAAATTTCACTTTGAAGATATCTAGTCTAACTACACCACTAAGGGGGTCAGAAAAATAGATTACATAAGACTCACTATGCAGGAGGTACTTGCTTAAAACATTGTTCCCATCCCCAAAGACATGGTGGATGATAAGATGATAGTGGAAAAAGTAGGTAATGCTCTAGAAGGTCATGAATTGTATTGAGGAATATAGTGCCAAATTCCAATACCAAGAAAGCATAGACCAAAGGATTCTTTTAAGGGTACACTACATACAAAAATAGGTTAGCAAAGGACTCGATCATCAACATTGATTCTACAACATGACCAAATATTTATTTTTCTTCTGAGATGGCATTATGTCATTCTTCCCTTCCTTTTTATTTTCTTCTCTCTTTTTTATTTCCTCTTTTCTCATTTCCCATTGGGAAACCATTGTACCTTACCTATTAGTGGCACATCCCTTTTAGAGTTGGTTTTTGTTTAAGAAAGGGACATCTTTTTTTATTGCAAAAGTAGACAAAGGTTTGTTTTGTCCTTTGTAGGATTGATCTCCAAGTATATAACTAAAAATACTCCATCATAGTGGAGTATCAAGCTTATCATCATCACACAAGCATAAGCATAATCAAAGGAATCATGTTTGTTACATTGTTGAATAGATTCCAGGCCCACAAAAGAATTTTCTAGCTAGAGCATCTTCAGGAATATGCTAGGCATAGCTAGAATTGTATAAGTAAAGGGGGTATTTCCCTTTACAATGGTCAATTAATTTTTTAAGTTTGAATGTATATCTTGGAGATTCCTCCCTATGTGATTTTATGGTGCCAAATTTATTTCTATTTTATAATCATTGGTAAGCTCTGAGAACATTCAAGATATTTCCCTTGTTATAGAATGATTTCATATAGTGTTCTATTATATAATTTTCAAGACATATTATATTAAGTTTTGATTCAGTTGTTAAATGAAATCTATCATGGTTTATCATTATTTATTTTTGTTGAAGTACCATGTTCTATCTTACATGTTTGATAGATTGGTTATCTGATGTATTCTTATTTATGGTAGTCATATAGGGTCTACAATCAGAATATAAACTCCTTTCTAATTAAAGATTTGGGAATAGAGCATTAATATCATTTATAAGGGTATTCATAGGCTCATGAATTCAATTGGATGGAGTTATTTAAGGGTGATTTTTATTATTTCTTATAATATTTTGAGGATCATTTGTTCATGATTTCATTTTTACCAATTTATAAATTAAACAACATTTATTAATGAAGATAGTATAGCTATTTTGTGAGCTCCTCCATGCTCACTCACCAACCATCCACATCTTTATCTATCATTAAAATAAATATGGTTTCACCCTAATTTAACTTACAAATAACATTTTATTTACATATCATAAGTTTTATTTGTAGTGTAGACACATAAGATCTTATGTACTTGAAATGTGCTTGTAGTTTGTGCTTGAAATCCTAGTGCTGCATTTTTTTCATTTGACCCCTATAGTTGAATATTTTATAAAATAGAGATTGTAGTCATCTCATCATCTATCTTTAGTATCTTGTGTATGACATAAAGCATTTGTGCATTTTGTGTGACAACCCTCCATAGGTAAATCGTATATGTTCAGTTATGCTTTGGTCATTTTTCCATATTTGTACCAATAATCCTCACAAAGATTGAAGTGTTGAACTCCTTCATGTGAGAAAAATACCTCAATAGTTCTTCTCTCCTTGGTTTATGTAGAGCCAAAAGTAGTAGGGAATTAACCAAACCCTCTATAGGTGCCTCCCAATCATTTCCTTCATTTGGTCCTCTTTAGATTTAAAACCCTTCCCTGGCCATAATGACATATCAGTTGTTTCTCATTTTAGTTTGCCATTATTCTCATGTATGAAAGGTTTAAATTTGGGGGTGTATAGCTAGGAACCAACACTTTTTTGGCATTTTTGTCAGGGACATATTTTATTACCTCTTTTATGGGAACATGATTTTAGAAGAGTTATAAGTGTTTTATTTTTTTTCTCTCTACTCTTACTACAATGATCTATTCATCTTAGGCTCATTAACATCTTTATAGCCTTCTAAATGACTCTGTTAAGGATATTCACCCTTGTTTTGAGAGAACTACTCAATATTCTTGAGGTTATTTTTAATGTCTAAGGGTTGGTATCTTATCAATTGCCATGTATAGATTTGTTTTTTTAGTTTATAAGTCTTGATTCTATTGGTAATTTTATTATATCGAGGTTTAAATATCAGTGCTTGTTATATGTTCCCTTCTCTATTTTGAAGAGTTTTCTTTAGATCTACAAACTTGGAGGGTATTAGATCTTCATTTTAGAGGAATCCATCAAAAGAGCTTGTCCCTAAGTTAAAAGTCCCATCTAGAAGAAAACAATTGTGGAAACCCATTGTGGGTTAGAGCTAAGGCAATCAAATAAGACCTGATGAGTTCATTCCCCATTATATTTACCCCCTTTTCTCTAATATCCCTTTGGTTGAAGGATACCAGAGAACTTTTGATAAATCTAAGCTCCTCATGAGTCAAGTTCCTTCTCTAAAAAGGAGTCTTTCCCCCTCCTACTATGCCATTAAATATTCACTCTATTTCCACTCTTTCTATTCCTCCACATAGTATTCATCCTCAACCATCCCCTAATTTGTCTTCATCTTTAGATTTAGAGATGGGAGACCATGACTTGAGGAGAAGGATGTTTAATGTGGATAATTATGATGATGGAGATGATGATCAAGGCTTGGCTAATAGACATAGATATTTTATGATCCCAAGGTTTAGACCTATTAATTTTAATGGCATACCTAGTTTCCCCATGAGGTCCCTATGAATATTATAAATGTACTACCTAATAATCAAACAATGTAGTGTCTGGGGAATAGCATCTAAAAGCCTTATTAAATGTCATTGAATATCATGAGATAGATCTAGAATATGCAGGTATAAAACACTTTGTGAACACACTTGAGGATGAGGCTAGGGAATGGTACAAATCCCTCCCTAATGGATCAATAGACACATGGAAATCTATTATTCAGGCATTTAAATTACAATATGGTGATAGTATAGACCCTAAATTCTTGCTTGCCAACTTTGAGAACCGAAGGAAGAATCCTAATGAGTGTGTGAAGGACTTCAATTCTAGATTCAGTAAGCTATTAGGGAGGATAACAAAAGACATCAAACCTAGTGTTGATAATTTTTTGATTAAGTATTATGATGCATTTGATAATAAGGTAGCTTCTTATCTCAGCGATAAGGCTCCCATAAATCTAAGGATGGCTTTCAATTTGACTATCTAAATAGAAAATAATATCAAAGCTATGGGTAAGCCTTTGAACAAGAGTACCGATGTCAAGTTGGCAAATCCTAAAAAGCCTTAAGCCTCCCATAATAGTGTATACCTAGATGAAATAATAAAGACTTTGGCTAGTGTAGTTAAAGAGATCTCTTACAAATTGGCCAAAACCAAAAAGAGGTTGCTTCAAGGTCCTACTAACCATGATGATAGAAGAGATCATAAGAGATATGAAAAGAATCATCCATGAGATCATGGTCAATTAGGCCACCTTTCCAAGCCAAAAATAATAAATGGGGAAAATTATTGGTAAGGGATGATAGACATCAAAAAAATTAGACCTATGGAAATGGAAGGGAAGTATGAGATCCTTTAGCTACAAAGATCAACACAGTCAATTATGACATCGATTGGTGTGATAAATTTTTCCTCCCTCATACTCCTTATGGAATAATTGGTGATGGTGGTCAATATATAGATGAATTTGAAACTAAATCCAAAAAAGATAATATCTACATTATTGACTTCTAGGAAATGGAAAATTACACTTTCAAAGAGGAAGTCATGAATGCTTTACTTGTCCCTAATTTTGAGGATACCCTAGCATATAAATTTTTTACTTTCAAATTTGATGAATTGGATGTGATGGTTACTTCTCCATCAATTGAGTTCATGAGTAGTACCACTACTCAAGTATTATAGAGAGCATGTGAAAAGGTAAGGGTCTTATTCCCAGATTTTGTCTATGAAATAAACATGATGCATGAATATGAGTTACCAATTCATGACTTTGAGTTCCTAACATCAATGATGAAAGAAAAATATGGAGACTCCCCTCCATCAATTGAGGATCAATAATTGATGATCCATGCAATAATTGTCTAAGAAAAAGAGTATGATTTGAGAAGGACCAAAAAGCTTCTCCAAAAGATAAAGACTCTACTACCCCTAGAGTAGAGACTAAGGGAAGAGGGACCATAGGGAGTAAGAAATCCCAAGGCTCCACCAAGCCTAGTTATATACCTTGTAGTGTCAAACCAATAAATACATAGGCTAAGAATCAAACTCCTTTATTGTCTAGCATTCCCAGGAAATATGAACCTAGGAAGCCTCCCTTAAAAAGTGAAGTAAAAAATGCTAGTTCTCCTATTTCTATTCCCTTGACTATTGAAGGATATGTCTTAAATGAAAATATTACAAGCCTACCTACTAACACTCCTTTGCCCAATTATAGTATTAATGATTTATCCCATGTATTAAGTCAACTAAAATTCACAATACCCTTTTTATAATTTATTATAATCCCAAAGCATAGGAAAAGAGCTTTTGAGTATTTGAGATTCATAGAGAAAATCATTGTTAATTATATTATTGAAGATGAGCTTCTTCTTACTCTTTTTGTGGAAGGTGAGAACACCTTAGGGTCTCCTGAGCATCACCTAGAGGTATATGTGGGAACAACATTGGTAGAGAGTCAGATGGATGTTGACCCATTCTATACCACCTTCCTAATTAATGGACTAATTTTCCACAAATCCATGTTTGACTCTAGTGCATCTTGTAATATCATGCCACTAGTTGTGTTGAATAAACTTTACATAAGGATAACTATAGCATATGGATGATGCCTCACTATGGATTCTAGATAAGTACATGTTGTTGGCATAGTCAAAGGATAGGTGGTGTAACTCACATAGTACCTTGGAAAATTTTTGAGTATGGATGTCATTGTTGTAGATTACCTACTGAAATGGGGTATGTTCCTATCCAAAAAAATATTTTTCTATTATTGGAGGTATTTTTTCAATGGATCTATCTTATGCCACCATACCTCTAGATGGTAAAATGGTTCACTTAAATTGTGATCCATAAATTCTTCATGTCTTAAAGGATCCTAAGTACCAATTTAATGAAGTTTTATATGTGGATACAGATATTGGGAATTTTGTGAGAAGTGTTGAGTACATAGAACTACCTCCTAACTCTAGTGTCAATGCTGAAGACTCCATCTGGATCATGCATTTTGATGGAGAATCTTCAAGTATTGAAAATGGGTTTGGGGTTATTTTTGCATACCCCTAGGAGTTAGGTTTATAAATACTCTTCAATTGGCCTTGGAGTGAATGAACAATATTTTATAATATGAATCACTCTTGATTGACCTCTAGATCACTTGTGAATATGGATTTAAGAATTTGTTGGTTAAGGGAAATTGGAACTAGTGGTGAAATTTGTTTGAACTATTTACACCATAAAGTAAAAGAGGTTGAAGTAGTACCAGAATACTATATGGGATTGCTTGGAATGGTTCAATGCCTTTAATATTAAGGACAATGACTGAAAACTTAATCACATGGTAGATATGTTGGTGAAGAGGTATGTAGAATTTAAATTTAAACATGGAAATCCTTCTTCTCAGTATGAGGTTGAGATATTGGTAAGATCCTCTATCCCAAATAACATTGATCATTAGCAATTATTTGATAATGATGACCAAATAAAGAGGTTTTTGTGTTGTATGGATGAGTTTGGGGGAACTATTATAGAGTGGGACTCTATAGTATAGGTATAGATGGAAAAAAAACCTTGTATGGAAAGTAAATAATCCAATTAAATACTAATACTATCCCTAGGGGATTAGTTAGTCTAGAAATAGCCTTCAATAGAGATGATAGAGTCAAATCTAGAAACATTTTTATTTCAAAAGATGTGACTAAAATTAATATTGGGACAACAAAAAATCTAAGGAATATTTATTTTGGTACTCACTTGAGTGAAAGGGAAAAGGGAGAATTTATCATGCTATTAAAAAATTACTAATATTTACTAGAATGGTCATATTCAAAGTTAAAGTCTTATAGGGAAGATTTTTTTCATCATGTTATTCCCCTTCACCTCAATGCAAAACCAATCTACCAAAAATAGCAGCCCACCAATCCCATCTTAGACACTAAGATGCAAGAAGAATTAAAAAAATTAAGAGATGGTGGGATCATTCAACCCATTAGGTATTTGTCATGGCTAGCAAACCTAGTCCCTATTAGAAAGAAAAATACATAAATTTAGTTCTGCATTAATTTCTAAACCTAAACAAGGCTTCTTTGAAGGAAAATTATCCATTGCCTAAAGTGGATAACATGCTCCAATATGTCACTGTATTTGAACTATTATCAACTCTAGATGGATTTTTTGGTTATAAATAGGTTGTGGTAAAGGATTTTAAAAGTTGTTAGGTTATGGAGCTAAAAGCCTCAACTATTTGTAGACATGGAGGAGTTACTGAGTGTCACAGTCACTGGCATCGGTCAGGCCAGCCGACATTAGTCAAGGGTGAATAGAAGGGCAACTGACATTGGTAGGAGATGGCAAACATCGGTCATCTCTAGGCAGACAGGGACCGACATCGATCACCTGTGTGGTTCTAGAACTGTTCGTTGCACGAATAGTTAGTTTGTTAAACTGATTGTTTGCATGTAAAGGCTATTTCAAGTCTTGAGTTGGGTGTCTAAATTAAGAGTCTAAGTTATGGTTTAGTTTGGGATCTATTTATAGACCCATTGGCATATATTGTAAGGTGTGCTAGATAGCCATTGTGCTAGTTAGAGTTGAGCAAGTGTATCTCCTTCTAGTTCCACAGATGAGCAAATAGAGGAAGGCAAGGTAGATCTTTCTAATTGTAAGAACAGGGTGATCTACAAGTTGTTGCAAGATTAGGGAGAAGTTCTACATGTGTAATTAAGGTCTATTGAGTTGTAGGTTGTTTCAAGTTCATGGGAGATCTACTTGAAGTACTTTGAGTACTTGTGTACTGGCAAGGTTATTACTAACTGATTGGAGGTGAACACCAATTCTATGTTTGAGTTGTGTGTTGGGACCATTTTTGGTAAGAGAGTGAACTCTTGATTGAGAATTATTGGGAGCCCTTGAGGTGTGGGAAGCCTCTGAGAGGTGGAAGAAGAAGTGGCATCTTCTTTATTGTATTTTATTTTTGGATGAGTATTAATACAAGATTGTGTACTATCTCTCATATTCTATGTTATTTGTGAATTCTAGTTACTTGTTCATTTTGGTATAATTCTGTGTTTAGTTGCTTATACAAGGTAATCATATTGTGCTCTTATTGAGGAGCAAGATCCTGACAAGTGGAATCATAGTTTGTTGTTCTTGGTTCCCCATCAATTGGTATTAGAGCTTTTGGTTGGGTTATTAACAGGTTGTATCAGATCTAGTTAGTGTGTGTTGATTACAGGTTACTCACAGGGGTTTTTGTTTGAGTGGGAGTATAGCAATGGCAAAAGAAAGTAAGCTACGAATGGAGAAGTTTAATGGAAAGAACTATCAATTATGGAGGATGCAAATTGAAGATTATCTGTATCAAAAAGATTTGTACTTAGCATTGGCTGGGGTTGCATGCAAGCCCCTAGATATGAAGAATGAAGAATGGGAGGTTCTTGATCGGAAGGCTCTAGGATCTATAAGGTTGAGCCTTGCATCATCTGTGATTTCCAACTTATCATAGGCTAAGACAATGGTAGAGTTAATGGAATCTTTGGCAAATTTATATGAAAAACCCTCAGCTTTGAATAAGGTATTTCTTATGAAGTAATTATTTAATTTGCAAATGTTGGAAGGTGGATCTGTACATAGTCATCTTAGTGATTTCTATGGTTTGGTAAACTAGTTAAATTTAGTAAATATTGTTTTTGATGATGAAATTAAGGCCCTCTTAATCTTATGCTCATTACCTGAAAGTTGGGAGAGTTTGGTAATGGCAGTTAGTAATACTGCGTCTGCTTCAAAAATCTTAAAAGTAGATGATGTTGTGAGTGTAATCTTGAATGAATAAATTCATAGGAAAAGCACAGGTGAATCATTAGGAAATGCTTTGAGTGTGGAAAGTAGGGGAAGGCAAAGAGAGAAGATCAAGCATGGGAGATCAAGGTCAAAGATAGGCAGGAGATCCAAGTCTAGGTATGGCAAAATAACCTTCTGGAAATGTGGAAAGCAAGGGCATCTAAAGAGAGATTGTTGGGTTAATGAAGATCAGCATGAAGGACATGAAGAAGCAGATGTTGCAGATTTTGTTGCACGGGATGCTCTGGTATGTTCCTTAGATAAAGTAGAATCTTGGGTTTTAGATTCTGGTGCCTCTTTCCATGCATCCCCAAATAGGGAATTTTTTTCATGAATATGTCTAGGGAGAATTTGGATAAATTTATTTAGGGGATGATAAGCCTTGTCAAATGGTTGGCAAAGGGAAAGTGAAGCTGAAATTGCAGACAGGTAACACATGGGTGTTGAAGGAGGTCATGCATGTCCCAGTCCTGGAGTGGTATTTGATTTCTATTAGAAATTTGGGTGATGAGGGTTGCACAGTAACTCTCACAGTGGACTCTTGGAAGGTTACCAAGCGTGCACTTATTATAGCAAGAGGTAAGAAAGTAGGTATGCTTTATCTATCTACTTGTATTATTGATTCTCCTTCTGGTTTATCTATTTCAGCTGTAGATTCGAAGATGTGGCTTAATAGGCTTGGTCACATGAATAAGAAGGGGATGCATGTTCTTGAGTCAAAGGGTATGCTTTTGGATTTGAAAAGCATGGATCGTGATTTCTATAAGTAAAGGAAGAAAGTGATGTTTCTTGAGGAATCTGATGTTCATGACAAGAATAGGAAAGCCTTGGTTTTCAAGGAGAAGATGACAGATAGAGATCAGCGTAAGGGGCTGAAGAATTTTGAGCAGAGCAAGGTTGATATGGACAAGGGTTTGATCCAAAATGAGCTCGTAGGTAGAAGTCATCACTCACAAGTAAAACACAGAGACCAACGTCGATTAGAAAACTGGCATCAACATCCAGACAGGGACTGATGTCAGCTATGTGTAGCCTGACGTCGGTGACTCAGGATAGATAAACACTGGCGTCAGTCAGGGGGAATCGACATCGGTGATGAGGCAGTCACATGGAACCGATGTCGGTCAGGTGCAGACTAAGATGTGATTGGCATCGGTCACTGAGATGGATTTTAGGTAGATAGCGAGCTGTCAAGGAGTCTCAAGTGCCCATATGGAGGACTTAATGTGTAAGTAAGCCTCAAATTCATCATTTCCATTCTTTACACTACTTATTGCTCACTGATGGTAAAGAACCAGGAAGTTATTAAAGAAGCAGAGCAGGTAGATCCAGGAAATAGTGGGAGCTTGGCATGGATGAAGGATGTGATTCCTTGGAGAAGAACCAAATGAGAGTTTTTGGTGGAGTTTTCAGCTGGAAGAAAGCACTAAGAGATGAATGGATGTTTAGGATAAAGAAGAGTGGGAATGGACACGTGAGATGGAAGGCTTGGGTATATGGTCTTGAGTTAGCTATAGGACAATGGAGGTTTGACCATTGTGTTTCACTTTACCAAGTTGGATAATATTAGCTACATTATCCTGTTACTATATGTTGTGCTTGTTATAGGGTCACATATGCAGGGAATTGTTAAACTAAAGGTAAAGTTAGTTTAGAGGTATGTCATGAGGAATCTGGGAGTAGCAATATTCTTTGGCATGAGTGTGTTCTAGGGACATGGAAGGTCACAGGTTGATTTTGTCTCCAGATGATTGTGTGAAACCGGTTAGTACGTCGATGGTTAGATAGTTTTATGAACAGTGTTCTGATTCACATAATGAGGTTAAGTGCATGGTATGTACTAGACCTGAGTTTTCCCAAGCAGTGTGAGTTGTCACAAGTTTGGAGCCAATCTAGGAAAGAAGCACTAGAGGGTAGTTTAGTGGATTCTTATAGGGACCAACAGCAGGAGCACATGCTATGCAGGGTCAAGTTATTTTCTATATGGGTTTGTAGATGTGGATGTGGCAGGTGATTTGGATGATAGGAGGTGCACCATAGGTTTTGTGGTGGTTGGTTTTCAAGAGTGATTTTGAAGAGGGATACAATGCTAGGAAACAAACTAGATGATGTATAGGTATAGGTATAGTTGTAGCTATTTATCTCCAAATGGGAGATTGTTAGGTTGTGGAGCTAAAAGCTTCAACTATTTACAAACATGGAGGAGTTGCTGAGTGTCACAGTCACCGATGTCGGTCAGGCCAACTGATGTTGGTCAAGGGTGAACAAAAGGGCAACTGACATCGATAGGATATGGCCGATGTTGGTCATCTCCAGGTAGACAGGGACCGACATCGGTCGCCTGTGCGGTTCCAGAACTATTCGTTGCACGAATAGTTTGTTTGTTGAACTGATTATTTGCATGTAAAGGCTATTTCAAGTCTTGAGTTGCATGTCTAAATTAAGAGTCTAAGTTATGGTTTAGTTTGGGATCTATTTATAGACCCATTGGAATATATTGTAAGGTGTGCTAGATATCCATTGTGATAGTTAGAGTTGAGCAAGTGTAGCTCCTTCTAGTTCCACAGATGAGCAAATAGAGGAAGGCAAGGTAGATCCTTCCAATTGTAAGAACAGGGTGATCTGTAAGTTGTTGCAAGATCAGGGAGAAGTTCTACATGTGTAAGTAAGGTTTGTTGAGTTGCAGGTTGTTACAAGTTCATGGGAGATCTACTTGAAGTACTTTGAGTACTTGTGTACTAGCAGGGTTATTACTGACTGGTTAGAGGTGAACACCAATTCTGTGTTTGAGTTGTGTGTTGGGACCATTTTTGGTAGGAGAGTGAACTCTTGATTGAGAATTAATGAGAGCCCTTGAGGTGTGGGAAGCCTTTGAGAGGTGGAAGAATAAGTGGCATCTTCTTTATTGTATTTTCTTTCTAGATGAGTATTAATACAAGATTGTGTATTGTCTCTCATATTCTGTGTTATTTGTGAATTCTAGTTACTTGTTCATTTTGGTATAATTCTATGTTTAGTTGCTTATACAAGGTAATCATATTGTACTCTTATTGAGGAGCAAGATCTTGACAAGTGGAATCATAGTTTGTTGTTCTTGGTTCCCCATCAAAAGGTCCTAGACTACTTTCACTACCCCATGGGGCACTTATGTGTATGTTTGAATGCCTTTTGGTTTGATGAATTTAGGTGCCACTTTCTAGAGAACCATAGATGTATCCTTTACCAGATTAATCAACCAATTCATTGTTGTATACTAGGATGATGTTATAGTGTACTCCAATAGGAGAAGTGACCACTTGATGCATTTGGAACAAATTCTTGTTAGATGCAGGGAGTTTGGGATTTCCCTCAATCCTAAAAAATACCAGTTTAGAGTATAAAAGACAAAGTTATTGGGACACGTTATGTCCCAACAAGGTATCATGATAGATCTTTAAAGGGTGGAGGCCATTGACAAAGTACCCACCCCATAGACCAAGAAAGGTATTCAATCCTTCTTTGTCCAGATTAATTTTGTTAGATAGTTTATTTCCATCTTTGTATAAATTACCCTACCTATCACTTCAATGTTGAAGAAGTATCAAACTATAAAGTGGTAGGAGAAGGCCACCTGGTCATTTCAAGATATCAAATTTGCCTTGAAAATTTTCTCAGTGCTTACTAGTCTAGATTATAAAAAACATTTCCAAATATTTTCATTTGCATCTACACACACTATTATCGTAGTGCTACTACAAAAGAATGATGGTCATGAGCAGCCAATTCCCATTTTTATCAAGGTGTTACAAGGATCTAAGTTGAGATGTACCATAATGGAGAAACATGCCTTTGGCCATTTAAAGTTTGTCAAGCAATTTAGATCTTACATTTTAAGTTTGAAGATTATGGCCTTTGTCCATCACATAATGGTGAAGGACATATTAACTCAAAATGAATCTATTGACAAAAGGTATTGATGGGTCAATAAAATTCAAGAACATGACTTGGAGATATAGACTACTAATTTGGTCATAGGCATGGTTCTAGTTAAGCTAATTACTAGAGCAAATTAACAAGCTATGGAAGTAAATAATATAGAAAGTGTAGTTGATAACCCTAAATCCAAGTACATCTAATCTCTATGGTATAAAGATATAGTCTATTATTTAAAGACTCTAAATTATCCCTCCCATTTAGATAAAAATCAAAGGAAGACACTGAAGTTAGTATCCTAAAAGTATCTCTTATTACAAGATGACCTAGCTTGGAAGAACCCACATGCTTTTCTCTTGAGATGTTTTGTGGAGAACAAGATCTCTTCATTGGTTGCAGATTTCCATAGTGGTGTGTGTGGTGGTCACTTCACTTCTAAATTCATTGCACACAAAATTTTGAGGGCTAGGTATTGATGGCACACATCATTCAAATATGTGGCTACGATGGTAATAATATCTACCAATGGTTCTCTATAAGAATGAAGGTATCTAGATCACTACCCTTATATCTAGTTTCTATGAAGGGGCATTTTAGATAGTGGGGGATGGATTTCATAGGTGAAATATCATATGCCTCAACTTTTGGTCATAAATGGATCCTTGTGGGTACCTACTACTTCACAAAATGGGTTGAAGCAATCACCACTAAGAGATCAACCCACCAAGTAATCATTGATTTCATATTAAATAACATAATTTGTCAATTTAGGGCATTAGTCAAAATCATGTATGATAAAACTATGTGATTTAGATCCAAATAATTAAGAATATTGTGTGAATACTATGGGATTAATTTATCATATGCATCCAATCATAATCCACAAGGAAATGGGTAAGCTAAGTCTTGTAATAAGAACCTATTGAAGATCATCAAAATAACTTTGGATGCTAACAATAAAAAGTGGGGTCAACAGTTGAAGTTCATTATCTAGGTAGATAGGTTGACTCCAAAGAGATGTACCAAGAAAATCACCTTTGAGATTGTTTATGGAACTCAAGTTATCTTTCTCCTAAACCTATAGTTGCTCACTTACCAATTCGTGCAACAAATAGCTGAGAATGAAGAAGAAATGAACCACTATGAAGAGAATATTGATCAAATCATCAAACTCTATGAGTCTCAAAGACAAGCTCATGAAAGGCATGTAAAGTTCAAAGAGTATCTCAAAATGATCTTTGACGAGAAAGTCACCCCAAGGTCTTTTCAAATTAGTGATCTAGTTCTACTCTAGGATAGTAGGCATTAGGACAGGGAAAAGCATGGTAAATTTTATTTTCCTATGGATGGTCCTCTACATTATTGATTATTAGATAGGGAATCATACATTCTATCTTATATATATATATATATATATATATATATATATATATATATATATATATATATATATATATATATATATATATATATTGATGAAGATATTTTATAACTACTAATTAATGGTATACATCTCAAGTATTTCCTAGATTGAGCCCATGATTACCTTTGTATATATGTATATGGTGTGTTGTCCCTTTTTGTCTTTATGGTCACATTGTGTTTCATATTTGTATAGTTTACATCTATCTTTTTCCTTGATTTTTGTTGTTATCAATTGCCTTGTTATAAATTTGATTACCCATCATATGTTTTTTTTTTGTGCTTCTATGATGAAATCCTTTGACCCCATGACCCAATGGATAGGTGACTAGTCCAGTGTTCTTTGTGTACCCACTAGGGCTACCCATCCCTAAGTAGGATCTTATGTTAGTGCCCAAAATTTCACTAGAGCAATTGGGCCCCTATCACTAAAATTCTCATGTCTAAACTAAATGAGTGTCAGTGTTTATTTATTTCCCCAGTCCTTTGGAAGATTTGAATATATGTTCATAATTAATCATCTCCTTTGTCTTACTAGGTGGGAGTGTTCTTCCACCTCTAGCCAAATTCCTAAGGGGCATTTCCTGAAGATAGAAGATATTCTCAATAGCTCTAAAGGAATTAGCCTTGTTTCACCTTTAGTGGTTTTAATGATTAAGTTATGAAAGTATTTTTGAGCATTGAGAGAATCCTACTCTCCTCCCCATATTAATATAATGATGCAAAGGTAAGTAATTGATTGAGAATGTGAGCTCACATCTATTTGGGACACATGGTGGATTCTCAGGGGTTTCAAATTTTAGGTCCCTTTCTAAAAAATGTCCCACTTGATTTTTATTGGAAAAGTATAAAAATTTCTTGGGGCTTGAATGTTCACATAAATAAATTAAAAAAGATGCCATGTGTTAGCTCCTTGATATTTTTGAGTTTTGATCCTCATCCAAAGATCTCCCTACTTGCATTTTAGTGGTCAAGGTTCAAAAGGTCTATGAGGTTTGAACACTCAGGCATGCAATGAATATTAATGACACATTACAATTTCTTGGGGATTTTGATGATTGGTCCCTTTTGAATATTGCCTCACTTGGAAGTTGGGTAAGGTTTAAGAGGTCCCTAAAGGTTGGGGTGCCCAAGGTGATGAAATGTGGCATTCATATGCTCCATTGAATACTTGGGATGTATTGCACCAATGTACTAAGGGAAGTGATGGGTGAAAAGATGTGAAAACTCTTATGAACCTGAAAAGTTTCTAAAAGGTAAAACTTACTTAAGTGGGTCCATGTGTTGGAAAAAAAATACCAACATGCTTCCCTCTATTTTTATATAAGTTTCTTGAATAATCAATGTGGTAGTTAGTAATTAGCCATTTCCATTCAAAGTATTAATGGTAACCATAATCTTAAAGTGCAAGGGATTATTCCTAAGCATTTATCTTCATTTGAATTCACCCTTTGAATTTAGAGCTAATATTCATGCCTTCAAGCGATTTGTGAGCTAGAAGATAATTACAACATGAAGACTAGTGATCACAGTGAATTCCTCAAGGATTTTCTAATTCCATCTATCTATAGCTCTCATAATTACCAATAATTAGTCCTTGAATCTCTAGTGTTGTGTTCTTAAAGGGAGTTCAAGGGTATTTGGAGAGTTATTAGTGTGAAGAATTCATTTTAGATTTTGATATTACACTTAGTGAGTTAGGAAGAAATGGCTTCATCTTCTACATCAATGAAGAGTAATATTACATCTGTTATTGATGAAATTAGAGACACAGATATGCAAAGGTTGGATTTTATTGATCTATTGAATGTTTTATAGTGGCCAAATCATCTCTTAGTTGTCTCTAACCTCAGTATGAGTTACATGGTCCCTATGGTATTATTCCCTTTGGTTGCCCCATATCCTGAACTACTTATTATGTGTACTCAATTTTATTACCCAGACACTAAGACTATTATGGATGGGATTCAATCAGGTATATGTTTATTCATACCCAAATCCCTTAGTGTCATGCTTGGAATCCCTCCCCATCCTAATAGTATCATGCTTACCATGGAGGAATGCAAATAATATGCAGAGACAAATGGTAAGATGTTATGGGACATTGTGAATTCTTGTTAGATTTCAAAAAGGAGGCAAAAGGTATCTTGATTATCAAGAAACCTAAAATTGATAGAATTCAATAAGTTGCATCAGTGTATTATCACCATGGCTGCCAAGATCTATGGAGTACCCACCATATAAAATTTCAAATGATGGATGTTTTAAATCCTCATCTGTGTGTTAGAAGGGAAAAATAATTTGGATTGGGTAACTATCTTGATCAATAACTTGCACAACCAAATGATGAAATTATGCAATACAATCTTCTTGAAGGAGAAATTTATAAGTACTTTTTATATGTCCTCCTATTTGATGTATATCCTAGTACACAATAAGACCTTCCTAGGTCTCACCAGGAATCTTTTGGGATTAAGGATTTATGATATTTACTTAGAGGTCACTTTAGAAGGGTTTAAGAGTAACTATTAGAGAGTATATAATTATTTATTCAATTTTATGATGAGCATTTTCTTCCCTTTGAGAAGTTTGAATCAAATGATAAGGTAGCCTAGGAGCTAATTGATAGATTTGGTGCCTCATACATTCAATTCAAAACATTCACATACATTAGTGTGGGTGGTTACTCTGGGGCCCCTCAAAAATTGCCAAGGTACATGGATGAAAAAGTTGTTATCATGGAATTGTGTAGATAAATGGTGCACCCACATGAGATGATTGTGACCAAGAAAATAAACAATCCTTTCAAGTTCCTAGTGGAAATAGGGTATTACACATGTCCTTTAGCTAAAGTAAAGGGATTGGATTAGGAAATAGGCTTCTATAGGATTGAAAAATACCACCCAGACCTAATTATGATATAAGATGGTTAATATATACTACAATAGGTGTAATCTTGCACCAATTGCACTTTGAAGAAATATGGTCTAACTACACCATTGAGGAGGTCAGAAAAATAGATTGCATAAGGCTCACTATGTAAGAGGTACTTGCTTAAAACATTTATCCCATCCCCAAAGACATGGTGGATGATAAGATGATAGTGGCATCAGTATATATAGAAAATAATATTGAAATAAAGCCTATAGCATAGGTAGACTTCACTACCAAGGAAAATGACTCCATTGCATGGAGGGATTTTCCTATTCTAGGGAGAACATTTAGGTGGCCAAAGGAGAATGTTTTTGACCTTAGTACATATGACACCCCTACCATCTAAGAACTTTGATAGGTTGTAGAACTCAAGGAATTCTTATCAGCATACACAGGCAATCCTCTAGCACCATCAGTAGCAGTAAGAGGCAAGGGTAATCAAAAGGTGAGAGATGTCAACTTCTCCAAAAATATTGATTTAGAATAAGTAATAGATACCTAGTCCAAAATAGGGATGTCATTTTAAAATTTGACAAGTGTAGCAGATAACTAGGACAAAATAGTCATAAGAGAGGTGCAGCTGGTCAGTGCCACTCCTATATCCATCATGATTGAGGGAGCTCCCACAATGTCAAAAGTTCAATTTATTGCCCCACTTACCCCACCTACACAACAACTAGTAGTCAGTCATTCCTAAAATACTTTAAAAAGGAAGAGGGGAGGAATAGAAGAGTTAAAGCAACTAAGGCCTAAGATAACTAAGAAAGCATTGTAGCCTCTAGCAAGGAGCCCCAAGAAAAGAAAAGAGGTAATGTTCAAGGACCTACCCCTCAAAGAAACCTTTTGTGAAGCCATAAGAAGATAAGCCCTCATATGCCTAGAAATTAATGGATATGAGTGATGAAGAGGATTCAGATGAGAGAAGGGTGATTATAGAGATAATGAAGAAACAATAGGTCTTTACTCCCCAGGTGAAAACCAAACATATAACTCTGAGGGAGATACCATAGACCCCATTTAAAACTCTAGCCATGAGATTATTCAAATATTAGGGACCCTAAAGAGTGGAAGGCAATGATGATGAAGAATATGTTTTAGCTTTAGATGATCCTTTTTCTTTTGATGATGTGTTGTAGGTTGGGATTGAGGAAGCTACACATATTTAAGCTCCCCAATAAAAGGAAATGATCTCCGTAGACATGGAGAAATTTGTAGAAAATTTTCACCCAACCACCAATCCAAGACAAGGGTGATGAAATTAGGAATGTACATGAATCTGGGGATGAAATCAAGGATTTAATTCATAATAAATAAGTCCCCACCAATAATGAAAAGGTGGAGGTATAAAAAGAGGAACAAATGGATGTTACTATAGCTATTGAAGTAGTGCCATAGGTTCTTCCCCCTCTAATGGCATTAAGCTTGACACTAGAGGGAGAAGTTGATATTGGGGAAGGTACTACTAAGTGGATCAAGTGAATAAAACTATTGAGATAGGAGTCTCTAAATGTAATACCTCGATTGAAGTACCCTAGGGTCTTTTCCCCCATATTAAGGTCCATGATCCTACTAAGCATAAAGATGTTCAAGTCATGATTGATGAAGATTTGCCCAATGGCAACAAGGAGGACACCATAGCTTCCTCCATCAAGGTTTCCCAACCAAGTGTAGAAGATAAACTAGTTTTATAACCTCCTACTCAGCTCATAGAGTAGGGAAGTTTCATATACAAATTGCTCTTAGAACCTCAATAGTTTGGGGTAAATTTTGAAGTCCTAGAATAGACAGAGCCAGGCAAAGAAAGGGAGTGAGGAGTTGATGAAAAAGACACTGAGTAAAAAAGTAATGATGAGGTCAAGCAAATTATGTTAGGCTCTTAGTGTAATCTAGTGACACTCCCCTTAACCAATATGTTGGTGACACCACCATTCAGTGTATCAAAGTCAACATCAATTTCCATGACTCTAATGGGATTCTAGACCAGACCCCTTCTTTCGATCATAGAACAAGTTAAGGATAAATGAGATATTATGATAAAAATGGGGTGCATAGATGTAATGAATATCATCAAGGTGTACAAGGCTAAGTCCCCTAAGAAATCCAAAATACACTAATGAACCACTTTCAATAAGATAAGGGAAAGAACATAAGATATAGTTAATTCCTCCACCAAGAGCTACAAAGAGGGATATTCCCCTTAAGAGCTATACCATGTATAGATATGATCTATGGGATCCATTAAGGAATGAAATAAAACATAACTCACAAGCCCTAGCAAGCATGGTAGCACAATGAATGGATAAAGATAAAGCTTCAATGGAGAAGCTAAAGGTAAAGAACCAAGCCATGATCTAGTACTTACAAAAGATACTAAGTGATCATAAGGAAGCAACCCCAATTGAAAACAAGGCCCTAGATGCTCCTATAATTTCCTTAGGTACACTTGATTTTGGTCATGGAAAGGACTTGAAAACTAGAGGCTGGGCCATAGAAGATTGGCAAAAGGATTTGACCACTCAAGACAAAGAAATAATTTGCTTAGCACTAGAATGTCTAGATGGCATACTAGATAAACAAGGAGAATGTGATTTCCAAATGTTTATTTATGATGTAGACATCAAAAATTAGGAGAAACTCAGGCTAAAGTTGGATGAGATTTGTAATATGGGCATTGACACTTTAATAGCAGAAAAGATCATCTCCTTGGATGATCACAAATAGCCTAGAGAATATCAGCTAGTAATTAAGCATCAGTTGGTAGTGCTTAAGGAGGGTGTTTTTTATTTAAAGGGAGAAAATTAGTATCTCTCAACTACAAAAGAGGAGATTTAATCCACCCTAAGGAAGATGATAAACCTTGATGGTGCATGTGACATGATAGAGGAGGCATTAGATATTGCCTTGAAAAGCCTCATTTATGCACCTCATAGAGCCTTTGATATCTATAATATTAGAGAGTTGGTGTCACTTGAAAAATATTTTGATAAGGTAAAAGGATTAGTCTGGAAAAAGTAGGTAATGCTCCAGAAGGTCAAAAATTAGCTTGAGGAATATAGTACCAAATTCAAATACCAAGTAGGCCTGGACCAAAGGATTCTTGCCACCATAATTAAAGGATACATTGCATACAAAAATAGGTTGGTGAAGGACTCAATCATCAATATTGATTCTTTAACATGACCAAATATTTATATTTATTCTAAGCTAGTGTTATGTCATTCCTCCCTTCTTTTCTTCTCTCTATTTTCTATATATTCTTTTCTCATTTCCTATTGGAAAATAGTTGTACATTGCCCATTAGTAGCACATCCTTTACAGAGTTAGTTTTTTGTTTAAGAAAGGGATGTATTTGTTTGTTGCACAAGTGGACAAAGGTTTGTTTTGTCCCTTATAAGACTAATCTCCATGTATATAACTAAAAATATTCCACTGTAGTGGAGTATCGATCTTTTCATCATCACACATGCATGAGCATAATCTAAGGAATCATGTTTATTACACCATTGAATAGATTCTAAGCCCATGAAAAAAAATTCTAGCTGGAGCATCTTCAAGAATATGCTAGGCATGGCTAAAATTGTATAATTAAATGGGGTATGTCCCATTATAATGGTCAGTTAATTTTTTGACTTTGAAGCTATAGCTTGGAGAGTCCTCCCTATGTGATTTTTTGGTGCCAAATTGATTTCTATTGTAAAATAATTGGCAAGCTCTGAGAACATTCAAGATGTTTCCCTTGTAATAGAATTATTTTGCACAGTGTTCTATTATATAGTTTTTAAGACATATTGTATTTAATTTTGATTCAATTGAATAAATAAAATGTGTCATGGTTTATCATTCCTTCTTATTTTTTAAGTATAATTTTGTGTCTTACGTGTTTGGTAGATTGGTTGTCTGATGTATTCTTCTTTATGGTAGTCATCTAAAGTCTACAATAAGAATATAAAATCCTTTCTAATTTTATATTTGGGAACAGAGCATTAATAGCCTTTTTAAGGGTAGTCTTGGGCTCATGAATTTAGTTGGAGGGAGTTATTAAAGGGTGATTTGTATTATTTCTTATAATATTTTGAGGATCATTTGTGCATGATTTTTTTTATCGATTTCTAAACTAAATAGCATTTGTTAATGAAGATAGTATAGCTATTTTATGAACTCCTCCATGCTCACTTACTATCCATTCACATCTTTATCTATCATTCAAACAAATATGGTTTCACCTTATTTTAACTTACAGATAACATGTTGTTTGCATATCATAAGTGTTATTTGCATTGTAGACACATAATATCTTGTGTACTTGAAATATGCTTGCATTTTTTGCTTGAAATCCTAGTGCTACATTTTTTCATTTGACCCCTATTGTCAAATATTTTTAAAAATGGAGATTTTAGTCATCTCATCATCTATATTTAGTATCTTTTCTATGGCATAAAGCATTTGTGCATTTTGTGTGACAACCCTCCATGGGTAAAGTGTATAAGTCTAGTTATGCTTTAGTCATATTTCCATTTTTGTACCAATAATCCTCATGAAGATTGAAGTGTTAAGCTCCTTCATGTGAGCAAGCTACATCATTAGGTCCTCTCACCTTTGTTTAGGTAGAGCCAAAAGTAGCAAGGAATTAACCATAGCCTTTGTAGGTTCCTCCCAATCATTTCCTTTATTCGGTCCTCTTTAGATATTAAACCCTTCCCTAGCCATATGACATATTAATAGTTTCTCATTTCAACTTGACATTATTCTCAAGTATGCAAGGTTGAAAATTAGGGGTGTAAAACTAAGAACCAACACCTGGTATATCCATTACTATGTTAGGTCTTTCCTATAGTGGGCCTACTCAAAGTACCCATATTAACACTCAAATTCAAGCTACTAATACTACTGCATCTCAAGATACTATTACTGGTGCATCTCAAGTAACTACTAATTATACCTCTCAATCCCTCAACACTAACCAAATCTTATTTCATTCCATGAATCAAATGGCTACCTTTCAAACCAATAATGTTAATCAAATGATGCAAATGTAAAATCAACTATTGAAATTTCAAAATCATCCTCAACCTACACAATGTGCACCCCTCACCTCCTCCCCAACCCCCCACCCCTTATATATGCATAAGGTAATATTATTCTTCAACCACCACATATTAACAAAGTCATCAACCACATTAAAAATGAACCATTAATTCTTCAATTTTTTAATATTTACATAGGTGGTATTATTCCTACTATAACCTACAATGGATCTATTGATCCTTCATTATGTCTAAATTCCTTTGGAAACCTTTATAAACATTATATTAATCTAAATACTCCTTATTTATACCAAATTTATATCTAAAAAATTTTATGGTGATGCTCTGTATTGGTACAATTAACTAAATCTAACACTACTTCTAGTTTGGAAAACTTAGTTAATGCATTAGTTAATGAATTTTAAATCAATTACCTACATAAAAATATCTTAACTCATTTTATTAATTTTAAATATATATAGTCTGAAACTACTCAAGTTTTCATTAAAATATGGAAAGCCTTATCTAACAAAGATGAACACAACATATCAGAAGATAATCTCTTCCATTTGTTCACTAATTATCTTCATCCCAAACTCTAATACTACATTAGGATTCCCCAAAATATTTTAAAAAAACCCCTTTATCAATATAAATTTCAATATTTAATAATAAGATAATTTGATCCTTCCCAACCTCCATTATAACTCACATGCTTATGATATCTAAGAAAATAAACATGCTATTAATGATGATGTTATTGATATCCATTATTTTAGACACACCATCCATGTCATTCTTCCAAGTTGCTCCAATGATGCAACTCCCTCTTTACCATTCACAAATAATCCCTTCCAATCTTATCCTTCTACATATTCCCATGTGAATAATATGGATACTCACCAACCTCTCTCAATGGTAGAAATCCAAAAATACATTACTAAAAATTTGGCATGAGAACTTGATCCTACTTGCCCTACCAAATATCAATATGATCTACACAAAATATGTTGGTATCATGAAAGTTGTGGACATTCTCATGAAAATTATATAAAACTTAGGAACTTTGATCTTATATATATCTTTGGTCCTAATTTTGATCATGAAATTATGATTCATGAACATCAACAAGCATATTAAAAGATAGCTAAATCACATGAGTCCAAAGTCAAGCATAAATTTTATGGTTGTTGACAAATGTTGATGGATGATATTAATGTTAAAGTTCCACATAGATGTTATCAAATGACATGGATGTTGTCAAGTGATGTGAATATTTTTAGGTGACATGGATACTAATAGTCAAAACCACCTCAAATTAGAGATAGCTATGTCGATGAATGACACATAGATGGACTATAGTTATGTAGATATGCTTCAGAATTTTGGTCATTAGATGATTTTATAGTAAATAAAGTGGTGAATGTGCTCATATTGACTTTCGACATAGTGGAAAAATATATCTGTAAGTATGAAATTTATTTTAAATAGTATGCAATCTGACCTAAAAAACTAATTTTCATCGAGATAATTTTGGTGAATCCACACTCTTCATTTGTCATGTCCCCTTTTTAGGTGACATCTTCAGACTTGATGATTAGCCTATTATGCGACCTTCGTAGGCTGATAGGATGGATAGAGGGTCATGATGGAGCTTGGTTGGGCTTCGATTAGCAAAATTCCTACAGTTGGCTTTCATTTAGGCTCTTTCAGACACATTTTGCCTGAGCTCCTATTATTTAGGGACTTCTGACAGGCATATGAGCACCCTTATTTTGGTATGGTCATGTGCAGAATCATTCCCTGATTCACCAGCTTTAGACGGTTTGAGGATCCGACATGTATTGAGAGAGATATTAATATTTGATTGATTTAATCAAATATTAATTATTTAGCATATTTTTAATTATGCAACCCTAATTCTAATTTAAGAAACCCTAATTAGGGCAAGCATACCTTTTTGAGGGTATAAGGGTTTCTCATGGGAGAGAATTGGAATTATGAAATGAATTGATTATTGATATTGATTGTTGCTAAGAATTCTTCTGTGAAGACTGAGCCAAGGGTTCCAGGATTCCATTTGCATTGGAGAATGTCCACTCTTCAGTGTGTGCGATTCAGAGGTTGTGAGATATCAGCTGATCTATTACCAATTTGAGAGATAGTTTCATACAGAAGTTATCACAGAGGTTTATAGTTTGAGGGATAGCTTCATACAGAGGTTATCACAAGAATTTTAGGTATTTATTTCATTATGTTTTGATTTAATAAATTGTCTTGATAGAGATCTTTAGATCAGGTATCTATAATATAGGCCGCCACATATTATCTTGTCTATATAGAATCCGTACCGATTTGTGCAATTCCATACAGTTCTACCACAGGTTGGACAGTGCCACAGGGGACACAGGAACCAACATCAGCATCCCAGTGACCGACATTGGTCGACTTCAGACCGACATTGGCAAAGAAACCAACCAACAGAGACCGACATCGGCAGTATATCTACCGACAACGGCAACTATGTTGTTGACACAGCATCCCGAGAGCCATTTTAGATTTGCAAAAGATTAGGTTTGGAGATGATATTTGTATTACTTTATATGCATGCCAGAGATACATTATTGTAATCATTCTGAAGAATAATAAGATCACTGATTTGCGAGTTAAGAGATTTACTATGGTTTATTTATTTATTTGAATTTATCTTGCAAAATCGTATCTTTGTTCAGAGCTTTTGCCTTTCTATATTCCCTATTTGAAGGGGATATTACAGTGGTATCAGAGCTTTGTTTTGGTATACAAAGGGATATTACAGTGGTATTAGAGCATTTCTCTTTCTATATTCCCTATTTGAAAGGGATATTACAGTGGTATCAGAGCCAAATTCCTACCATCCTATTGGGCAAACTAGAGCCAAATTTCTGCCATCCTGTTGGGTAGTTTGGGTAGTTTGGTCATTGAATCAACTAAGTAACCATGATTACTTCAAGTAATCAGGACACCAAAGAATTCTTTCAGGTTATGGCTACAGGCCAACAATAGATGATTCAGGCACTACAGGCACTCACTACTATGGTAGAGAGGATGAACACACATGTTCGATAGAATGGGGAGCAAGGGGATAACAGGAGTGCTACTGTTAATCAGAGACTATGACTGACCCATTCCAGGACTGCTGATAGGCCTACACGGCCTACGTTTGTTAATAATGATTAAAAGGCCAACCTAGCAGCACCACCTTTGGATCGAGAGGCTCTTAACAATCTACATAAGAAAAAGCTTTGCTTATATTGCAAAGGTCCATATGATGCCAATCACGATTGTCTTTTGAGGCCTAAAGGCAAGGCAAATCGTGTAATATGGGCATATTGTGAGGATTTGAAATTAGAAGATTTCAAACAACAGGATAGTTTTGAGGAGACGGAGGTAGAGGCTTTAGAGCCTAAGATAGAGGCAATGAAGGTGGCTAACCAAGATTTTGAGAGACATGTGGTCGAGCTTAGTCATGAGGATTTGGACTCTCAGTTAGTTATAGAGGATGAGGAAGCTGGAGATTGTGATGATGAGGTAGTTTCAGTAGTAGCATCTTCAGAGTTAGCTGAGGATGAGTCTGATGCTGGAATTTAGAGTGTGGAGGTATACTCAGAGGTTAGTACATTGAGTGTTAGTGGTGAGTACGTTCTTGTAGTTGTTGTTGAGGAACATGTTGTTGGCGCTGACACACATGTTTAGGGGTTGGGAGTACCTGGTCCTGATGAGTTTGGCATACCAGTGGAGTCGAGTCTCCAGATTGATTCTTCTCACACCGATGATAGTGTGGTATAATTGGTCATGCCACCTTTATAAAGGGATTAGTTATGGGATGGATTGGCACCATCTTTTATAGATGGAATTGGTAGTTGCAAGTTACACAGCATGCAGTATCGACACATCTAGGGCAGTTGTGATTTTAGAGATTGGTTGAGTTGCATTAGCCAATTTGATTATGGATTTCTTTTGGTTATATTTTAGAGGATATTGCAAGAGCTTGCATTGATTGTCATCAGTATAGATCATGACTATATTTGGGATCCAGGTGGATTGATTGGTTTGTTGTTCTGAGATTGCTTGGGGACAAGCAATTTCAGGAGGGGCGGATTGTCATGTCCCCTTTTTAGGTGACATCTTCAGACTTGATGATTAGCCTATTATGTGACCTTCGTAGGCTGATAGGATGGATAGAGGGTCATGATGGATCTTGGCTTGGCTTCGATTAGAAAAATTCCTATAGTTGGCTTTCATTCAGGCTCTTTTAGACACATTTTGCCTAAGCTCCTATTATTTAGGGACTTCTAACATGCAGCAGAGCACCCTTATTTTGGTATGGTCATGTGCAAAATCATTCCCTAATTCACTAGCTTCAGATGGTTTGAGGATCCGACATGTATTGAGAGAGATATTAATATTTGATTGATTTAATCAAATATTAATTATTTAGCATATTTTTAATTGTGCAACCCTAATTCTAATTTAAGAAACCCTAATTAGGGAAAGCATACCTTTTTGAGGGTATAAGGGTTTCTCATGGGAGAGAATTGGAATTATGAAATGAATTGATTATTAATATTGATTGTTGCTAAGAATTATTTTATGAAGATTGAGCCAAGGGTTCCAAGATTCCATTTACATTGGAGAACGTCCACTCTTCAGTGTGTGTGATTTAGAGGTTGTGAGATATCAGCCGATCTATTACCAATTTGAGAGATAGCTTCATACAGAAGTTATCACAGAGGTTTACAATTTGAGGGATAGCTTCATATAGAGGTTATCACAGGGATTTCAGGTATTTATTTCATTATGTGTTGATTTAATAAATTTTCTCGATAGAGATCTTCAGATCAGGTATCTAGAATACAGGCTGCCGCATATTATCTTGTCTGTATGAAATCCATACCAATTCATGCAATTCCATACATTTCTACCATAGGCTAGATAGCACCACAGGGAACACAAGAACCGACATCGGCATCCTAGTGACTGATATCGGCTGACTTCAGACTGACGTCAGCAAAGCAGCCAACCAACAGAGATCGACGTCGGTAGTATATCTACCGATGATGGTGACTATGTTATTAACACAGCAACTTGAGAGCCATTCTATATTTGTAAAAGATTAGGTTTTGAGATGATATTTGTATTACTTTATATGCATGCTAGAGATACATTATTGTAATCATTTTGAAGAATAATAAGAGCACTAATTTATGAGTTAAGAGATTTACTATGGTTTATTTGTTTATTTGAATTTATCTTGCAAAATTGTATCTTTGTTTAGAGATTTTGTCTTTCTATATTTCCTATTTGAAGGGGATATTACAGTGGTATCAGAGCTTTGTTTTGGTATCTGAAGGGATATTACAGTGGTATTAGAGCATTTGTCTTTCTATATTCCCTATTTGAAGGGGATATTATAGTGGTATCAGAGCCAAATTCCTGCCATCCTATTGGGCAAACTAGAGCCAAATTTTTGCCATCTTGTTGGGTAGTTTGGGTAGTTTGGTCATCGAATTAGCTAAGTAACCATGATTACTTCAATTAATCAAGACACCAAAGAATTCTTTCAGGTTGTGGCTACAGGTTAGCAACAGATGATTCAGGCACTACAGGCACTCACTACTATGGTAGAGAGGATGAACACACCTGTTCGATAGAATGGGGAGCAAGGGGATAACAGGAGTGCTACTGTTAATCAGAGACTATGGCTGACCCATTCCAAGATTGTTGATAGGCCTACATGGCCTACATTTGTTAAGAATGATTAAAATGCCAACCCAGCAGCACCACCTTTGGATCGAGAGGCTCTTAATGGTCTACACAGGAAAAAGCTTTGTTTATATTTCAAAGGTCCATATGGTGCCAATCACGATTGTATTTTAAGGCCTAAAGGCAAGGCAAATCATGTAATATGGGCATATTGTGAGGATTTGAAATCAGAAGATTTTGAACAGTAGGATAGTTCTGAGGAGACAAAGGTAAAGGTTTCAGAGCCTAAGGTAGAGGTAATGAAGGTGGCTCACCAAGATTTTGAGAGACATGTGGAGCTTAGTCATGAGGATTTGGATTCTCAATTAGTTGCAGAGGATGAGGGAGCTGGAGATTGTGATGATGAGGTAGTTTCAGCAGTAGCATCTTCAGAGTTAGATGAGGATGAGTCTGATGCTGGCATTCAAAGTGTGGAGGTATACTCAGAGGTTAGTACACTAAGTGTTAGTGGTGAGTACATTCCTATAGTTGTTGCTGAGGAACATGTTGTTGGTGTTGACACACATGTTCAGGAGTTGGGAGTACCTGGTCCTGATGAGTTTGGCATACCAATGGAGTCGAGTCTCCACATTGATTCTTCTCACACCAATGACAGTGTGGTATAGTTGGTCATGCCACCTTTATAGAGGGATCAGTTATGGGATGGATTAGTGCCATCTTTTGTATATGGAATTGGCAGTTGCAAGTTACACAACGTGTAGTATCGACACATCCAGGGCAGTTGTGATTTTAGAGATTGGTTGAGTTGCATTAGCCAATTTGATTATGGATTCCTCTTGGTTATATTTTAGAGGATATTATAGGAGCTTGCATTGATTATCATCAGTATAGATTATGACTATATTTGGGATCCAGGTGGATTGATTGGTTTATTGTTTTGAGATTGCTTAGGGACAAACAATTTTAGGAGGGGCAGATTATCATGTCCCCTTTTTAGGTGACACCTTCATACTTGATGATTAGCCTATTATGTAACCTTCATAGGATGATAGGATGGATAGAGGGTCATGATGGAGCTTGGCCTAACTTCAATTAGCATAATTCCTATAGTTGGCTTTCATTTGGGCTCTTTTAGACACATTTTGCTTGAGCTCCTATTATTTAGGGACTTTTGACATGTAGCAAAGCACCCTTATTTTGGTATGGTCATGTGTAGAATCATTCCCTGATTCACCAACTTCAGACGATTCAAGGACCTGACATATATGGAGAGAGATATTAATATTTGATTGATTTAATCAAATATTAATTATTTAGCATATTTTTAATTGTGCAACCCTAATTCTAATTTAAGAAACCCTAATTAGGGTAAGCATACCTTTTTGAGGGTATAAGGTTTTCTCATGGGAGAGAATTGGAATTATGAAATGAATTGATTACTGATATTGATTGTTGCTAAGAATTCTTCTGTGAAGACTGAGCCAAGGGTTCTAGGATTCCATTTGCACTGGAGAATGTCCACTCTTCAATGTGTGTGATTTAGAGGTTGTGAGATATCAGCTGATCTATTGCCAATTTGAGAGATAGCTTCATATAGAAGTTATCACATAGGTTTACAGTTCGAGGGATAGCTTCATACAGAGGTTATCACAGGGATTTCATGTATTTATTTCATTATGTTTTGATTTAATAAATTGTCTCGATAGAGATCTTTAGATCAAGTATCTAGAATACAGGCCATCACATATTATCTTTTCTGTATGGAATCCATATCGATTCATTTAATTTCGTATAGTTCTACCACAGGCCGGATAGCACTGCAGGGGACACAGGAACCGACATCAACATCCCAGTGATTGACATTGACCAACTTCAGACCAACATCGATAGAGCAGCCGACCAATAGAGACCGATGTCGATAGTATATCTACCTACGACGGTGACTGTGTTGTTGACACAGCAACCCGAGAGCCATTCCATATTTGCAAAAGATCAGGTTTTGAGATGATATTTATATTACTTTATATGCATGCCAGAGATACATTATTGTAATCATTCTAAAGAATAATAAAAGCACTGATTTTTGAGTTAAGAGATTTACTATGGTTTATTTATTTATTTGAATTTATCTTGAAAAATTGTATCTTTGTTCAGAGCTTTTGTCTTTCTATATTCCCTATTTGAAGGGGATATTACAATGGTATCAGAGCTTTTTTTTGGTATCCAAAGGGATATTACAGTGGTATCAGAGCATTTGTCTTTCTATATTCCCTATTTGAAGGGGATATTACATCATTACCCCCTAAAATCATCAAATGTCAATTTCTAAAATTGAAATATTCATGAAGTAATGAAAATTCACCACTAAAATTTACCCTACATCCAATGTTTTGTACACTTTAGTTGATCCTAAATCTCTAACCACTAATGTAAACGTATTCAACATGAATAGCATGAGGCATATAGTAGCATACATTTATCCTTATCCACATTCTACCTATAATAACTTTCCAACTTTTCACATTGTTCATGACACTTTCCATCTCACTTCATGGATATCAAACATACAAAAACTCATTATGTTCCATTACCATTTATCCAAACTATACCCATTATAATGATATAATTTGATACACATTATTATCTTATCAATACAACATCTACTAATTAGATACCATCAGCCTCTTCTCACTTAGAACTGGCTCCTTAAAATATTAGGAACCAACCTAATTTTATACTCACATCTTCATGTATCACATCAAACACCTCAAGGGAGTTGATTATTCACTTAACCATGCCATAAATATCATCAACTACATCAACACAATGTGATTAACCAATCCAACTTATACCAATTGATTCCAACCAACCTACTTCTACTCCTCATCAATTTAAATGCACTTACACTCCTTTCATGGATTTGCTTCAACATTATGCACCTTTGTCAGATATGAATTTCACTGGATATAATGGATGGGATCCTATAACTAAAATTTCTCACCTCCCATCTCAAATTATTTTTCTATAACTCATAATAACTTCCCCTTATCATCATAATTTTTTAATGCAACTTTTATTTGAAATGAACATCCATCAACCTCCACTTATGAGGAAGGAATCTACTTTGTCTAGGTATAAGGGTAGTATTTGTATACAAGTGGATTTGATATAAAAATCAATCCTAGCTCAAATAATATAAATCAAACTAGCCCTTCCACTTATTGGTATATTTATACAATCTAGGTCATGACCAATATGGATATGTTAAACATAACTAAGGGGTCTCTTACCACATAACATCACTAAAGAGGATTCCAAATCCTCTAGTCAATCAATGCCACACATTAACCCTAGCTAGGTCATATGGTTTCTAACAAAGAAATAAAACAGTAATGTAAAGTATAATCTAGTGTTCAGCAAAGCTTATGGCAGAAATGGGGGATAATAAACATAGAATTAAACATGCAAAGAAGAACTCTAGCCAAGTAAATGTAGAAATAATCCCAATGCATGGAGAAAGAAATGCATTCATAAGATAATACATGAAAATATATCTACTAATAAAATAGGAGCAAGAGTTATGAATACTTACCTTGAAGATGAACCCATCAAGCCTCAATCTCTCCCTTGGTTAATGGTGTTTTACAAGAGGTTATTTTGGTTCATAAGGATAAAAAATATAGGTCATCTCTAGGCTACAAGACTTCTCATATTCATCTGAAATATTTTCCCCACAAGATAAGTTTTTTATCTCCAAAGGAAGTATGAAACCCTAAGTAATTACTCTTCAAGTAGAATGGTGATTAAGCAGATGTGTAAATAAATGATTCTATCTATCTCTCTCTAATTAAAATGGGGTGAAGGATGTGTTTATATAGATATATCTAACCCTAAACACTTCTAAATTTTTATCTAACATAGTTAGTGTTAGGATTAAGATCACAATTGATTACCTTTGTATAAGCAACTAAACATGGAATTTAACCAGAAGTAATATGTAACTAGAATTTAGAAATAGCACAGACTATGAGAGATAATACAATCTTGTATTAACACTCTTCTAAAAGGAAATACAATGAATAAATCACACTCTTCCCACACCTCTTGGGTGTACCAGTAATTCTCCCTCAAGATTTCTCTCTCTCACACAATCAATTACAAACAACAATCAACTCAACACCGAGTTGTTGTTCCCTCCACCAATCAATAACAATACTACCAGTCCACCAAGTATTCCAAGTACTCCAAGTAGATCTCCCTAATCTTGCACCTTGTTGTGTTGCAGATCTCCTTTGACCTTGCTACCCCACAAATCTCCTTTGAACTTGCACACACACACACACACACCTATAGATCTAATTGATCTTACTTACCATTTAGATCTCCCCTGATCTTGCTACACCGTAGATCAACTAATCTTACAATTGGAAGGATCTCTTCCTTGTCCTTAATTACAATACAGCCCCATGGGTCTATTAAATAGATCCCATACAAACAATAATTAGACTTCCTAATTACAATAATTAGAAACATAGACTCAAGACTAAAATTAGTCTTTTAAATGTAAACTAACTATCCATCTAAAATTAGACCAGTTCTAGAAGCGCATGCAAATGCGCACACACACACACACACACACACACACACACACACACACAAAGGTTGTCGATGTCAGTTCCTATCTGATTGATGTCGGCTGACCCATAACCAATGTTGGTTACTATGTACACTGAAGATGACCAACATCAGTTGATCAGACTAACATCGGTTACTGTAACACTCAGCAACCTCCTCCAGTTGCATCAGTGAAGCTTTTAGCTCCATAACTTAACAATCTCCCACTTGGAGATAAATAATTACACCTGTACTTGTACCTATACATCATCTAATTTTGTTTCCTACCTTATATCCCTCTTCAAGTTCAGTCTTGAATACCAACCACCATAAATCCTATGGTGCTTCTCCTGTCATCCAAGTAACCTGCCATATCCAAATCTACATACCCATGTAGAGAAGTGCTTGAACCTGCATAACATGTATACCTGTTGTTGGTCCCTCTCAGATACCTAAGAATACATTAAACTACTTTCCAGTGCTCCTTTCTTGAATTGGCCACAAACTTGTTGAAAACTCCCACTGCTTGGGTAATATCAGGTCTAGTACACATGTACTCAACCTCATTATGTGATTTAGGACACTATTTTATGAACTATCCAACCATAGGTGTGCTAACTGGTTCTGCATCCTACATATTTAACCTCTCCACTACCTTATTCACATAATCTTCTAGAGACAAAATCAACCTGTGACTTTCCTTGTCTCTAGAAATACTCATGCCAAAGAATTTCTTTACTGCTTCTAAATCCTTCATGGCAAACCTCTGAACTAACTTTACCTTTAGCTCAGCAATTTCTTGCATGTGTGACCCTACAACAAGCATATACACTACATATAGTAATAGGATAACGTAGCTAATATTATCCAACCTGGTAAAATTAAACACAATGGTCACATTGACATTGACTAAAGCCATGCTTTGTCATACACCTATCAAACCTTAAACACCATTGTCCTGCAGCCTACTCAAGACCATATAACCTGGCCTTCTATCCCACGTGTCTATTCTCTCCTTTCTTTAACCTAGGAATCCATTCATCTTTTAGTGCTTTCATCCCAGCTAGAAACTCTACCAAATCTCCCATTTGGTTCTCTTCCAAGGAATCAATTTCCTTATTCATGCCATGCTCCCACTATTTCCTGGATTCTACCTGCATTGCCTCTTCAAAACTTCCTAGTTCTTGACCATCAGTGAGCACAGAGAGAGAGAGAGACACACACACACATATGTCTACAAGTAGTGTAAAAAAGGGGAATAATGAATTTGAGGCTTACTTACCCTTTTATTCCTCCACATGGGTGTTTGAGACTCCTTGATAGCTTACTGTCCACCCAAAATCTATTTTGACAGTGACTGATCTCAGTCACCTCTGGCTGACCTTAGTCTGCACCCGATCGATGTTGATTCCACCTAATCACTAACACCAGTTCCTTGACTGATGTTAGTGTCCACCTAGTCATTGATGTTGGTTCCCTAACTAACATCAGTATCCACCTACCTAACACCACTGACTCTGGTCTGCACATTATCGATGTCGGTACTTTCTTGTTTGACGTCGGTTCTCACTTGACCGATGTCGGTAATTGTGTTTTCCTATGAGTGATGATTTTTACCCGTGAGCTCACTTTAGATCATAACCTTATCCAAACTACCCTACTTAGAATTATTCAGCCCCTTGAGCTAATCTCTGTCCATCATCTTCTCCTTGAAAACTAAGGCTTTCTTGTTCTTTTCAAAAACATCAGAGTTCCTCTTTATGCAATAAACCTGATCCTTTCTTTTAGCATGAGTTTCAAGAAACCTCACTTTCTTTTATTGCTTATATAAATCTTGATCTATGATTTTTGAATCTAAACTCTTACCTTTTGACTCAAGAACATGCATCCCCTTCTTACTCATGTGACCAAGCCTACAGAGCCACATCTTCACATCTACATTTAAAGTAGATAAACCAGAAGGAGAATCAGTAATACAAGTAGATAGATAAAGGGTACCTACTTTCTTACCTCTTGCTAAAATAAGTGCACCCTTGGAAACATTCCAAGATTATACTATGAGAGCTATTGTGCATCCCTCATCACCCAACTTTCCTACAAAAATCAAATTCTACTTCAGGATTGGGACATGCATGACCTCCTTCAACACCCATGTGTTGCCCGTCTACAATTTTAGCTGCACTTCCCCTTTGCCAACAATTTGACAAGGCTCACCAACCCCTAAATAAATCTTTCCAAAGTCTCCATGGACATAATCATGTAAAAATACTCTATTTGGGGTTGCATGGAAAGAGGCAACAAAATCTAAAACCCAAGATTCTACTTTATCCAAGGAACATATAAGAGCAACCCGTGCAACAATCCCTCCATCATTTGCTTTTTTATTTCCTTCATGCTGATCTTCTACCAACCAACAATCTTTCTTTACCTACCCTTTCTTTCCACAATACAGTAATTGATAATTCTTGCCATTGAATTTCTCTATTCTTAGTGTACTTTCTTCTACCATTACTTTACTCCCACTCAATCAAAAACTCCTGAGAGTGACCTGTAATCAACAAACACTAACCTACTCTGAACCAGGCTCTGATACCACTTATTAGGATTAAGAGCACAATTGATTACCTTTGTATAAGCAACTAAACATGGAATTTAACCAGAAGTAATATGTAACTAGAATTCAAAAATAGCACAGAATATGAGAGACAATACAATCTTGTATTAACACTCTTCCAGAAGGAAATACAATGAAGAAATCACACTCTTCCCACACCTCTTGGGCATACCAGTAATTCTCCCTCAAGAGTTCTCTCTCTCACACAATCAATTACAAACAATAATCAACTCATCACTGAGTTATTATTCCCTCCACCAGTTAGTAACAATACTGCCAGTCCACCAAGAACTCCAAGTACTCCAAGTAGATCTCCCTGATCTTGCACCTTGTTGTGTTGTAGATCTCCTTTGACCTTGCTACCCCACAGATCTCCTTTGACCTTGCACACACACACACTTATAGATCTAACTAATCTTACTTACCATGTAGATCTCCCCTGATCTTGCTACACCGCAGATCAACTGATCTTACAATTGGAAGGATCTCTTCCTTGTCCTTAATTACAATACAACCCCATGGGTCTATTAAATAGATCCCATACAAACAATAATTAGACTTCATAATTACAATAATTAGAAATTTAGACTCACTAAAATTAGTCTTTTACATGCAAACTAACTGTAAGTCTAAAATTAGACCAGTTCTGGAAGTGCATGCAAACGCACACACAGAGGTTGTCGACGTAGGTTTCTATCTAACCGATGTCGACCAACCCATAACCGATGTCAATTACTGTGTACACTGAATATAACCAATGTTGGTTGATCAAACTGATGTCAGTTACTGTAACACTCAGCAACCTCCTCCATTTGCTTTAGTGAAGCTTTTAGCTCCACAACTTAACAGTTAGCCCAGTTGATTTAGTTGTTTAGGAAGATAAAATAGTTAGGTCCTAGACTAAGTGCACTAGGTCAACTTAGTCCCATAACATGCTCATTTCTTAGAACAAGGTAAACCCATTTGACTATCTTTAGAGTATGGTAAAAGGAGGTTTTTACTTAAGTAATGGATATTTAAGGTAGTGAATTTATTGGGGGAGTGTGTAAGAGATATGTCAAAACTTAGAGAAATATATAGGAGGGGATTGTGTTGGTTTTAAGTAGTGGTATAGGGAACAACAATCTTGTTAAACACCAATGATCTACCCACCCTTTCTTAGTGTACCCTTTAAGGCATGCACTAAGAGAGATTGATATTCTATGGGTTCTTTCAAGAGTACAAACATCAATAATTGATAAAGTTTTAAAACATTATATGTATACATATGGCCCACTTGAAGCTCATCATGTATCAGGTAGTTGTAATGTATCATGGTGCTTCAGGAAAAGAACATACCAACACATAACACTGAGCTAAGTAAGTTATAGTAAGGATTGAATAATATAAATGAAATGACAAAATTGAAAATGCATACCTTTACTTACTTTAGTGATGTAAAGTAAAAAATGGAGAGAAATGTAGAGGTGTCCAATGCAAATAACATGAGGCAAAACTGTAAAATAAGAAAAAAATTGAAAAATATACATGTAATATGTGGAAACATTTTCTAAAGCATCATAATTATAGAAAATCTTATAGTTTGGAAAAAGAGCAAGTAGAAATAAAGTTATGGGCAAAAAATAGAATCAGGTGGTTTGATAGGTAAATAATTTTTCATAGTAAATATAAATAGGGTGACAATTAATTCATTTGTAATTTTTACTATTCTAAAAAAATACTACTATGTGAGACTTTGTTAAGCCCAGAGAGCACCCATGGTGAGGATATGATATATACAACATATAGGATGCCTAGTGGCCATAACCAGTGTAGCTTAGGTAAGTGGTGCATTAATTTCAATTTTTTCCATAATTTTAATCAAAATTAAGTTAGGTACATAAAAATAGGTGAGATAAAATGTAAGTACCAAAAATTACCATAGTAAATTTTTAGGTGAACTAAGAATAAAATGAGATAGTGGGTAGGAAAGAGTCATACCAATTGGAAGAGATTCAAGTAGAACACTAATCCAGACCTACAAAATCTTGAAAATACTTCAAAGAGGCAATAAAAATGCTAATAGACTAGGAATACACTCATTCATGAATCCACCAAGCATAATCATACTAAATCACTAATCAAAGACAAGAAATAGGCAAAAAAATTGTCTCATTACATTCAAGAGGGCATTCTTACAATATCTTGATAGGGTTTAGCCTAGTTGAAGGAACCCATTTTTGAAAATGTCTCAATGAGCAACCATATCCCAGCAATATGAAAAAATTCTAAAAAACTAGGTCCATTACAATGGCAAATTGTGAGATATTTATAGAGAAAGGGGGAGAGAGAAAAAGGGCTACATGAGAAGATGAAAAGAGGGAAGAATTCATTGAGTCATTGATGACTAATGACTACTACAATTACCACTACCTTGACCATGAAATTCATTACCCAAGATCATCACAAAATATTATTGAATTCCTCCCGCATTCAAGTCTCACTTTTGTGGATATTGAGAAGCCATGTCATGGGCAGCTGGAACGTCGCTTCTTTACACAGTTGAATTGATTTATACATTAAAATTATCATGGTGTCTCATTTGCATGTGTCTTTCCTATAAAAATATGTGGTATTCATTTCTTTTTAACTAGCTTAATACATGATACTTCTATGTTTAATGGTGTTTTATTAGGATCCATCCCATGTCAAAGGATGGAAACCTTCATAAATTTCTAGCTACCAACTTATGCAAATCATTTAGACTCCCCCCAGTGCTTTGATTGGTAATCCTTGTGCCACTTGTCTTTTATTGATTGGCTTTTTATACTATATCGTATGCCATGTGGTATCCTCTCATTCATATGATCATGACTTTAGGCTTTTGTGGATGCTCAACTTGCTTTGGGATTTTATGACTACTTGTAAATTTTTTTAAGTCAAGTAGCTCTAAAAGCCTGATTTGCACTTCACATTGTAAATCAAGTTTTCTTGACTACTCAACTTATAAAAATATCATAATTAAAGTCTTTGGATAATCCCAACTTACACTGTGTAGTGTAATTTGGGTTCTCTGAGCCCCTCAACTTTAGAACTATCTAGCTTGATGTCTTTGGGCTTCTCTATCTCCAAGCCTTAAGACTTTAGGCTTTTTAAGCCTTAAGTCTTTAGGATTTTCAAGGCCAACTACTTCAGACTCTCCACACCTTAAGTCTTTGGGATTTTGGAGTCTTAATTCTTCAAATGTATTTCTTCTTGGCCCTTTTTCTATGGGTTCCCCTTGTTCTTCAATATTTCTTCTGTAGGCAATTTGTTTAGTTTCTCTTAGAGAATTTTATTTGGTCCTTTCCCAAAGGAATTCCTTTTTAAGGAATTCCTTTTGAACTTCTATTTTGTTCCTTCCCTTTGGAACTTTGTCAACTATCCTTTCTAAAATGAACATGCCCTTCAAAAAATTTGAATAGGTTCTTAGAATAAGTTTTTGGCTCCTCTATAAAGGTAAGGTACCCTTTAGGTCTTTCAAAAGTTCCCTTCAGAAGAAACTATTTTGGACAAAAATTCTAAAATAATTTTGACACTTAGCTTTTTGGAGAAACTTTGTCGAAAGAGAGACATTCCTTCAAAAAAAATGAGTGGACAATTTTTCTAAAGGAGAACCATGAGGCTTTAACCAAACCAAAGAATACCCTAAGTGAAGAACTTTGAAATGATTAATGACTTATCCAAAAAAAGGAAAGTTTAAAAATAAAATAACTTTGCACAAGACTTAATCCTTTAGCCTGCAAGTTTGTTTTGGACATTGCTACTAGCCCCCTGAACATTGTTGTTGGCCCCCTTGAAGTAGATCCTTCACTTTGCCCCTTCAATCCATTGCTTCATAAAAAATTCAAGATATTTTAATTGTGGGCCAATAATTGACTACATAGTAGAGGGCTAACTGAGTTAAAAATATGGACAGGGCTAACTTAATGCATTTTGGTCGATGTAGTATATAGTAGGGGGATAATATAGTCTATTAAATGGGGTTGATTATATAATAGAGGGTTTATCTAGTATGAAAAATATGGGAAAAGTTTCAATTTAATATTAAAAGTTGTAATTATGTTTGAAAGAATGGGTCCATTCTATAGTAAAAGGTTGGCATAGTTTGTAAAATAGGGGTGACAGGGTTGATTTAGTATCAAAAAGGTTGACAGTGTAGGAAAAAGGTGAAAAATAATAAAATAGGAAGAACAAGTTAAAGTAGTTAATTTTTGATAATTTAAAAAATTTAAGAATGTATTTTAATTATTTTTACATTGATATCTAATACATTCTATGTTGTTTAACATTTTGAAGAGACGATAGAGATTTTGGCATTTGGTGGATGCATCGTGGCTACCAATTTTACTACAGAAACTATCAGATGTTAACTGAGCATGGCTAGTTTACTTATGATATGGAGGAATCATGGAGATGTAGAGGATCCCTCTCATTTTTGATCTAATCATCATGTTTCTAGGAGCATGGGAGTGATTGACCAACACTTTTTGATGGGAGGTGGAGGGGGATGCCATAGAGGTTATAATCACCTTGGAATATGTCCATGGTTTGGTTGGACTTCCTATTGTTAGGACTCCCATCATTTATGATGTGCTAAAGGATGATGATGAGAGGTAAGCCATAGCCTATTGAGTAAATGGCTTAGATAATATTTACCTTGGAATATGGGTGATCTTGTTTGATGTATATATCTTGACCATTCTAGATATCTAAAAGGTTGTGATAAGACTTATGATAGCATGTGTGTTGTGTCACAAGTTAGATGGGAAAGTATTATTATATAAAATAGACTTATTTTAGTCTATCCTAGAGTAGGGTACTCTATATGATTTAGGTTATTCCTTTTGGGTATAGTTCATGCATGGCATGTATGGTATGTTAACCTAAATGTAGAAGACTATGGGCCCCATGATTTTATTGAGTGCTTGGATTTATGAGAGGTCTCCTTGTATATGTCGACTAGGTTACCCCATGATATGGATGATGAGATACCTTAGGTGGTGTGATGTTAGTAACATCATGTAGTGTGTACCATGTCCCATACCCTAGCTTTGTAGACCATTATTCATGGGTGGATAGTATAGTAGGCTTGTGTTCATATTACAACCAGTTTACCATCTTGGGCTACTATGGCTATTAGTTTTCTGTGCATTTACATTACTAGACATTATACCTCATGGGTAGAGTCACATCTTGTAGCTCATGTACCTATATAGTTGGGCTTACCACATATAATGGATCATCTAGTAGTGCTTGCTTATTGGGCATGACATGCTAAAGAGCCTAGAGGTAGACAGGGTGTAAGAGTAGAGATACCAATTAGTAGGACTCAATGAGTGAGACTATGGGTAGGTCAGGCATAAAAACAAGGGGTGACTAGGCTTGAGATAAAGGTTGTGATAGTTTTAGATGTAGAAGGTGATTATGTAGTTGAGGTAGCTGCAAATCCATAATACGGACTACAATGGCCACCATGAACACATAAGAAATAGAGGCACCATTAGAGGGAGAGGATAAGAGTGAGAGATGTCACACATGGAGATCTTATGGTATAAGCTAGGCATGTTGATTTATAAATATCTAGGTAATCAGAGGACCATGACATGCATGGGTGGTGACTCGAAGATTTTAACTTATTGGAGGTAGCCTATAGAGGAGGTGTTTAGTGACTAGGTTGATGGGGAAACTGTGGTTGATGACACTAACACTGGTAATAAATTCTTTAAGTTTTTAAGTTTTTGACATAGATCAGTAGTTGCATTATTATTTATGTACTTAGTATAGATAGATGGTTTAGAGATATATAAATATGATATCTAATGTATATTTAGTTTTTGTATTTATTAGATACTACTACATAGGATATTATATGGGGTGTCATGATTATGGTTGCACATCATGATGTTTTGTATGCATTTTTATTGCATTATGATCCATCTACCTTGGTGGATCCTATGGTACCATTTACCCCAACTTATGCTAGCTAGTTTTTATTAGTTGGGGAGGTAGTTTTATAGTTACAAGCATGATTAGATGACCTATAGCTACCTATAGGAGTTAGATAGGGAAAGGCCTGATCTTGGTTAGCATTGACCCATTAGTGAGTTACCCATATGGAAATGACTATAGAGATTGGATGTGTGCAAGCCTATGTGGCCAATCTACAGGGACAAGTTGATGGTTTGAGATCCTAGACTGCCTCTTTACAATATACTATTCAAAGGGGTTAGTCACAAGCATCTATGGGTTAGACATGATATATCATAGCCTTATATCTATAGCTATTTTTTTTTACTTGTATTACATTGGATCAAACTCATGTTACATATATTTATATGGATATTTCTTGATCTATGAATTGTACTAATGTTTTGATGGATGTATGGATATATTTTCTTTCTATCAAATTTATTTTATTTTATTGTATATGATATGGGAAACATGTGGTGTATGTTTTGTTATCTATCATTAAGTGACACACATGCATGGTTAAAAAGAAAATCATATAATTTGGAAAATTATAAATAATCATAAAATGTAATACACACTATATCATGATGGTAAATGTGTAAAACAAAGGATGAATAAATATAATAAACCAAAATGGTAAATTAAAAAGATAAAAATGTTTCAAACCATGTACAGGTAAATTACACCAAATTAAAACAAATATAAATCATACTATATCAAGTTACGAAATATGAAAAATTTTGAAATAAAGTGGAAAATAGGTTATAACAAATGGTATGAATATAAATGAACAATAAATTTAATTAGTCATACTAAATTAATATGGGAAGTATGAAAATAAAAACAAAATATAAGTATAAATCAAATTAATCATACTAAATCAAGATGGTAAGTATGACAAATTTAAAAAAATGGTTGTAAACATACACGCAATAAGAAAATAAGAAGATAAAAGTGAATTGTTTATGAAGTAAGAATAAAACATACTAAATCAATATGTGAAGTATGTAAATGACATGTAAATCAAAATGTAACATAAACTATCTCAAATTTTAAACATGTAATATTATTTTTACTTGGTCATATCATGAAATTTTATAGGAATATTTTATGATGAATGCTTGGTCTTATCCAAGGTCTTACACTACAACTCACAAAGGGAACACCAATAAGGTGAATACATATGTTGGAATAAATTAAGGGGACTTAATGTGTTAATTTGTGAGGAATGTTTGGTCTTATCCAAGGTCTTATAGTGTATCTCACAAGGTGAACACCAATGAGTTGAATGGTAATAAGGGGGAAGTAAGAAAATATTTTATGAGTAATGACTAGTCCTATCTAAGGTCTTACATTAGAACTCACAAAGGGAAACCCTAGGGGTATGATCAGTTAAAAAAAATATTCATCAAGGGTAGATATTAGGACTATTGTAAGTAAATAGTGAGTGTTAAAAATGACGTAGGTGTTTATGAGAAAACTTTAGTAAACATTAGGCATACTAGGTAAGAAGGAAAGACACTAAGAGTATAATGACCATAAAAATACAAAGGATAGATACGCATAATAAGCACAAATATGTATATAAAAATAGGTGGAATACTAAGATAAACTCATGAAGTTTATACAAATATGGAAATTAAAATGGACCTACCTTCCCACAACATTTTCCCCATTCCTTAGGACCCCTTACAGAGTTGTCGATATACTAGGAAAATTGGGTACTTGTGTGAGAAAGTAGGTATCACTATAAAAAAAATTAATTATCCTATCCTAATATAATATCTTACCATACCCCAATGGACATTGGATCTATCATGAGGCCAACTATGGAGTTTGATCTTTGATTATAAGATAAGAGATGTGCTAAAAATTATAAATCACATCTTTAGGTGTGATTAGACTTTTGAATTTTATGTTTGCCTTTTGGATCATTACCTTTTGTTCAAATGATTTGGATTTTAAATCTTTTATGGTTTTTGTGATTCATCCTCCATATGAATTTAGAATAACTAGCATGAGTGATAATCATGATACATGACCTTTAGACTTTGGTTATAAGAGACTGAGTAACCATAGATATGACTAAATAAATAACTTAGGATTACCTATGAACCAATATGTAATCTCAATTTTCAACCTTATTTATGCTTAATATGTGAAAAAGGAGAAAGGGAAAAAAGGAGATCAAATAGATCAATGTATATAAGTATTAAAATGAGAATTCATGTTTTCTAATTGATCATATGGTAAAGATAAAATACTAAGGTATTGAGGGTTTTATAACCAAGTCACTATAATAATTATATTTATTTAAGTTATCAATATATAAAATAATCATCAAAGAGAAAATAAAAGAATCCATGTGAAAGAATTGAAACCACAAGCATAAGTTTAAATCCATGAAAAGAATGAGAATTAACCATAAGAGAAAGCTAAAGATAATGAAAACATGTAAAATACATAAAGCATAATATAATGGTTCATGCAAAAGAGATAAGTGAAATCATGTTTGAACAATAGTCAAAAATATAAGATATATAAATGAATCATAAATCAGATCCAAATCATGTAGTAAAATAATAAATAATGTGAGAGAACACCATGTTATGTTCACAAATACTAATAGATCTAAACACAAATGTCATCTGACACATCCCTATGCATCTAAATTCTAACATTAATTAGAGTCTCATCAATCTTCATAAAAATTTGTGAAAATACTTCTTTTAGTATCACCTCTATTAAAAAGTAGGTGTAGTAGAATAAGAGTGATGCTCATGAGGCACCTCTTGTGTGGTACACTTGAAGCAAGGAATAAGTATCATGATATGAATGGTATTTGTAGATCTAGGAGGAGGTGTAACTAATAGATAAGGAGGAGACTTCATTTACAAGTGACCTATAGTAAGATGAATAAATAGTGTTGGTGTAGACTATGGTAAATCTCAGAGATGTTTTTGAAGCACTTAGAACATATTAGTATGATGGATAGAACACTAATTATAAAGAAAATAAACTTCCCCATGTTAAGGGATGTACACTAGAAGTAGCTCGAGAAGTGGGATAGTCTTGTCTTTGGGCTAGGAAATTATTGGTTTTAATGTGTCAGTGTAGTACCTAAGCTTTTGGAAATGAGTATAATAATGGTTATTTATTCCATGGAAGCAATAAATACATATATTAGTAGACTATGGAGGTCTACTATATGAAGTGGTAGAAGAAGAAGACTATGACTACTGATGTAAATGATAATCCTTAGTTTAATGACTAGGAACTCTATGAATATCATAATAAGGCTCATCTTCCCATTGTGTATGTAATGGATAAACTATAGGTAATGGTAGAAGACCATCACCAAGGAAGGGAAAAGATGGAGTATAAACTAGACTAAGCTCATCTATAGGTAAGGATGATCATTTTTCATTGGGTCTAAGCAAAGTATCTAACATTTATGGAGGAATCATACTAGAAGGATCATGATATCTATCAAAATAGTAAGGTCTTGTCATGGCATGATTAATGAGAATACTCCTAAGAGGATCTGATGTGATTGGAGGTGTAATACATGAGTGTTCCATCTCTAACATGTGAATAGTAGTAGAAAAATTAATAGTAGGTACTATAAGAGAAGGAATAGTAGAAAGTTAATTGAAAGATTAAAATAAATAAGAATAATATCTAAGAACCTTAGCATTTTTAGCTTAGATGAATCCAACTAAACATGGGTCATCTAAAAAATCATCATCATATTTGGGTGTATGTAAGTTGATAGTACATGAGTGAATAATTTTATTAGTCGAGAAATCATGGTGAATGGAATGTTTAGTTTTTGTTAAAGTAACTGATATTTTTTCAAAAGGTTATTGATGATATCGAGGTTAAAGATAAGGATGAATTTAAGTGATGGTTTTTAGAGATAAATTAGACATTTTGATATTTATGTTTATCTCATCTAGTTAATCATCATCAAAATTTAATAGGTTAGATAGAATATTTCCAATTAATTTTGGATGACCATTATAACCTCTAGTGGAGTCGATGAGATAGTTAAGGCATTGGAATTTGTGAAATGGAATTATAGGTAAGGTTTCAAGGGTGGGTATTTTAAATACACCTCATTCTTGTAATTATTCAAAATTCCAAGGATTCATGTCCCCTTTAATCTTGTATATAGCACCATTATAAGGTAATTTGACATGTTGGCATGAAGATGAACTAAGTGCTCACATACAATGTGTCTAAGGCTGACTGAGTAAGATATTTTAAGAAAGTAAAAAGTTAAATATCATGACTTTTACATGGATGATAATGGGAGGAATTGTAATGGGAAGCTAAACACAACCTAGAGGAGGCATTTGTCTTATGTCATAGCCTTGGCATGTATTGCATGTGGATTTGAGGCTACACTCGGAGTATCCAAGTGTTTTAATAAATTCATGGGAGGCAACAAAAGTTATTGAACCCTCATTAATTAAAGCACACTTAACTTGGATATCACTTATTTGAATGATAAATAATAAGGGATGATCATTTGCATGAATTAATATCTCATCAGGAATCATAAAAGAGATAGTAAACTTAAGTGAGAGAGAAGTGTTCATTGTTTCATCAACATGGATGGACATATCTTCACATTGTTGAAGGATGTTATATTCATATCTAAATAAGGTAGCTTCTTTCCCTATTATATGGGATAAGGGATGTTAATTTCAAATAATAACTGCATTAAATGATTATGATGGTAGGGAGAAGTTTACATAAGCTCTAAAAAGGGAATTATAGATGGGAGATAGGAATATTCCATAATAAGATCTCATTCATTATAACCCATGAGAGTATTTTTTGATAGAGATACATAGTGTTGTAATAAATCCTTTGAAGGTGGGTTCAATGTGCAATGAAACTTATTTTGATAAGGTATGGTTAGTTTAGATTGGTTTCAAGTAGGTTGATTGACCTTAGGCGATGTGGTTATTTTTTGAGGTATTTCTTATGGTTGAATAGAAATATTCTTTAAAGTTTGAGGGATTTTTTCTTGAGGGATGGAAGTTGGGAAAAGAGTAGAATTTATATCAATTATATGAGAGGTATGGTCAATTTGTGTTGTTAGGGGTGGTGTGTGTATGTGTGTTAGTTCCTCATGCCCCAATTATATGAGATGGGATGGGGAAATGTCTTGAATAATGCAAATTTTTGAAGAGGTTTGATAGTTAGGTGTTTGTTTTGAATCAATATACGAAAATACTCTCCTCATATTAATCATATTAACCAAACGTGCATCATTGGTGTTAAGGTCTATAAGACTTTAAACTTTTTTGGTACTAGGGGTAGGTTGTTCAATGTTATCTTGGTGATTAGGAAGGGGATCCTTGTACATAGCTAAATGAGAATTAGTTTTGTTTAAAGCTTGAATTTTAGTTTGAGTCTCATGAAATTTAAGTATTATGTCATAATTTGTTGAATTTCACATATAAGAGATTCACGGTCAAATATAAAATCCATAGCAAGATTTCTTAATTGTCTACAAGTTTCATGAGAGTGGCCCTAACTTGCATGAAACCAACAAGATTTATTTGGATCATACCATGTCTTCATAGGATGAGTGGGTTTAATATCTCATGGTAGAGTTCTTCTAACATGTTTTTGAATTTTTTCTAATGACAATGGTTTGTCCACATTAGTATGATTGTTTTGAGGAAACATGGGATTATGATTAGAATTATTGTTAGGTGGATGGACATGCTCCTTGGTATTATTTGGATCAATATCTCAGATGGTGTGTATGGTTTCATAAGTGTTTGTAACACCACCATTGATTTCATGGTGATTTTTATTTTTGATAATCATGTGAGTTCCTATTGTAGTTTGAGGAGATTTAAATTGACATATGAGGAAATCCTTGTATATGGCTTGGTCAAGGGCCTTTTTCAAAAAAATTAGAGAAAGGGTCCTAATGCGATATTTTTTTTAGGGTGGATAGAATTAGTTAATAGGTGGAAGAGTATTTTCTCTACCATATTATTCTTAGATTTGTTAGATAAAATTTTCTATCATTTGATGAAAACTTGTGTTATTTTGATTTCTAGTTGTTTACAATTGATGAAATGAGCTAAGTTATTTTTGATAAGATCACTAGTTTAGAATTATTGGATAAGCTAATTGACCAAGTATTTTAATCTAGTAATGGAGTGGGTTTTAAATTTATTGTACCAATTTAAAGCATCTTCAGAAAGCATTTTAGTTAAGAGTTTAGTGGCAGCAAAAATATTCAGCTTAATCCAATCTTTGTAAAGGTTACCAAATGTTTTTATATATAGGATAGGATCCATAGATCGATCATAAGTGATGGTGGGAGTGATACCTCATATGTCAATGTTGGTAATTTCATGTACTAGATGTTCATTTTATAAATGTTTGATAGTTTTGTTTATAAGTGGAGGTTGTACTATGATGTTACCATGTGAATCCCTAAGGAGCAGATGGGGGTGTTAGGATTTTATACTCACCATTGAGCACATTGGGGTTGGTTTTAGATATGTATTAGGTGATTTGAATTTTAATTATTATTTTTAAATGTATACATTTGGTTAAGCATTTGTAATAAAATTAAATTGGTTTGAGCACTATTTTGGCTAGTGGAAGTAGCATTTAATGCATTAGTGTTATATGAGGTATTAATATATAGAGATGAAATATGAGTGTGAGATGAGTTAGTGGCATGATTTTCACTAGTGGCATGAGAATAATTAGAAGCATGAGATGAACTAGTTACATAAGCAACTTTAGTATCATGAGATGCATAAGAAGTATAAGTAGCATGAAATACACTAGTAGCCTGAGATACACTAGTAGCATAATAATAATTAGTATCATGAGATGCATTATTAGCATGGGTATGGGTGTGGGTATTTTTAATATCCCCACTTGAAGTTGAACCTACCATATTTTTAAAAATGCTTGGCATGGAGATAGAAAAAGACATAGAGGATGATGTCATAATATGAGGAGACATGTTAGAGGGAAAAGTGTGGATGAAAAGAAAGGGATATCCCCAAATCCTTGGTAAAATATATGATAAGTTGAATGGGATTATCTTATATGATTTCCCATCATGAGGTTAATATGACTGTAGGATCCTTTCCTCTATATTAAGGATTTTTGTTGATGAAAAAGATCATTCCAATTATGTACTCAAGGTTACATTCATATTATAGTGAAAACAAGGGGTTAAGTGGTTTGTAAGATTAAGCAGGAGTCTCATAGTTGGTAGTGCATGTGGTAACATGGGAATTTCTTTGATCCATGGTAGGTGCCATAAAGTGTGTTTTAATAAACTTATTGGGATAAGCAAAACTCATCTTGTTTATTTAATTCAATTCTATATTATCATCAAACAAGAAATTCATGATGATGGAAGGAATCTAAAAACTTATTAAAAATGAGGATAAATTAGTAGGATATTAGGGAAAACTATTCGACATTGTATTTGGGACTACCCCCTCACTTCACAATCCTATAGTGATAAGGGTGTTGGGTGCTTTTTGATATTATATGGTTTGGAAGAGTGTGAATAAAATAAAAAATCAATGTGACTAACTTGATAAATTGAATATTCCTATTTAGTTTGTGTGTTACTCTAAAAAATAAAGTATCAAAATGAAATATGAGTTAATTCCTTTGCTTAAAGAGTACAGGGTTGAATGGGTTGATCGAGTATGTAAATAATACATAATAGAGTCAGTTGCATTGATTATTTCTATTGAAGCAAGGGCCAAATAAATATAGTTGAATGAATTAAATAAACCTCCTAGGAAAGAAACAATTATAGAAATAAGTCTATCTAGTTTACTATAGGATTAAAGTTTTATAGACTAAAAACTATGAAAAATAGGACTAAAATGAAGGAAAATAAATGACTAGGATAGTGAGAATGAATCTGATAATTTTATGATGTTGAGTTTGTTATTTAATACTATGTCATCCAAATAAATATTTTTAACCTTGTAATATCTTTGACTGGGCTGACTAATTTTGAAAAATTATATGCAAATAAATGAACTGAGTTGAGTGGATTGATATAGTTACCTATGGTTGAATATGACCTTTACAAAACAAAATACAGTTGATAGGATCGATTGTGTGTTAAACCTGAGCACAAAATGTTAGGCTAAATTAATATATTTGATCTAGTGATGTAAAAATGAAATAAATAATAAATGAAAGCATGAAAAAAAATTGCAAGTGTTAGTTTCACATCGAGTTCACCAAAATGTATACAAGGGAAAGTGAAGGTGATCTACAAAGCAATCTTAGCTAAAAGAAGATAAATCAAACTATCCCTTCCACTTGTTGGTACATTGACATAATCAAATTCATGACCAAGGGGTATCTTACCACACAATATCACTATAGAGGGTTCCAAAACCTCTAGTCTATAAATACCACATAATAACCCTAGCTAGGTCCTATGACTTCTAACAAAGTAATAACAAAGTAAATCAAAGTCTAATCTAGTGCTTATCAAAGCTTGTGGCACAAATGGGAGATAATAAACATAGAATTAAACATGAAAATAATAACTCTACTCAAGTAAACTTATATCTAATCCTAATGCATGGAGAGATAAATACATTCATAAGCTAATACATGCAAATCTATCTACTAATAAAAGTGGAGTAAGAGTTAGGAATACTTATTTTGAAGATGAACCCATCGAGCCTCAATATATCCCTTGGACAATGGTGATTTTAAATAGGTTTTTATGATATATAAGGATAAAAAATATAGGTTATATCTGGGATAAAATACTTCTCTTATGCATCCAAATTAATTTTCCCACAAGATAAGATTCTTCTTTCCAAAAGAAGTTTGAAATATTAAGCAATGACTCCTCAAGTAGAATGTTGGATAAGTAGATGTCCAAATAAATGATTATTTCTCTCTCTCTCTAATGAAAATGGAGTGAATGATGTGTTTATATAGATATATCTAACCCTAAACCATTCTAAATTTTTATCCCACATAGTCAATCTAGTTGTTTAGGAATATAAAGTAGTTAGGTCCCAAACTAAGTTGGCTAGTCAACTTAGTTCTGTAATGTGCTCATTTTTTAAAAGAGGTTTTTCCAATTTGAATATGTTTAAAGAATGGTAAAAATATGTTTTAGCTTATGTAGGCTCTATTTGATGTAGTGAATTGATTGGTAAAGTGTGTAAGGGAGGTGTTAAAGCTTAGGGAAATGCATAGGAGGGAGTTGTATTAGTTTTCAGTAGTGGTATAGGGAAAAACAATATTTCAAAGCACCAATGGTTTTCCCACCCTTTTCTCAATGCACCTTTTAATGCATGTACTTAGAGATATTGAGATTTTATGGGTTCCTAAAAGAGAGAAAACATTAGTAATTGATAAAGTTTTAAAATATTGTGTGTATACGGTATTATCTAATAGTGTAAAGAAATGTTTATACATATTGACAAAATTGTAGATGCTTCCCTTTCACTCAAGTTTCAAATTGTTTAAATTTTATTTTATGAAATATTACTTCATGTGGATGATCCTTTGTTATTCATTATTATCCAAGTTAGTGATATCCAGGTCAAGTTCACTTTTATTGATGAATAAATAGTACTTTCATTGAATCCCTTGACTTCTTTAAAACACTTAGATACTCATAATGTAATATAAAATCTACCCAAAGTACATGTTAAGGCTATGATATAATAAAAATGTCTCTACTTAGTTATTTTTAGCTTCCAATCATGGTTCCTCCTATCATAGTTCATATGAAAGTCATGATCCTTAATTTCTCATTTTCATATTATATTTTACATGGTCAAAGTTGGGCACATTGCATGAGATCTATAAATTCATCTGCATGCTAATGTGTTAAATTTTATCACAATGGAATTATATATAATATTCAATTAGACATGAATCTATTAAAATTTGAACATTTATAAGACCGTTGTGTTTTAAAATACCTACCGTCAAACCTTTACCTATCATTTTTTCACAAATCTCAAGGACTCAATTTTCTCATTAATTTTAATAGAGGCTATAACGAGTGCCATGAACTTGTGGTAAATGTACCACTAACCTATTAGAATTTTATGATGAAAAACCTAATGAGATTAGCTTCTTAATCAAAACTTATGATCTCCCTTTGTACATAATTACTCAATTACCCCTTCTCTACAACCTAGGTCTCATTAAAAATACAACAAATGAAACTCATGTTTCTATAGTGATGCCAAAACAACCTATTTCTCATCCTTCCTTGACTGATAAAAATTTGATGATTGAATTCTTTATCTTCATAATCTTGATTATGATGATGTATTTTCATTAAACAATCCCTTTTTAGATATTTTTTCTCAAGTTAAATATGTATAAATCCTTAGATATCATTATTCTTTACAACATTCTTTACATTTGCATAGTGTTAGTTCTATTGATGTAATTATTTAATATTATTGTACCTCACTTAACATTATTTAATCTTCCCTTGATGTCCATAGGTCTGATATAGAGTAAAAACCAACTAATTCTCATTTTATGACTTTTGAGTCTCTTTTATGTATGTTTCTTGATCATGCCATGATGGGACCATATCATCTCACCAAGTTTTAACCCATACTGAGATATTATCTCACAATTGTTGAGCCTAATATTGAACATACTATGACTTTTCCTATTGAGGTTGATGTCATATTACCTTTGTCAAAGCTTGATCACTACCTACATGATGGGTAGATGAGCCATATTGTGAATTCCATAAGTTTATTGGTCATTGGGATAAATATTATCATAGATGTTAGTGATTCTTAGCATAGAAGCAATCATCAAGTTACCCCTCTACTAAATATAGTCAACCTCCATAATATGCTACTCCCATATGTATTTTTTATTTTCATGGAAAGAAAACACACACCTCTACTCATTTTTGACAACTTCAATAGTACATTGTTGTGTTTCATATAGAAATAACATAGTCTTGTACTGATAAGAACCTATCTCTACTTAAGATACTTATAGAATACATTCATAAACATGGGGATGTTTATTGTCTTTAGCATTAGTGTGCTACATATCACACAAATAGGTGTAGAGCATTGTAGTATCACTTCCATGATTTCTCATATCCTATATCATCACTTTCTCAATAGTGTACTCAAGGTCATTCATATAGACTAAGGCTCAACCTTCCCTACCACCTACATCCTACCATAGATCTAAGGATGCTAGTCACATTATTGTACCAATTCCTTACATTTATTACCATTCATAGGATATTCCATATGTTTATATTTTTTATTATAGTATACCTACATTATCCATAGAGACTGTGTGCCATTAAGTCCTTGCACAATTTTTGGCAAAGATGGATAAGACTATGATTAAACTTAGATTTTAGTTACTAAAATATTTATATGATGTCATTGGTGATGTATGTTATGAAATATATCAGCATTTATGAGCACATTATTGTGATACATAACATTATTGTTATTCATATTTTTATTTGAGTTGGATTTCATATTTACATTTCACTACAATATTTTTATCTCATGATTCTTCTCTTTAATCTTTGAAATCTAACTTATACATTTACAACATTTTGTCTTATAGATATTTCACTTTACTTCATAATATTAACTCTTTGTCTATGAGTCACTTATATTTTTCAATAATTTTTTTTCCCCATGTTTTGGGATGATTTTTCCTTACATTTTTGCTTGTGTTATCTTATTTGTTCAGAAGTATAGTTATGTATGTGATGTGGATATCATATCATACCCAACACCATCCTATTTTCCTTGTGATCAAATACAAATAATATTTATCATTGTACCATCTATTACATATATGTATCTCTTATGATTCTCATTTATCCCACATAATTCTTTTAGTTAAAACATACATAGGGTTAGTCTTGAGATTACACCCTCGCTTGTGGATAAGTTTAACAATATTTTGGATGACAATTTTTAAGTAATTCTATCATGTACTCAAAGTGTAATATTTCTTGTTTTTTTTAATTATACCAGTCATGATTAGTTTTTCAAATCCATGTGGAGGAGGAATAGAAAAATCCATAAAAATTTAAAATCCAAATCATAAAATAAACAAAAGGTAATGATCAAAAGACAATTACAAATTTAAAAGTCAAAATCACACCAAAAGATGTTATTATTATCTAGCACATCTCCTATTTTAGTTAAATCTCAAACCCTATAGTTAGTCTCATAAAAGATATGAGGTCCATTTGGGTGTGGTAGGCTATTGCACTTGGGTAGGAGGTCTCATTATACTATTTAGTGCCACCTAATTTCTCACACAAGTACCTAATCTTCATTGTATAAATATAGCTTTATAAAGGGTCTTGATATGAAACCTGCATGATATGATAGACATATTTTATTATTTCATGCATATAAAACCTTCATGATATGATCTAGGTACTTCACTTGTTATCCCAGATTTACATCTACTATTTAAAGTATCTTAGGTTTGTGTTATTCAATAGTTCTTAGCACAGGCACATTTTTCTTAGTGTCTAAACTCTACTAAGGATTTATACAACACTTATTTAGTGATTTATATTTTCTCTATTCATCATATAATCCTTTGTATTCCCAATTGATAAGTATTTTTTAATATATGATCATAACTCATTGGTTTTTATTATGTGAGTTTCAATGTAAGACCTTAGATAGGACAAGGACTTCCTCATAAAATACCCTTATCTAATATAAACACCCTCTATTTTTACACCTCAATGGCTTGCCTTTTGTGAGTTTAAATATAAGACGTCAAATAGGAAAATGACTTCCTCATAAATTCCCTTAACCACTTGTAAACACTATTTCATGTTTTTTTATAAATAACCATACTCTTCTACATTACAAACTAGCACAAGCCCTAAGTTTGGTTTATCATTTATATTTTCACATCTCTTATTATTTCATTTGACATATCTTTTTTTGTGTTCTTATCTTATATTGATATTTATTTCATTTAAATATCTTTGTTTGTCTTCTTATCTTACATTGATATTTATTCCATTTACATATCTTTGTTTGTCTTCTTATCTTACATTGATATTTCTTTCATTTACGCATCTTTGTTTGTATTCTTATCTTACATAATATTTATTCCATTTACATATATTTATTTGTGCTCTTATATTACATTGATATATCTCTCATTATCATTTAAGTTTTCATCATTCACATTTTTCTCACTTTCAACATCTTTTACAACTGTTATTTATTAGTAATTTTGATTTCATATTTCCATTTTCTTTACTTATAATTTCTCTAATTATCATTATTTTTTACCATGCACTTGTTCACATTTTCTATGACATAATAACACATACATAATACATTTTCTCATATCATATTTAAAAATTAGCACATGTTCTAGAAAGAAAATAAATACATCTATAACATTCATGATTCATCCATAACATATCTCTATATATGGATCAAAATTTTGATAAATATAACATGATACAATCATAATACAAATTACAACTCTAAGGTTGAGTTACATTGTGAACAAGTGCTACACTAACCATAGAGGCCTGGGACTAACCTCTCTAAATAGTCCATTATAACATTTACAACCATGATCATAGACCATCACATGTCCCTATAGATTAGCCACTTGGCCCTAAAATTATGTTAATTGTATAGTTATAGCCAAGTTGGTATCACTCTCCTCATATATAAACTACTACACTCACTCCACCCCATTACCAAATCCTACTTCTTGAGCCATATATGATAGTCTGTACAACTCTCAAGTTGCCTCACTGACCAACTAAAACAAACTATAATAATCAAGTGTTGAAAGCACCACAGGATTAACCATCTACATGGTATCATTTCAATATAGCATGTCATCTAATATATCATGTTGGGTTATCTCCACCATGGTCACCCATCTTATCTCCTCCACTATAACATCTACAAAATTCAAACCAAAAATTGCATCATCTCTCACATATATATCTCCAAAAAAATACATATATAGAATGTATCTTTATCCCTACCTAAAAATAAATAATCACAAAAACCCACATCTCACTCACTAATAGTCACTCCATCTACTTAGCCACCAAGCACCTCCTATGATACATGGCTCCATGATTACATAAAACCTCTATATTGACTAGGATTAATCACAAGATCATAATGTGATCCACTACAAATATGCCTCAAAATAGACCAACTCATCATAAGTTTTGAATCTAAGTCTCATTATGGTTTTGGATCTACCTATGGCTTCACTAGATCTTTTATATATCTCCATGGTCATGGTGGTTTCTATGGTATCTACTATTGTGATACAATATCTAGTCATTTATCTCCTTTTTATCACTAGTGTCACCATATAAAAACCATTTCTTGATGAGGTTATATAATCAAACCTCTATTGGCATCCCCAAACTTCTCTTTCCACATTTCTCCATTGTATGTAGAGCCCAAAATATAGGAACCACTATAGAAGCTACTAGATATGGTAACCCAAACTACCCTAGTACTCAAGCTACTAGATATGGCTCTACCCACCATTGATATTGTCCAATAATCTAAAATTAATTATGTGCCTAAAAATTAGCTTTCCATGAATGTCAAGTATTCATTGTGCCCTGATATGGGTGAAAAATAATCTCACCTATGTCATAATATATAATTATAGGACATGTGGTATAATATACATCACATGGTCGTGTGGCCACCTCCACATACATGTGAGGGAATCATCCACAACATGAGGTAATCCTACCAACCTATACATAGGAATCCTTTCATAAATCCAACTATCAAAAAGAATAATGGGACCCATAATCTATTGGCACCTAAACAAAATACTATAAAAATTTTTCTTTAACTACACCCAAATCATAGGACCCAAGTCATACAAAGTACCATGCTCCAACATCGAGTGGAATAAATCTATAATATATATTAGGACCTTCCTGTCTAACTTATGATAGATCAATAAATTTGTCACAAGTCTAATAATGACCTTTTATATATCCAAAATGGTCAAACTTTACACATCAAAAATAAAAACTACCAACCCCCATTAAAAATATCTCTTTGAAATTGTCACCCAAAATGTTAAGGATCACCTATCACCATCTAATTTTGGTTTATTACACACCACTAGTATGCTAATAATATGTAATTCTAACAATGCATGTACATTCTTTAATATAATACCCACCTCTCTGTTATCCCCTTCCACAACCCATCAAAAGGTGTTATTTATTCTCTCCCATGTCCCTAGGAACATGATGACTAAATCAACACTCAGTGGGATATGTCGTATCTCCATAAACATACAAAAAATATGTGTAGTCAACTACACTTGATTCGTGGCTGACAATTTATCCACCAATTTTTAATGTCTCTAAAAATACCAAACAATAGAGCACCTATTAGATATTCATTCCAAAATTACCATAAAACATACCTTAAACATTTCAAAACCAATAAAAAATCAACATACCTACTTCATCGACCATGTACAACACTACATTCTCCATTTACTACATCTAACATTATCATCTATGTACCTAACCTACATCAACCTTATAAACATACATAATAAATATACCTTTCTATACCATATCACCCTTATCACTGAGATACATTAGCCATCATGTATGTAATTATCCATTCCATCATGTTATCAACCAAATTTAGAACAATATCAACTATATCCATTTTACACTATCTTAGCCAGATATTACTACATCATCCATTAAATATATATTTATGCTATCAGCCAAAAACTTACATTATCAGCCACCCTCAATCAAACTATATCAGCCACCATGAACATTATCAGCCAATCACAATAATCTTACCTTTTCAACTACATCATCCTAGCCAATATTATATTATTTCCATGGAAAATTTTCATTAGGTTGTCATAAATACCCTTGATTTAATTTGTTACACCTTTTCCCCTACCCATTTACCATTTCAATTTTTACTCTATTGCTACACTTTTTAGTGCAAATTTTGTTACACAATTTTTCCCCAACACTTAATATTCCTAATCTAATTCATTTTAAATTCAAAAATTTACAATAAATACACCCCATTCCTAGACTATGCTAGTAATTTCTACAATCCATCCTCCATCATGTCCACCTCCTCAAGCTCAAGCCATCATCTCTCTATAATAAACTAGGATACCCAGAGCTCTAATATCCAATAATAGAAAATGAAAAAATGAATATTAATTTATCCCTTTTATAGTAAAATTTCAAAAGAAATAAACCTTCAATTATTTATTAATTAATTATATATTTTTCTCATAATTTTTTTTTTTTGTAATTACTTTTCAAAAATGAAAAGAAGTTTTAGAATCCTAACAAAGTAGGGGAAAATTTAGTGTTAACATCATATTTTTCAAAAAAGTTTGAATTTTATCTTATTTTCCAATTTTATCTCTTGTTTTGTACGCTATATGCCTTCCCTCATCTGCTTCACATGTAGGTGCTTTTCCATAGCAATAATGTAAGTGAAGGTACATATTTATAACATTATTTACTTTCATTTATTTTCCACTTTATACTACATTTTAATACCTCAGTTAGTGTGTTGTTATGTTCTTTCTTGAAGAACCATCCCATGTTACATTTACATGACACATGATGAGCTTTGAGTGGGGCAAATGTATACCCAAAAAAATTAAAAAATTTATCATTTACTGATGCTTTCTCTCTTGTATCAACCTATCAAGTTTCAATCTCTATGAGTGCATGGCTTAAAGTGGAACTAGGAAAGGGGTGGGTAGACCATTGGTGCTTTACAAGATATTTATTTAAATCTATCAAGCCTATATCCACTAAAAAATCCCACTTACTTGATCTCCTAAGAAATATTCTTCCTAAATATCCCCTAACTAAGCTAAGACCTATATTTTATAACTTCATCATCCTAGGTTTATGTAATATTTTTGCTTCCTACCAAAATTTAAACTAGGTCAACCTAGGTTGATATAGTTCTAAAAGCCATGGTGCAAGCTTTGCAACTAGGTTGGCTTAGGTTGACCTAGTGTGAGGGTAAACAATCACTTTCTAACTACATCAAGATGAGCCAATATTATTAGCTATAATTTTTAAAGTTTTTAGGTTAAACTCACCTCTATAAATATATGGCTTATTTCAATTCAATAGATAGGAACATTCAATTTTTGTGTTTTTATTTCTTGTAATTTTGCTTTAGTATACATTTTGGGGAAACCATTTCTTAGATATTATCTTGAATGGTAATATATTGTGTTATGAAGTCTTAGATGCAAATATAAGAAGTATTGTAGCCTAGATCGTATTTTAACCATTGTGATCTCTATAACCACAACATCCTATTTCAAAGACCCATTGGCCAAGGGAGAGATTGAGGGTCAACAGGTTTTATTCAAGGTAAGTATTTCTAACCTTAGATCTTTCATTTACTATATGTCTATTTCATAATCAATATTTTTTAATGTATAACTCATTTTTTGGATATTTTATACATTCAAACTTAGAGTGGCTATAGGGTTATCTAATCTTTCCATTTTTCACCTTAGGTAACCTATGCCTCCATTTGCCTACCATGTTTCCTTTCCCCATTTATTTGTGTTGTAATCATCCCCCTTATTTGTATTATAAGCTTTGGTAAAACTAGATTATATTAATTCCATTATTTTTAATATATCTAGTTAGGGATATTGCATTATATTGATTGCCTAGAGGCTTTGGAACCCTCCCCATTAATTTTGTGTGATAAGTTCTACTCTATCTATTTTTAGTAGATCTAATTGGTCATGTCTTGATATAACTAAGTATGCAACAAGTTTTAGTTTATTTACCTTCTTTGATTCTAGATATATTAAGTTAGATAGGTTGTATGTCTATCTTAATTTATTGCATACATAAATTTTGTTCTTATAGACAACCAATGGATGATGACCCTTTTAAATATTGTAATATTACCTAATCTAATAATGAGAACCAATTACGATCATAATTGGAAGATCATATTATCATTCCTCCATCACAACCCATCCTAGTTTCTCATATTCATACATATGAGGTGGGTGAATCAAGTACTAAAAGGGAAAAGTAACATACTATAATTTACAATGTAGATATAGAACATGCACCACAAATTAATATAGAGCAAATGAAACCTATTCATGATCTTATTTTACTATTGAATTCATAAAACAAATATGGCATGGCCATTGATCATTATGATAGTGATGATGATGATACTAACATGGAATATATTATATATGATCAATTACACAATTTAAACTTCAATCTTTCAAATGAATATTTATCTCATATTATATTCATACTATTAAAGTTGAAGAATATTGGGATGGTTTATATACAATGAAAATAGACAAATCAAAAATTCCTATTCAAGCATAATCTTCTAGGAGTAAAGGAAAGGAAACAATGATATATCATTAGTACATTCTAAATTTACATAATAGTTAAAATATTGTGTACCATGCACAAACAAAACTAAAATAATGTGGAGATTCCATATACAAAATCTCAAATGCCATTGCAAGTAAAAAGTATTCAAGATAAACCAAGAATAATATTTTAAATATTAATTGATCATAAATTCATCACATTATCATATACTAGACATAGATCCATGGACATCTCTCACATCATAGAATCACAAGAAATGCCATAGATCACTATGACACATTACAAAATAAGATTCAAAGAGATAAAAAGAAGGCACCATTAAAGTGACATGGGATCAATAGGAACATTCACCACTAAGTTTTAATAAGGTGCATCACATTAATATAACACACAAAGGCTAAAAGTGACCACAACAAGATATTTTGACTATATATAAAAGTTTCTTATCAAAAATGGATTTATATTAAAGAAGACCAACTCCCAAATGTATTTAGTATCACATTATTATGATGCTTGGGGCTCAAAATTAAATAATTATTTAAACCATGTCATGGTACATTCCTTGTACATATTACCATACTAATTTATTGTGGTCCAAATTTCATTGATCTATACATATGGTTGACACCATCTACCACCTAGTTGACACTCAAGTTATGATTAAAATGGCTATGCCTGATATAGGCCATAGTGAATAAAACATATCAATATATTTCCTTCTTACATTAATTAAATATAATTAGTATTATACATGATGGTAATGAAACTCATTAAAATGAAAAATATTCAAAGATAACAATTACAAAATATGGACAATCAGATACAGTGGAAGAAGAGGAAAAATTATTTTAAAATCTCAAGGAAAATATAGGATATGTCAACTTCAATCCTAATTAGGATGACCTACTCATCAATTTATGAACATTACTTTAAATTATATCAAAAATACAAAAAAAAACAAACAAAAAAATAAAAGATAATAAATCATGACTTAAGCATGACATGATTACTAGATTATACAATTTACTTATGTTATTTATCACATGTTTGGTATATGGTATATTATTTTCATACACACATACATTTCAAAGTATATGAGTGAGATGCATACAAGTTACATGTGGAATATATATTTTGTAATTTCCTCTATCTAGTGGCTATGTTGATATTGAGGGAATCTTATTCCATGAGTTTCACTATCACAAGTTATATATTTGTGTGACCTCATTACCATGTTGAGATATCTAGATATCTTACACATCTTTCTAGTTACTTGTATCTTACATAGTGCTATATGGATATGTTATTATATTAGGATGTGGTACTGATACATGTGGATGGTGTAAAATATATTTTAATTATTCTATTATTTATTATTATTATTTTACCCTTTTTTGTCAAACACAAATGAATTTTATTTGATTATAATTGTAAAACTAGGGAATGTCAGAATGTTAAAGATTAAAAATATTAAACTATTCTAATTTTAGTAAATTTTTAAATATTAAAAAAAATGATTTTTGTAAAATACTAACAAGAAATAATACTTAGCTTGTATACATATCTCTATTGACTCTTTCACATGTCAGATAGTGAAAATCACAAAATAAGTGACTATGCATGTTTAGGAATAGGCACATAATCTAGATAGGTCTAATGTAAGTGGATATTAATGTAGTGCATTCCAATCTATTGACCATGAACTTGTCCCTATTGACTCCGATAGGTGATAAAAAATAACAAGATAGAGAAATCAAAATTATATAAATAATAGGTCAAAGGCAAAATCAAAAGATATTATTTGACACTAGTGTAATAAGTGGACAATAGTACGGTGTGTTCCAATCTATTGATTATGAAATTATCTTGGTTGACTATGCTAAAAATGAATCATTACACCTATGAATGCTAAGTAATATGATATATCACACTTAGGGTTTTACCATGCTAACATCATTGATTGTATTCTCTTTTCTTTTGAAACCCTTAGGAAATTTTGATAGCTAAGAAAAATGTAAGAAAAAGAGTGGATTTTAATAAGTTGAGGTAACTTCAATAATCCCCTTGATTATTTATCATTTCTTACATATTTAATACTTCATGGAGGGAACTCAAGCCTACATAGTTATCCCAACTAGAGTAAATGTGAAATTTTCTACTTTGACTATATGTATGCAATAATAAAAAATCTTTAATACTTGATAATAATAACTCTTTAATTGATTTGAAGGGCTCTTGACTTAAATTATGGTTGATCTGTATGAGTTATCTTGAATTTGGAAAGAATAGGGTATATTTTCTTGATGTTAAAAATTTGTAAAAGTTTGAACCAAGTGAATAAAGAATAGGGAAAATGAGTGACTATTGATGTGTATTTATAGTGAATACTTTGATAATTTCATCTATTGACCATGTAAAATGTGTGGGAAGAGTCAAAATAATATTTTTAATTTAAAAAACTAGTCATTATTTGGCATGGGATGTAGCTAACCTAAGTGGACTATAGCGTGTTACACTCATGTTTGCTTAGCATGGACTTGTTGACAAGGATCAAAGATAATTTTTCTTTGTAGGGGAAAATATTAAGGTGATTTTAAGAAGCTTGAGAATTTGAAATTGAAATTTTTATGTATTTTTAACATCAAAAAATGCGTCGATAATGCATATAGATAAATTTCTTAGAGTAATGGTGAATAATATTCATGTAATTGTGCACAAGTCTTGCAATTTGTAATGTGTCAAAAATTATGATTTTTAATTACTTATTACCAAATTTATGTGTCTAGATTTACCACCCCCCCTTATTTTATTAATTAAGTTTATAGATTAAATGAGAATTAATTTTATCTTGAATGTGTACAACACACTTATGCTTTGATCAAGTACTTCAATTGTGCATGAAACTCTAATTTAGCAAACCCTATGTTAGACACCCTAGTTATGTCATGGTAGTGTTGTCACTAGTCTAATATCATCTAATCCACCATTATCATCATATAATACACTAATAAACTATAATTATACCATCATTATAACCTTAATCCTATCATTGAAATATATTACACCCTAATCATTAACATTTTATTAACTAAATTGTTATCCAATTAATCAATATTCATTTTTATAATCTTTCCATCAATGCATCTAATTTTCTATAATACCACTATCACCCCAAAAAATTAATCATATCATGACAATTACATATAAATACCATCTAATTCCCCTTATATCACCATTCAAACTAATCAAATATTTAATCATTATTATTTAGTTTATTAAACCCTAATAGTAAAATCCATGCACACAAAATCAAAAAAAACCAAAATCAAATCAAATCACCAAATCCCAAGTTAAAAATAAATTTTAATCAAGACCATTCCTCATTAAATAAAATACAACATCATTAATAATCTAACTCATTCAACTTATCCATTAATTTAAATGTTGATTCAATATCATCCATCTAATTCTAAGTAACCTTGACCATCAATTTCCCTCATTTATAATCTATGTATTCAGCCCTCATCCTTCATTTTCAACAAGCTTGGATAACCTACGGATATCATGACCATTATGTGAAAAATCCATTAATCCATAATCCATGATATAATCTTATCACCCATCATCAATACTATGGATATTCTAGAAAAATTGTTATTCATAATCTATTGAGCAACTATAATCAAAAGGATAAAATCTAAACAACAAAGAGCTCTTCATAGTATGTAAAGGTAAAATTCTCCTTATTATCTCAATTAGAGATATTCATGTCTAATTAAGAGTATAAATTAGTTTAATTGCTTGTTTTTATAGATTATCTCTAAATTTTGCATATTTACATTATTGGCATGCTTGGTGGGATTTACCCCATTATCTTTTACTTCTCTTGTTTACTAGGAGGTGTTGTCTTGGTTTGTTTCACTTTCGAGTCAAATTAGCATCAAATTTTCATAGAATTTGTCATTTTTAGACCTCTAACTCCATTTTTATGTATTTTCATTTTCACCTTGTGCTTTAACATTTTTGTCCTAATAAATGGCATTTTTTAAAATAGTTTAGCATCTATATTCACTATGTCAGTTCTATCATGTTGATACTTTAGCATCTATGTCCTGAGGTTTAGTGATTTTCATTATGTCTTACTTTTTTTTCCATAATTATTTTATTTTACATCTCCCTTTATTAGCATCTATGTTTTTATATTTGGCATCTTCATTTTGAGGTTTGGCATTTATATCTTGAGGTTTGACATTTGCATATTGAGTATTTACATATGTGTCTCTATCTATCAACATCTATGTTCCAATATTCAAAATATGTGCATTACGTTTTAATATTTTTATCTTGAGGTTCAACATCTGTATGCTAAATATTATCATCTATGTCTTTATTTGGTAGTGATTGTGATCTAATCTTCATCATTTATGCTCTAATGTTTGGCATCTACATTCTAAGCTTTGGAATCTACATCCTAATTATTACCATTTTTATCTTATGCATTTATATTTGTGTTTCTACAATTTTAATTACTATCATATGTTGAATACCTAGACCAATCAAACTACTATCAATTGTATGTAGGTACACCTGATTAAAATTTTAATATGAAATAAACCAAATATTTAATCATTTAAATCATAATTAAGGAATTAATTTTTTATTTTTAAATTTTTATTTTGTGTTTGATTAAAACTACATATTATATTTCCTTATGTTGTAAGGTGACCTTGGAAATTAGAAACAATCTAGGTTATTCATCCCAAGGTTGACCACATATGTTATTTCTTTATGCTTCAAGGTAATCTTAGAAATTATTAATTATTTGTACCTTTTAATTTTCTAATTTTATATGGTCTATCAACTTATATTTCATCACCAAGTGCTAGAAAAAGTTTGTGTTATGATGGAATATAAATATTATGAGGATTTTTCACTATTGGCTAAGTGTAAATTTAGTTTTACCTAGTTTCCATGAAGTGGAGTTGTTATCCACCAATACCTAGGCCCCAAATAGCACCATTATATCATGAATTTGGGACACATATACCAAAAGGTATATCTAAGACTCCATTAATCATTCATTAAAACCTATCATAGGATACATTTAGTTTTATATGAATAGTGGAACTAGAAACATAGTATTCCCTAAGACTACCCATGTCATGTTGTTTGAGGTATATTTGGGGCCACTATCTAGTTGTAATCCTAGTTAACTATTGTAGGATATAATTGTGTGAATTTTTGTTTTTTTCTATTTGTCAAAAACCAATTTTAAATTCAAAACCATTTATAAAAAATTCCAAACAAACCAATGGCATACCAAATGAGATAACAAACCCAACTGAATCAAGATCATGAAAAAAAATTCTTTGAATCAAGACTTTCCCACTAGCCAAAACCAAGCAAATTTCCCATCTACTAGTTACAATCCCAATCATAACATCCCCCATATCAAATAAAAATGAAAATTAGTTCTATCATCCCAATTCTAAAATCAAATTGTGTTTAACCAACCCTAATAACTTAGCCAATATATGGTAGACCTAGCATCCTATATCAATTATTTAACCTCAATAGCTACATCCCCTAATCAATCCTACAATAACAAACCTCATCTAAAATCTAATACCAATCAAACCCTTAAGCCCTACAAACCCCATTGTATATTACCCTTATCAAACAAATCTAATAATCAAAAAGTTGGCACTTCATGATATAACCATTGAGAATCCCATACCAATTAGGCACCTACATCACCTGAACTAAATTTTTTCTACCTCTATCAAAAAACTCATCCAATAAAAATTATAACAATCAACCCAATCAATAATTTAACCATCAACCATCCACTACTATCAAGCCCTTGAATACCAATTAGGACCTTGAGCTACCAAAACTAAATTATATCTAACTTTATCAAAAAATTAATGACCAATAATCCTAAAATCAACTACAACCTAATCAATAGTATCCTAATCAGTACCATTCCTCTACCCATGAGCCATAATAATCAAACCATAAGAAATCCAATATCAATCAAGCCCATGACCACAAAATCTAATGATGTTATACCATCACCACTCCAAGGAACTTGATTTACCTAAGAGTAGAGTGTATTCACATCCAAAAATTGGCAATTAGGGATATACCAAGGTCCCTTTCCAAAGCGTGATCAAACTAATCCACACCCAATTCAAGTTAATTATTCCCAAACTAGGCATATTAAATTTAAAACAACCTTAAAATTCCAAGCATTTTTTGGACACTTGTCTTCAATTCAACATCCCACCTTTGACCAACATGGCATACCACTTATTTTCCCATCACCCAATTCCCCCTCACATATCAAGGCATCCAACACCAAGCATAAAGTTAATAAGGTAAATATAGATATAAAAATTCAAAATGTCTTCTATGTAGCTACACTCCCTTTCTCTCATAAAAGTAGTGGTAAACCTAATATGAGGAATAAGAAGTCAACATCCTATCAGTTTATCACAACCTCATTCATCAAATATGGTCCTATTATAGACAAAAAATAAACTTTTCAATGACCCCTAGTTATATAATAATATATTAACATCATTTTTCCAAATAAAATCATATCTCATATCTCTTGAATTATAAATGATGAGGACTTGGCCAACTTGAGTAAGGAATCTTATAACCTATATAGATATACACAAATAAAGAATTACATGATATATGTTATAAACCTATAGGCAATATATATGATGATATCAGGGACACTTCCATAATTTATGAGTAAGTTTCATCTGACATCAAAATAAATTCCTTTCTTAGTCTTTATGAAGATATTTTTACCACCATCCTTATTAACCATCTTGACCTTCATGATCTTAAACCCATCAATTAGGACTAACAAGATCATGTACCATCAAAACTCTTTAAAAATATGAAGATTTTATATAATTCATGGGACTTCAACATGGCATCCCATCATAGGATCATAAAAAGGGTTTCAAAATCAGCCTTGATGCATCAGCACATTTTGATCAACAAGAAGAGTTAGTCACAGCAAATAAAAAAATCTAAAAAAACTAAATCTAAAAAATTAAAGACCCCTAGTGAAAACCTCTTTGAGGTGATATCACAAAATAAAAATCAAAACCAAGTTAATAAAGATGTTTTTATTAGCAAAAACCTTTTTGAGGTACCAATGGGTGAGGATCTCAACCTTTTTCTTAAGCTAGCACAACTACAAAACAATTTTAGGCTACTTATTGAAGACACCATCATAATAGGAGAAAATGTTAAGATCATTGAACTTGGAGCTACTCTCAACTCATTTGAACAAGAAACCTTCATTGACCTCTTAATGGAATTTTCAAACATCTTCACTATGTCACATGTTGATATGCCCATAGTAGATATAGAATCTAAAAGGGTGTGTGAGATTGTTATTCCCTTCCCCATTGGTATCATGAAATCTATGATTACATTCATGATCACATTATCCATCCACATATTTTACACAATCTAATAACATTCTTAATCTAATAAGCATCTTGCTTCACCCTCCTAAATAGCACCCTCTATCTTAGAAGTTATGATAGCACCCTATTAAGGTGTTTAAAATCAAAGTAATCCAACTTATGAATGAATTAATTTCCCAAAGACATCTCTAGAACACATACTTGAAGGTTCATAATTTAAAAAAAAAGTCAAAAAAAGAGAAAAAAACAAAAAAATATCTAAAGGTGAAAACCATTCTTATGGCACCTTGGGAAAGTACCATGATGAAAATTAGTTTTTTGTGTCATGCATTAATCTATTGTCTATAAGTAGCCTACACTTGGTATAAGATACACTCCACCCATCCATTTACATCCTAAACCATCCATGTCATTATCACATCATGCCCATCCTTCTTCCCACCTTTTCCCTTGATAACGATGTGGATAAATTATTGAGACATGATTTGTAAATATATTAGTATGTCATATATTTTTTATAAGACAATGCATCACAACAATAGCATGGCACAAGAAATATTTTACACATGCTTCTTATGTGATATGATCCTTGGATATCTAATCCTACATCCTTTAGCCATTCCATCCTAAATACCTAAGTCATTGCATCTATTACCACCTCTTTTCTTGATGCTAGAACTAGTTTTCCCATTGTTCATAGCCTCATTGTCTGCCTCAAAAATCCCAAAATAGTATAAAATATATAAAAACCCCAAAAAAAACATTTTGTCTTTTCCTTAATCCTATAAAAACCCTTAATCACTTTTAAAATAAGACATTATAAACTTTATCAAGATATACCATTCCCAATATAACCCCTCACATATATTGTTGTTTGTGGAAAAAAAACCTATCACTATCATCACTCACCAAACATTAGGTTTTCAACTTGATAAAGGAAAACACATCTATTTTTTTAATCTATGTGTGTTATCTAGTTATTGTTTATTTTTTTATGTATTTTAATTATCATTTTTAGTATCTATATCAATCCTACTGCATATGGAAATAATTTCATCATGGTTTTCCATATCATGGTGCATCCTATTATATGTTATAAAAAAATAATGTTTCTCAAACATTTTGAGTTTCATACAAGATTATCATCTTGCACATTTACATCATCAACATCTATTTCTAAACATACATTTCTTTTAACTAACTATCCATACTTAACATCCATTCTCACTAACTAAGTGTGCATCATAAATAATACAACTAGGGTACTAATACATCCCTCACATTAACACCTACATCTAAAACAACATATAAAATATATGATATCCATAAACATGAGCCTTTCTTATCACCTCATCAATCCACACAATCAACTAAATCATTGATTTATGTTTGCACATCCAAACAATCAATAAGTTTAAGCTTGTACATTTATAAATATATATCATTCTCAATCCAACCCCTTATATACATCACTATTTGGGGAACTTCAAAGCTCATAGCTTTATCAGGATATATCATTCCCAATCCAACCCACTCCCATATGTCATTTCTAGGAGTAAATCAAAATAAATTAAATCATGAAAGTCTTAGATAAAATTAATTTATTTCATAAATATATAACATACACAAAAATATATATATCCATAATCATCATACTATACATGAGGCCAACCCCCTATTTATTCACCCCAACACTCCATTTTAGTCATAATTCTTCCATTTCAATCCCTCTTCTCATTTTGATAGCCCATCTATGTATTTCATGACCTCATGCCCTCTTGAGCATAATAAACTCTAACAAAATCATCACTTTATTTCATATATTTCCTTAACCATTGTACTAATGGGGTATCTTGGTGAACTTGTATTTCTTCTTATACATTCTTTAAAATGTTGTTATTTCTACTTTTCATAATGACTTTTCAAAGAGGGGCAAATCTAAACACCTTAATTATGTCACCCTAATGTCATCACCGCCTTAATATCATCTAATCCACCATTATCATCATCCAATCCACTAGTCAACCCTAATTATACCATCAATACAACCCTATCTTATCATTGCAATATATTTCAACCCTAACCCTATTGTTAACACATTTCTAAATAAATCATTATCCAATTAATCAATAATTAATCCACCATTATAATTTTTCCATCAATGTATATAATATACTTTAAAACCATTATCACCTCAACCAATTAATCATATCATGATAATTAATTAGAAATCCCATCTAATTATCTTAAAATCAACCTCTAAATTAATCTTTATTAGTTAGCTGACTAGTCCTTAATAATAAAATCCATGCACACAAAATAAAATAAAATAAAATAAATAAATCAAATCACATAATCTCAAATAAAATAACCAAATACCAAGTCAAAAATCAAATCCAATAAATCCCATTCCTCATCAAATCAAATCCAACCTCATTAATCCTCTAACTCCCTTAACTTTTCCATTAATATCACACATTACAAGTTAGGTCACTATTTCATTATTCACACACAATCCAAAACATAGGGGAGAAATACATAATTTTGAGTCCCTATTTAGATTATTAGTTATGTAGGTAGCACTCTTTGACAAAGGAGTATTTGGGGTAGCTTGACACTATGTTCCCACTAACCCAATTTTTCCCACAACCATTATGAAGATGAAGAACTAGGGTTTATCTATTTGATAAGGAGTGATAATTCATGACCTAGATCTGAATGCACCAAATCAAAGGCAATAAAAATATAGAAACATCTAGGTGGTTACATTTTATTTGAGAATGTATTCGATACAATATGTCTATATCCAACTCGTATACTAGCATCGATGTAACCATCTTAGGCTAATGTACATGGATGTAGTTATAGAGGTATGAAATATATAATTTGGTGACTATTCCATAATATTCTTCTAGTCTTCTTCCTACATATTCCATATTTGTATTATCATCATAACTAGTTGAGTATCTTATTTATTTGTCATTTCCATATCTAGCATAGTTTTACTTTTCATTTTTAGCATATCTCAGTATAATAAATTTATTATATATTCTAAATGAGTTTTGTAATTAATTTGACTATTATAGATTTTTTTATCACCCTTATGTTTATTCAATTCTATATTCTTAACCATATCTTTCCCAATAGGATCTTTATCCAATTTAGAGTTAAACATTTGGTGAAACTGATATTTAAATTTCATTGTTGTATAAGAATTCTCTTTTTTATATTTATTACTTGCCTTTTCCTAATATTTGTGTTCTTTATCTCTCTCATCATGGATTATATCAATTGATTTTATGACTATGTTTATGAAACTTTACAACTCTCCCTCAAGGAAGGAATCAAAATTGATTACTCTTGCATTCCTCCAAGTTCTGAAGCATATAATACAAAATCATTGAATGGTGGCAAATAATATTCTTATAATCAATTCCATACTCCCACCATTTTAAAAAATTATTTTTTCCATCTTAAGGAAGATAAAAATCCTTTGCCTTTACCTTATACACAAAAAAATTTGTCACATGGAAAAAGTGTTCATTTGATCATGATAGATTTCACAAATTCTATGAGGATATCATGGAGGATTTGTAAACATTTAATAAATGGGATTTTCCTTAAATATAATTGATCAAAACCCCTCCTATTCCAACATTTATAAAAAGTATTCCCCTTATCAAGGGTGATGACTTGTTCCTACTTTCATTTGATATTGAAATTTTTTGAAAGGTTAACAGAGACATCATGGAATCTTTACCAAGTAACATTAAGCCATCAAGAATAATAAATAATTAAAAACCTAATATTAAAAAATATCCTAATATTTCAAATATGTAACTATTACCAATATCAACCAATGCATCTAAATTAAAGGATCGTTATCTTCCAAAGAATGCATTTACACCAAAAGTTCCCACTATACCAAAAAAGGTGCCTTTACCAAATATTCCTCAATCTCTAATTGGTATATCCTTACCAAAATTGAATGAAAATAATTTTTAAAAGGTACCAAAATTTGAATATATAATACCACTACCAAAGTATCTTAAATTTAGTGATCACAGACTTACACTTGTTATCCATGAGGATGACAATACACTTATGCCTAGATTAAAAAAAGGTGGTGGGTTAGAACCAATTATAACACCTATGCAAATACCACCATTATTATTTAATGTATTATTTATATTATGATAACTATTGGGTATATTAAAAAATAGGTTTATATACTTCAAATACAAATGGTTTGTCATAATAATAATGCAAATGTGACCTTGTTTAACAATCAACCTCTTGCATAATGTATACTTTAATATCCTTATCCATAAGATTTTGGACTACCATATTTAACTCTCTTTTTTAATCATAAGGACTCATTATACCACATGATTAAATATGTACATTTTTTCATCAATAGGAAAAAGATGACAAGCTATTGCTAAAAGTATTCCATATGATCATTTCTGACAAGGCTCAAAATTGGTTTTTTAGCCTACCAAAAGGTTCCTTAACCAATTTTTCATAATTATAAGATTATTTGTTCATGTATTTAAAAATACAAAAGGTTAATAAATTATAATTAAAACATTTACATAATTTAAAATAATTTATTGAAGAATCCATTCAATATTATACTATTCAATTCTAAAGTACATCATATGAGTTAGAATTTAGACCCTTTGATTTGGAATTTAAATTTATTTTTAGTAGAGGGATTACTTCACCATTAAACAAAAGAGTATTTAATAAAACATATGAGTCATTTACCCATTTATATAATGATTTTCATATATATGTTTCATTCATACTTATTCATCCAAAGTAAATTAGCATATCTCCCTCCAAATACCAAAGTTTTATCCCTCACACAAAGGAAGGAGATAAATTACCTAAAGAGAATTATGAAGAAAAATATGGTGTACCTAATATTTATATGATAAATTTTTAAATGCTACTTAACATGGGGAAAATTTGAGGTCCACATCATATGCAATAATCCCAAGGTGAACAACACAAAAATTGTTCATGTCACCAGGATTTAATAGTTACTTTATTAATTAGATGAAATAAGAAAATTATTATAGTGAAATATATTTTTCACAACTTGGGCACCATTCCATGGATCTACATGATAAGGGGTAACAAAAATATTCATTGGGTTTATTTGTTATCCTTATTACTTTTGGGCCTCATATTGTCCTTAAAAAAGTATGGGTCTTACCACATACTTTGTTACACTCATTTACACTAGGTAGATTTTGGTTATAAGAAATGGAATCCAAAATTTATCCAAATCATCAAGGTATTTATTTTTATTATTAAGTAAAATCAATACATATTCTAAATGATAGCATCAATTCTTCTACTAAACATGTAAAATGTGAGGAGAAACATGGTATGTACCATTTTAACTTATCTAACCATGATGCAAGCAATGTCAACGATCCAACTTAAGATCGCAAAGCTGCATATATCCCAAAAATATAAAAAAATAGAAAATCCAAGAATATTTTTGGCATATAAATATTATATTAACTCCTTAGCATCTATGTGTTAGTTCCATGTTGATGGATAACATATTAGTTACTTCTACATACACATGTTTTTCATGCATCTATTTGAGTTTGATACATGCATATATAGATACATGATCTATAAACTCTTGGATGTGGTATTTCCCTCTACTCACATCACTAGGACACTAGTAGCATCCACATATATGATCACAATACATCTAGGTTATATCATTCTATGGTTACTTTACATTATCATTTTTGATCCCATATATGTACTTACACATGCCTTTATCCATGCTTATATCTCTCATAGTGTACTTGATATGCTATGTACTGAAATTGTTTTGTTAACACATTTAATCTATGGGATACTATGATATGTTTATATTGGTTTCTTATGTTTTCATTTATGACTTACTTGAATGTCTTTAATTGTTATTGTCTTGTTTGTTGAAAATTTGAATATGTTCCATTATTTATGGCTCCCATGCCTTTTTTTGCTTCTTTGACATTTGAATATGTCATTTCTTTTTATAAGGGAATTTATATATTACATTCTTAATTTTATAGACATTTTAATTAGTCATGTTCATTTAATTATGTAGCATTTGAACATGCCCCTTGTTCACAATCTCTTTGGACCATTGATTGTTTATTTTCTTCTGAGTTTTCTTGTGTGTGTGATTGATTACTTATTTAACTTTTATTATTACTATATATAAATTTATATGATATTTATCATTCATATTAGGTCTTAATGTGATCACAGTCTATGCACTTCAATGATACATTTACCTAGACATGTTCTCCTATATTTTATATGGTTCATTCATTATTATATGGTTATATTATCCCTTTGAGGTGATGTAACTACCATTTTTTATCTTCCCCTACCTCAAAGGGGAAGCACATTAGTGGGGGAATGTCTTAGAGGTGTGGATTTCATGCATTCATAGTTTTATATTAAATGGGGGCATGTAATAGAGACATGGTTTCCACACATTCATAGTTTCAAATATATAATGGTAGCATGTTTTGGAAACATGTTCTACACACTTATTTAGTATTCAAAATGCCCAAATTACAGTAAGGGTGTGTTTTGGAAACATGTCCTCCACATTGGAACTTATATTAGTTTTCATATTTCCCCATATATAGTGGGGGCATGTTATGGTAACATGTCACCCACACTTATTCAAATTTATGAATTGGCCAAAGCACATAGTTATATGATTCAGATACACATTTATGGTATAATTTTATATATGAATACCATTATTACACATAATTTCAGCATGAGACATACCTAAGGTGCATATGATATGTAATGTGCACCTAATATTGTAAAATTAAAATTAGTTTCAGATTTATAACACTTTTAGGGATTGTCACCACCCACTGGGTTGGAATTTTATGAACTATATTGAGCCAATCTACTGTAGTAGTTGGTTTGATTTTTTGTATGGTTGATACGATTCAATCACTCAATATTTCCAAGTTTTTACTTTATTTTATCATTCAATCTCACTAGTTTGATAGTGTGAGTTAATGTGGTTCACTCACACTCACCAAATTATATATATGATTAGGTTGTATGGTTGAGATAGTGTCAACTACTAGGTGGAAATCCATCTTTTATCCAAGGTTGGGGGAATGTGACCTCCTATCTCTCAATATGTATCTCCTTAGATATATGCACTTTCCAAATTTATAAATTTGTCCTATTTTCAATTTTAATGATTCATAATTATACATATTTTGAATGAAATTTTTAAAAGGAAATACGGTTACATCAATACATAGGTGTACTCCTAAACCTTACTCTCTTTCAATTGTAATAATTTCAATACTTTCAATTTCAGATTATATGCACTAATTATATATTATAACATTATATTGGTTGTAAGTCAATTACCAGAAAAGAACTAAAGTTAGACTCAAGTAAAGGCAAGGTGTGTCATACACACCCAAGTATGTATTCCTTTACTTTAAACTAGTAATTTCATTACTATACTAAGGGGTTAATTGTAGACACTATTAATAAATTATACATCAATTCAGTCTTGTACACTTGGAAAACTTAGACCTTGGTTATTCCTCTCATTTATAAACCTTTTCCACATTTGTAAGTCTCGCACTCTCTCTTGTGTCCCTTGGCCTATCTCTTGCCCTACCAGTCTTATGTTGATAACCCAAGACTTATATATTTAAATAATGCTTAAAAACTACTTATCTTATGTCTCTATAAGATTTGAGCATGTACCTATTTTCCTACTTCATGGACACTTGCTTCCTATATAGACACCTACATCAACATGTGTGTCTTGCTCCAACATAAGTGTCTAGTACCCTAAAGTCACATAATTTTTAAATGAAATGTATCTTAATAGTTGGTATAATTTGAATTATGTGATATATTCTCCAAGGGTATTGGTATAAATATAAGATCAACCCTCATTCATTCCTCAGTTAGCATAGATTACAAAAACTTATCAAAAGCATTCAATAAAGCAAAACTTCTCTATTCTCTCCTATTTCAATATTAGTCATAGGAACAATACATCTACATATATGAATTACTAAAAGAGTATTCTAAAACCTATATTTTCCAAGTTACAATCTAGGTCATTATTGTACTTATTTATCACACATTGCATAATTCACACACAATCCAAAATATAGGGGATAACTACATAATTTTGAGGCCCTCTCCAGAGTATTGGATATGTAGGTAGTGCTCATTGATATAGAGGTATTTAAGGTAGCTTGACACCATATTCTCACTAACCCATTTCCCCATAGCCACTATGAGGATGAAGAACTATGGTTTTGTTATTTGATAAGGAGTAGTAGTCTATAACCTAGATCTCAATGCCCTAAAGTGAAGGTGATGAAAAACCTAGAAGCATCTAGGTGGTCACATCCAATTTAATTAGGTATTATATACATGACACCTATATCCAACTTAAATACTAGCATCAACATAATTATCCCAATATAACACAAGTGTTTATAGTTATAGAGGCATAAAATCTATAATTTGGTGACTTTTCTAGAATATTTTTCTAGTTTGCTCCCTACTTGTTCCAAATTACAATTCTATATTAATTCTTAAAAATAGTCAAGTATCTTATTTATTTGGAATTGTCATATCTAGGATATTTGTACTTTTTATTTTTAGCATATCTCAGTGTAATAAATTTAGTGTGTTTTAGCTGAGTTTTACTATCAATTGGCCTACTATATATCTATTTATCACCCTTATGCTTATTCATTTCTATATTCTTAACACTATCTATCCCAATAAGATCCATATCCAATTTAGATTTGAACAATACTATGATCTTTGAAAATTGAGTGCATATGCATGTCATATTCCCCTATAATTTTGAATATTTAAAAACCTATTCATTATCCCAAATCTAATTTTTTTTCTAGCTCGTTCAGGCTTATATATCTAAGACAAATCCACTTTGAGTCCCTATTTTAAGATGAAGGATGTAGCCTATAAGTCACTCATCTCAAACAATATTTAATTGTATTATGTGATAAAGATATAATCATTTAGTAATTATGTCAACATGTGGATAGAAATGTAATTATAATTGAAACATGTATGTAACATATTTAATTTTAGGCACATAAGTGTCATGTCAATATATATATATATATATATATATATATATATATATATATATCAATGAAGCATGTAGTAAAGTAACCATCTCTGAAGTAAATATGTAGTAAAATTACATGATATGTAACATGGAACCACTAATAAATCTCATCAAAAACACAATAAAAATACACAATAATGTCACACAATTTCCTAAAAAAATCCAAGGACTACATACAAGGGACATGTCTAAATGTTGCATAAGAAAACATGTCACACATAAGGCCAAGGGCCAAAATCAATGGACATGCTCAAATGTCTCACATACCAAACAAATATCTCATAAAGATGATCAAGAAGATTTAACATAAGGTCCAAAGGCCACACACAATAATAAATCAAAGTATATCCTATCATTAAACAAAGTAAACAACATCAAAGGAACATAAAACAAGTGAAAAATAGTATATTCCATCTATGTGTATCAATATTATATTTTTAGAAAAGAAACATATCCATGTAGCACAATGTTATATTTAAGGGATTAGCAAGACACTTGTATGATATGTATCTCAGCATTTAATTTGAGGTCATATATAGATATAACATGTTATAATGTAAACTATATAAAAATATACCCCTAGCATAGGCATGGCCATTAGGTAGAATGGAATCCTACATCTAAGAATGCATGTAAGATTTATGTCATACACCACACTTGCATTCCTTGTGAAATGCACATGTATAGAAAAAATAATATGTTATCTACCAAAATATGTAAATAACATTTTTAAAGAAGTAAACTAGCATCTTATATCATGTTTAGGTCCTAAATCTTACTTTTTGAAAATATTTTGAATGATGCTTTCCTTTTATAATATTTTATTATTTTTTGGGGATTTTTCAATATTTTATTTTTATTATTATTATTATTATTATTATGGAAGAGAAACTAACATATGATCCAATCAATGGGAGGACCATAGTGTGTTCTTGGATCATAGAGTTTAAGAGTGACTTTCCATGGATGAAAAGTGTTACATGTATATTATTTAAATAAAAAAATTCATTAAGTGTTGTAGTGTAATTGTCATAATAACTACATGAATAATTTTTTTCCACGTGTAACTTGAGAAGGTGCATACCTTGGTGAAGTTTGTTGTATAGTATGAAAATATGGCAATTCAAGTGTTCTTTGTGTAACATGATAAAGTGTGTAAGTTTTTTTTGTATGATGCATTATATAATATTTATATTTATTTTATCTATGTATGATTCTTTGATATCAAGCTTATTGATTTGGAAGGTACACATGTTTTCCTTGAATAGGTTGTATAGAAAAAAAATAGGTGCAAAAATTAAGTCTACATTATACTCTTGATTAGCTTCATTTATTATCTTTATACTACACATTTACTTAGCTTACATAAATATATTTTTATTATGCTCTTGAATAGGTGATACAACCAACTATGGTGGTAGTGGGGGAGAAGGAGGAGGAGGATCTACCACTAACTATAGAGGGTACTCATATCAAATGTCTTGGACTTTGACCACTTGATTATAATGAATTTATTTGAGGCATATATGTAATGTAGATGGTACTTCATGAACTTTATATATCTAAGGTCATACTAATAACATATTAAAGACCCCTATGTTTGGTAAGATTATAAATGGAGTTTTCACTTTGTTGAACCAACCTAGAGAGAAGTATCATTATATGCCTAACAACATTTTGTGTATGACCATCATATGCTTTGAATATGTTTGATGTGACTTGTAAATCCTATTCTTTTTAACCCAAGAGTACAAATAATTTCCATTGTACATGTGGTTTCACTTTATCCATCACCAATCATGATGTTGTGTATAATTGAACTGATAGCTAATTATAGAATGAGTTGACTACCCTACTAAAAATAAAAATTGTGCATCATACTAATCATCATTTATAACTACCTCTTGATACTAAATATTAGGATTTTTGTTGTAATAAATAGTCACACTTGTATTATTTATATTTTATATTTGTGTTTTATATTGTTTATTCTCCTTTGACATCTTTCAAGTATGCCTTACATGTTTATATCTTTGTTCTAGAGCTTGGTTCTTTTAGTTTGGTTTCCATGATTGTGTAAGGTGAGATTTAACTTTATCTTATTTTATAGTATCCTTTATACTTTTTATCTTAATTTGAAATGTAATAATCCTTTTATCTAATAGATGTGTAATATTTTCTCATAATTCATAACAATCATTATCTTGATGTCCATTAATACCATGATAAGTGAAAAAATCCTTGCATTTTGTATACTCACAATAATGAGGAGAATGATAGTAATTATGAGGGAGAGTTATTAAATTATCATCCAATAATTTATATATAATATCATATGGTTAAGCTTTAAATATATCAAAATGAAGTGATTTTCTCTTATGTGAAGTAGATTTTTTCACATTAGGTGGTGTTTTATAATCTAGTTATTTCCCTTTATTGATTACCTTAACTTGAATTTCCTTGACTATAATTTTTTCCATTCATTCATCCATATTATGATATATTTTAATTGGACCCCTTTTAAACATTAAATATAATTCCATAATTTTATTGGTGAATTCCTTATTATGTGAATAAAACCTTGATTCATTTGTATCAGTAGACTTATGTTTTTCAAAAATTAGATCACATGCATATTTGAACACACCCATGTAGAATTTCTCAAGATAAATATAAATTTATGCATGTCTCTCTCTTTGAGTGGAGATAATAAACCCCTACTAGAGATAAAGTTATTTTCAAAATCCCATGGTTGGTAATTTAATCAATGCAAAGTATTTTTGAATCATAATATGTAATATTTCATAATCTCATCATGACCATGTTTCAAACCTTGTAGATGTTCCAATGTGAACTTAGGTTCCATGTGTTTGTGATAATTTGATAAGGATACACCTTATAAAATTTTAAATCTAGGTAAAGATCCACTAGGTAAAGTGTTAAACCAATATAAAGTGTCTCTTGTTAGACTTCAATGGAAATATTTTAGTAGAATATGTCCATCATTTGCCCATTCTCGAAAAGAAATTGTATATTGAGTTAAATGAGTAAAATATCTACACAATCATCGAAAAAAGGTAGTTTGGGAATTAAAAAATATTTTAAATATGGATGTTCATATATAACTCATGTAAGTGGCTATCCTAATATAATATTATCTTTTATATGCACATAACATGATCTAGCTTGTACAGTGAAATCAAGAACTTGCATTTTTTGATCACCAATAACATGCATCATGGATATAATATGACTAGTGGTGTTTTGTAAATGCTCACACATGGGTTATAATTGATCATATATTTTAAACATTGCTATAATATTATCATGAAAGATGTCATTGTGGGGCTTATGATTACATTATAAATCAAAATCAATGCAAGATTGAGAATCATTGCTTAGCGTATCACTTTAAATTTATATAAGAGTCAAATGATCACATTGCTCTTCATTAAATTTTATTGACTTAGGAGAGGAGGTAGAATCATCATAATCAGTAGAAAATATTAGCTTGAGAACCATTGCATAATATTTCATGATCAATACTTTGTAAATATAGATCAATAATGTTGTTTTTTATTTATATATCACATTCATTTTCATTCTTATATATTTCAAGAAAAAGAGAACAAGTATCATTATATTATATAGTATTATTTATAACTTCAAAGGAAGGATAAAATATTGTCATAATCCTATACATAACTAATCATATCTAGAGGAGATTTGAGATATCATATGCATTTACATCATCTACCTTTTATATAGAGATAGATGAACTAACACATTCATCTATATCATTTTCCATTTATAAGAAAGGATTAACATTTTGGATCTTATATTGATTAATGTGATGTTATGTAGTAGAAAAAATATAAGGAAAACAAGGTGCACTAATTATTGATTATTCACCTTTTGATCCTTGTGAGAGATTAAGTGGGATGAGATATTCATTATCATTATGCTATTTTGGTTCTACTTAATGAAAAGAGTAATACAAGTGAGGAATTGGTTTTCATATTTATAGATTATTTAGCTCATTTTCCTCTACACTATAGTCTTCACTATTTTACCGTTCATCTTGATTTTCATAATCACATTTATATCTACCACAATCATATTCTTCATTAATTTAAAAAACATTAGAAAATGTATAAGTGTGATCATTAGTCCATTCATTATCATAAAAATAAGTTGTAGCATTTCTATAAAATATTAGATCTAAAGGATTAAAATCATTGGGCATTTCATATTTATAATCCATTATATATGTTTAACCCAAACTAAAGAACATAGAACAAGCAGCAAGCATACTACTAGTAAATAGTTTATCATACCAGAAATAAAAATAGTAAAGGTGAGACTAGGAAAGGTGTGTTCACTTTGTAGGCTCTCAAGTATATTTATCTCAGTCATAAATAGTAAACATGACTATAAAGTCACTATCTGTGGAGTATTCCACCATTCATGTATTCATACTATTCTATATCTTAGAGTACATTAAGAGTAACTTTATGGATCTAACCTCTTATTGGTGCACTAAAAGAACAAATTATTTTAGGCTTCATATAGATTAAAAAAACTAGGCATTTAAAATATGTCTTGAAGTATGTGGAAACTAAAATACATATTAGTTTTATCAAACAGCTTGAGTATCGAGGCAATACCCATCACACCATGGCTCAGGTTAAGCTAATGATTGATTTGCCTAAAATGACAACTCCTATGAGTTTTAAAACTGATGGAATATAATTTTTAGGAAAATAATTAAAAATTAAAAAAATAATATTGAAAATACAAATTATAAAATCAAAGGTTTGGGTTCACTAATATTTTTTACCCTATTTTTTATCAAATGCAAATTAATTGTATTAGATTATGAGTATAAAACTAGAGAATATCATAATGTTAAAGATGAATAATATTAAACTATTTTTATTTTATATATTTGATAAATATTATAAATTGATATTTTTTTAAAACACTAAGAAGAAACAATACTTACCTTGCACACATATCTCCATTAACTATTTCAAATGTCAGATAGTGAAAATCAATAGAAGAAGTAACTATACAGGCTCAAGAATAGGCACAAAATAAAAAACATAATCTAGAAAGGTTCATTATAAGTGGAAAATAACATAATACATTCTAATCTATTGATCTTAGACTTATCTAAATTGACTTTGGCAGTTGACGGACAAATAAAGATAGAAGATATTTAAAAATGATAGATTAAAATAAAAAGAAGATATTTCCAAATGTAAGCACAAGAAGTGGATAGCAATGAATTTCATTACAATAAATTTATCATGAAATTATCATGGTTGAATATGCTTAAAAATATATCATTACACCTATGAATTCTCAATAATCTAAGATAACACACTTAGGGTTGTACCCCATAAAAATTGATGTTTATCTTATATGCCTTTGAAACCTTTATGGTAATTTGATATCTTAGAAACCTAAAATAAATTATGGAATAAAAATAACTGAGAGGGTGGTTGAATAAGTATTAAAAAAAAAATTAATTAATGACACTTTATTAATCATGAACCATTCAAATAAACATATAGATTTTAGCAAGCATAAGCAACTATCCACATAAGCATGAAACACTAGAACACATCACATATGTGGGAAACCCTCAAGGTTAATAAAAAAACTAATATATATATATATATATATATATATATATATATATTTAATACACTCCTATAAGACAAAAACCAAGTTTATTGAAGCTCCAACTCAACATGGATCACCAACCCCAACTAGCCAAACACCCACTTGACTAGGCCTTAGTAAGCACCCACTTGCAAGGAGGTACCAACCCTCTAGATGAATCAAAACCAACTAAACCACCTAATTTTTTTTATCACCTTTAGAACATTATGTTTATTAAACAATATATTATTACTACTTCTTCAACTCTTCACACTCGTATCTCTCTCAAACTACCTTTTAGGCCTCGTTGCTCAACTAAGTCTCTTTAAGAATAATTAGGTCATACAACCTTGACAGTCATATAAAAAACACTTTCATATATTCATTAAATATCCTATACACTCCTATAATTTTCTAAAATACCTCCTACTTCTCAACAATTAATTATTTCATTTACATACACACTACTTACACAAATAGGCCTAAAACTACCTTGTATATATACCATTCCTTGTTCATATACCACTTACTCAGCCATACACCCTTAACCTCTTAGTTTTTCAATATAATAGGTATTATTAAATGAGTCCCTTTTGGTATGGCATGACTCAAGTAGGCCTCATTCCTCTTTTAGGTCTCATGAAGACCTAATTGCATTAGATCTATCTCTTAACATCAAAACATGATTCTCTTGGATGTAGATGGCTTTCTCCAACACTTTAAAACCTTTAAAAATATTATAAATATTCCTATAATAAACTCTTCCATTGTTTTTTAGACATGTGTCCTTTGTTCATTCCATGAAACCTCTTTTAGGACAAACTATCCCATTAGGCATGTGTGCTTAGATGTCTATCTTAAAAAAGTGAAGCTCAAACATACTTAATCCACTCAATAATGATAAAAAAATTATATAGAGATAGTATAAATGACCTTATGTTCATCATTAAATTCATTTTACACTTCCACTTAGAATATAAGTCTTCAAGAACACATCTGCAACTCACTCACTTAGAAGTGCAAGATCACCTCAAAACATAGTAATGGTGACTCAAACCTCCAACACCTATATAAACATTTTAAATTAATTATTATGAATTTATATGATCATATTATATCATTATACCATACTAAAATATAAATATCATATGGTCTAGTGTAAACTATTGGTCTTACAAACCAATTTGTTAACCTTACTACACATAGACCTCACTAAGTCAAACAAGCCATTTTGGCTTCATCATTTTCACCACTATACCTAACTTAAACTATCTCTAACAAGAATTAATAATACATAACTATCTATAAAAACATCTCCATTCACTTTTTTTCATCATTTTAACATGAAAACATTTTCTAATTCATCTTCTCACTATTGCTTGGGTTTTTCACTATTTTCACCATTTGGCCTGTTAGTGATTAGCTAACTTAGATGACTGATTTATCACACTTTAGGGATATAACATATATATACCTTAATTTATATTAATAATTATTCTCTACATTCTTCCTACATCCATTTTATTACTATTTCCAATGCAACTTTTGACTTTTATAGTAACTTCTTCAAAAACAAGCCTGTAACTCAACATTTTATCTCTCATCTGACTAACCACCACCACCTAGAGGTACATGGGAGAGTATAATACAATATAAAATATATTTCCTAATTAATTTAATCCATATTAATAACTTTTGAGCAACATCTTCAACATCATATCCTTATTAGGGTTCTAAGAAGGTTTAAACCTATTTTCACTCTTAATGATTATTCATAAAGCATATCCTCTTAATTAAAAAAATAATTCCTATAAATTTTAACTTTGACACTTCCCCATCTACCATAAACTACTTATGTTCCCATTAAAATGTTTTATGAGATAATGATCATAATAAAATCCTTCTTATGTTGATAACACTTCATCTTGAGCACTCAAGAGAACTCTAAACAACTTTTCATGCCTTGTCCTTAAAACTAGAACCTAAAAATTTATGCACATGCATAAAATATATTTACTCACCTTTTTAAATTCTAACATCCTCATAATTTCCTTGTAAACTGATCTTGATACCCATTAGGCTACATTCTCTCTCTACACCATAGTCTTCACACCTTACTAGGCCTTGAACTAACCTTCATGCCTCTTTTGATGCTCTCAAAACCTCACTATCATGTAAAATATCTCATTCTCATGACATATAACCTCCCTAATGATTAAATTATTATATACATCCTTCACATTCCTTAAAAACAAATCATGATACCTCATTAGGCTAGGCAAGGTTTAAGAGAGGTCTAGATATAGACCTAGACTGAAGGTCTTGTATGCAATTAGAAGTGCATGATGTACATAAATTAATCCTAAATCAAATAAGAATGATCACACCTACACTTTTTATTGGGTATAAACTTGTTAAGTGAGAGGATAACCAATATAGGGATCTTTCAGACCCAATTTAGCGATCACTTGTCATAATATATCATGGTAGGAAGGCCTCCAAAGATTACAATCTAACACAATCACATGACAACCCTAAAAGAGTCCTATGATTTGATATTTCACTTATTCTAATAAATAATAAATTAAACTATTCTAATAACAATAAAATTAAACTAATCTAGTGTGCACCAAAGCTTGTGGCATAATGTGAGGGGTTAGATGCAAAGCAATCAAATATGTATAGGGAACTTCAAATAAAGTATGACTAACACCCTAATATATAGAATATGAAGATTAAAATTATTCGAGCCAACACTTATGCTACTTATATCTAATAAAAGAGAAGAGAAAAAAATTATAATATACTTACATCAATGTGAACCCATGTGATTTAATCTCTCCCTTGGCCAATGGGGCTTTTCAATAGGTTATTATGGTTCATAAGGATCACTTTGTTAGGCCAAAGCATCCAAGACCTATCCAAAAGACTAGATTCTCTAAAATAAGAAACCTAAGCTAAGTCTCCTCAAGTATAATGGTAAAATATCAGATTGTGAAGAAGCATGAGTGAATAATAACTCTTGATTGCATATTCTATAATGGCCAAAATGACCTTGTATATATATGAGTATCTCACCCTAAAATCATTCAAGACTATCAGTTGTGCTAGGTTGACCCAATTAACCTAGCACATTTTTGGGTTAATGCCTAAATTCTATGCTAGATTGGTCAAAAGGATATCAAACCTAAAGAGCTAAAGTGACCCTAAACTATACTAGGAAGACTAGGTTGACCTAGTTTGTTGAATAGGTCAAAAGGGTACCAAGCAAGGAGAATGATAGAAAGAGGAAAAGACTAGACTAATGTGCAAGGAAAGAGAAATGGCTTAGGTAAAGGTTTTAGGAGATGAATGGATTGTAAATAATGTTCCAATAAGGGACAAAAATCTTGAAAAACACCAAAGGTCTGCCCATCCCTTTCTCGATGCACCCCTTAAGGTATGCACTCAGAGAGATTGACTCATGATGGGTTCTTGCAAGATGTAAAACATTAGTATTTGATAAAAGATAAAAATATTCTATGTATGCATATTCCCCACTTGAATCTCATCACATGTCACTAAGGTTTAACAGAGGATGGTGCTTTAAGAAAAAAAACATAAAGACACACATAACATTGATGCTAAAAAAAGTTGTAGTATTTTAAAAAGCATAATGATAGAAAGAGGAAAAGACTAGACTAATGTGCAAGGAAAGAGAAATGGCTTAGGTAAAGGTTTTAGGAGATGAATGGATTATAAATAATGTTCCAATAAGAGACAAAAATCTTGAAAAACATCAAAGGTCTGCCCATCCCTTTCTCGATGCACCCCTTAAGGCATGCACTCAGAGAGATTGACTCGTGATGGGTTCTTACAAGATGTAAAACATTAGTATTTGATAAAAGATAAAAATATTCTATGTATGCATATTCCCCACTTGAATCTCATAACATGTCACTAAGGTTTAATAGAGGATGGTGCTTCAAGAAAAAAAACATAAAGACACACATAACGTTGATGCTAAAAAAAGTTGTAGTATTTTAAAAAGCATAAAATAACTAAAAATAAATGATAGATAAGGGAAACCAATATAAAAAGTAAATAACTAAAAACTAAATGATGCATGAATTAAATTACCTTTATTTTAGGATGATTTATAGTTGTGTTTTTAGTTTCAATTATGTAGGGTGTAGAGACTACTTTTGACAAACCCAGAAATATAAAACTAAGGAGCAAAAACAAATAAATGCAAGAAAAGCTAAGATAACTATGCTATGTGGATGGGATGTATTTGGGAATTTGGTAAGTTGGGTGACAAGTGATATGTTAGACCAAATTACCAAGTCAAACAAGATTAAATTAGGTAACTAAAAATCCAAGGCTACTAATGATCAAAAAACATATACAAGTAAACCTCAAGTAAGAAAAGGCAAAATCACCAATTGAAACTAAGGATACATGTTTAAAAAGGAATGATAAGAAAGACAAATCAATGGTAAAAATTAAAAAAAAATGGTAAAATAACATTTATGATTGAATAGTAATAATCCACATCTTACTCAACAATGGAAAAAGGGAATGAATAAAAGGGAAAAAAACATTGTTGAGTAAGCAGTAACAATCCACATCTCACTCAATAATGGAAAAAGGGTATAAACTCAGGTGATCATAATAGTAGTATATAAAAATCATGATAAATGGAAAAAGGAAAGTAAATTAAGTATGGTAAATGTAAAATGAAGTGAAGAATATAATCTAAAGGTGCTCAAACATGTTTTAAATCTAAAGATAGATAAAATTGAAATAAAGTAGTGCTAGCATGTTTTTTAAGAAATGAAGAAGGAAAATAAAGAAGAGGGAAAATAGATTTGGAATCATAATTTTTCTATCAAGGGGGGAAAAATAAATGGGTAGATGGGAGAATATAGGAAAATTCAAGGTAAAGAAACTCTTTATCAAATTCAAGACACTCAAATTTAGTTTGTCAAAATAAAAGGATTGTCGACCTTAGGGACTATGAAGAACTTATCTTAGCTAAACAAGTCTTAAGTCAATGACTGTAATATATATCATCCCATGAAGGCTATATGCATTGAAATTAAAATGGACCTACCTCCCCATGATGTGTAGCCCATTCTTTAGGACCCCTTATAGATTCATCGATCTATTATGAAGATTGGGTACTTACATGAGAAAGTAAGTAGTACCATAGATTTTTTTAATTCCCCTATTCCATTATATTGGCCTACTAAACCTTAAATGACTTTGACTCTATGTGAAGCTGACTATCAATTTTGAGCTTCGATTAGAGATTGGAGATGTGCTTGTAATCACATATTTCGGTGTGAATTTGACTTTTGAGATTTGTATGTTGATTTTTAAATATCATTACCTTTTTTTTCAAATGATTTGGATTTTAAATTTTTTTATGGATTTTTCTATTCCTCCTCCATATGGATTTGGAAGACCAAACATGGGTGCTAAATATGACTTTCATTTTAAAACTTGGGACAAGATTTCTAAGAGAGATATACTCCAAAGAACATGGGGTCAAAGGGTCTCATAAATCTATATGAAATAAAAGTGTTATCTTGACTTAAATCTTGTTTTATCTTATGCAAAGATGAGAGAAAATGGGAAATTAAGAGGAATGACACATGGAACAATTTTGAATTACTTCAAGTTGCAAGAAATGTGACAAAGGGAAATAATAGGGATACAATGATAGTAAAGTATGATTACTTGTCATAAGACTAAGGTAAATGGAGGAAAACATGCTAACATAGATTGTTATGCAAATTTCATCCAACAAAAGAAGCAAAATCTAAATTTTAATAACAAGGATCAAGAACAAGAAAAGAATAGTAATTTTATGAGGGACAGATCTTATCCATGGTCTTCTGAAGCAACTCATAAAAGAGAGACCCATGATGGTGCTAATAAGCAAAGTGAGGGAGCCTTTGTATAAATCACCTCATAAAAGAAAAACCCAAAGGATGTCAAAATAGCATTGGTAAGTAGAAAAAGAGAAGGAAAATAAGTAAAATATGGTGGTTTTGTGAGGGATTTTGAGTCTTATTTGTGGTCTTAAAAATCAAATCATAAAATAAAGACCCAAGGGGCACCAAATCAAAATTGGTAAATAGAAGGAGAATGAAAAATAAAAGAATGAATACTATGATACATCAATAAACTAGAAGACTAAAAAGGGAAGATTTAAAGGTTTGTGAATAAGAGGGAACTATTGAAAAGGGAGAGACTCATGCTTAAGTAACCTACAAAAATAGTTAGATAGATATAGATAGAAAGCATGATAAGAAGGAAATGATTAGGCAAAGTACTTTTTTAGGAATTGAGTATTAGTGGGTTCTTTGAAAACAAGGCCTTCATTGGTTTGAAGGTGGTAAGTACTTGAACTAAGGATATCTTTAAATAAGTATGGGCCCCACCCTTTTTAGGCATATTTACATTCTTTGTCATGGGTGTAGTCTAATTTAAGGATAATATCACCAACATTAAATTTATAGACTTTAACACATTTATTATGTTTTTGGGCAATGTGAGCCTTGTATTGGTGGTTATGTTATAAGGTAAAGAGATGACATTCATCAAGTAGATCAAGGGAATTAAGATGAGCCTCATGCAATTCTTCATTAGGAATGATTTCATGAAGATATATACAAAGAGAATGAATCTTCTTAACTTCTAAAGGAAGAACTGACTCAGAACCATAGACTAGAGAAAATGGAGTTGTTCCAGTGGTAGTACGAATGCTAGTCCAATAGGTTCAAAGTGAAATATAAATATCAAGATTCTAATCTGTGCAAGATTCATGAATTATCTTTTCAATTATTTTATTGAGAATCTTATTAGTGGCCTCAGCTTGACTAATGCATTGTGGATGATAAGGAGTAGGAAACTTGTTATTGATTTTGAATTTGGTGTAAAGTTATTTAACATGTTTATTTTTGAAATTACCACCATTATTGGAAATGATGGTGTAAGGAATTCCAAAGCATCAAATGATTTAGTTAAGAATGAACTTAGATATGGTAGGACTAGTAACATTAATAAGAGGCATGGCTTCAACCCACTTGGTAAAATACTTGGTAGCAGTTATAATAAAGATGTGCCCATCTTGAGAATGAGGAAGTTTACCAATGAGATCAAATCTCCATGTGGAAAATGGCTAAGGAGATTCAATAGTTTGAAGCTCAATAGGAGGTGAATGAATAAGATCATCATGAAGCTAACAAGGATTACACTTTTTAGCATATTCAATAGCATCCTTTTCTACAATAGGCCAATAGTAACCCATATGTAAGAATTTATGGGTTATATCATGTCTGCTATAGTGACTACTAAAAATTCCCTCATGTGCCTCATCTTGCATGACAAATGTAGTAAGGTACCTTTGGAATTGTGATAATAAAGTATGTTATGTCTAAATACATACTTGAAAGCTTGTTTATGAAGACGTGTCTTTTCATGGGAATCTAAGTCAAGAAGATAAGTTTTATTTTCTAAGAACTATATGATATCTTGATACCATGGGCATTATCAAATGGTGACAGCCTCGATGTGGTAGATAATCAAATTACGAGAGTGGGTAGATGACAGAGATTTGATTTTTTGTATGATAAAAGAAGTATCAAAAAGGACTTGATGTGGATGAAAAAGAGAGGTTGAATAGGCAAGAGAATCAACAATGGAATTTTGATCTCTAGTAATGGGCTCAATTATAAAAGAGACAAAATTCTTAGTAAGAATGGTTGCAATTTGATGATAGGCAATAAGGTTTTCACTTTTACATTGATAGGCACCACTAACTTGATATAAAATGAGTTGAGAATCACCTAAAGCATGAATATATTGTATGTATAAATCAAGAGTAGATCTCATACCTAATATAAGATCTTTGTACTTGACCATATTGTTGGTGACATCAAATGTAAAATGGAAAGCTAAGGGAATTATCTTGCCAAGAGCACTAGTGAGAATGTAACCTACCCTAACTCCTTGAAATAATTTAGCACCATAAAAGTGAAGGGTCCAAGTATCCTTATGTAATTAAATGGTAATTTTAGGCTCTTCAATAATTACCTTTGGTTTAGTAGTATCAAAGGAAGTAGAATATTCATCAAGTTGATTAGCTTTAAGATCAGCAGTAAAGCTATGAAAATAATCTTTAAGAGAAATTTATTTATTAAGACCTTCAACGTAAAGGATATTATCATCTGGAAGGTTATCTTGAAGGGAAGAAGTGGTTAGAATAGGATTTGTGGTAAGTTGGTCAGTTATGACTTGCCCTTTGACAGTTTTTTGTGTGATGATGTGATGATCAAATTTCATAAGTAAGACCATCCACTTACCAATTCTATCTCTAGGAAGAAATGATTTGGATAAGAAATGATGAAGAGGGTTGTAAGGAATAATGGCATACGTGGTTTGGTAAATAATTTGGTGATAAATCTTTTTATCTACAAAATAGATAATGAGGCAATCATGCTCAATTTTGGTATAACGTGTTTCATAATCAATGAGGCCTAAACTAATATATTAGATGGCATACTCATTGCTTATATCATCCTATTGGACAAGAATTACCCCAATTAAAATAGGTGTCAAATAAATATAAAGAATTAATGGTTTATCATTAGGAGGATGAAGTGTAGGTGGATGAATCAATGACTCTTTCATATTGTCAAATTCTTTTTTATTTGGATCCAACCATTCCAAGGCTTTAGTTTTCTTGAGAAGGTAATTAACAGAGTGAATTCAATAATAAATCTCAAGAATGAATCATCTAATTACCCCAAGTTTGCCTAAATAGGTATGAATATTAGGAATGGAATGAGGAATAGGCATGTTGATAATAGCATTAATCTTGGCTAGATCAACATCAATACCACAACAAAAGACTAAGAATCCTAAAAATTTACTAGATGTAACTTTGAAGACACATTTAAAAGGATTAAGTTAGACTTTATATTTGATGAGATAGTCAAAGATGAAGGCAAGATTAGAAAAATGATTTATATGGTGTTTGGATTTGGTGATAAGATAATCCACATATGTTTTGACAATTTTATGGATGAGGTTATGAAAGATATGAGTCATTACATATTGGTAAGTGGCCTTATCATTTTTTAGACTGAAGGGTATTTTAACATAATAATAGGTGCCCCATTTTGAGGTGAAAGTAGTCTTATGTTGGTCCTCAGGAGCTATATGAATTTGATTATATCTCAAAAATCCATCCATAAGAGATAAAATTTCATATCCAATCATGGACTCAACAATGGCATCTATTAAAGGCAAAGGAAAGTTATCTTTATGATAAGCAAGATTAAGATTGCAGAAATCAATACGAATATGAATGACCATAGTGACCTTTTTTCGAATAGGAACAATATTGGAAACCCATTCAGAATAATCAATAGGTTCAATAAATTTAGAATCGAGTAGTTTGATGATTTCCTTAAGGCATAAGTTGGTAAGTTTGGGAGGAAATTTGCATTGCTTTTGATGCACAAGTTTGGTATTAGGATAGGTAATGGTGTTATGGATTACTATGCTAGGGTCAATGTCAAGCATGTCTTGGTAAGACCAAGTGAATGCCTCTTGATATTTATCAAAAAATAGGCTTAAATTATCATGTTTAGAGGGTAAAAGTTCTTTTGAAACTATGATCATTTGAGGTCACAAGGGAGTACCATATTCAATATGAAATTTTTCTTTAATAAGCATGGCATTACCATCTTGAAAGTGGTATGGTATTTTGGGTAAGGATGAAATTGGATTAATTTTGGGATCAATGCTACCAAAAAATTTGTTGAAGCAAGGAGTTTTATTTTTAAAATAACCAAGTTTATGATGTTCTATGGAAGTTGAGGTTCCCATGCATAAAGTAACTCAAGAATAGATTCATCACTAGGAAAAGTAGGAAGAGGACCATAATACTCAACATCTACTTCTAGATCTAAAATTTATTTACCATGGTGATCATATTTTAAATTTATTTGATAGACATCAATTTCCTTGGCATCAAGTGTGATTTTAGGATTAGAATAGGTAGATGGAGTGTTGATGGGTTCTTTGATAGGAAAAGGATTAGATTTAATGGGAGGATCTAAAGGAGGTAAATAAGATGAAATTATTTTTAGAGGTTCATAAATTGTGATTTTCTCTACCACCTAAGGAGAATTGATAAGAGGGGGATTAATAAGAAGCATATAACCCTTAGGTTATAAATTATTATCTATAAAAATGGTATGCAGTTATTCATTGAAAGCATAAATTTGAGCCAAGGTCTTTTGATAATGTAAGACATCCAAGTCTCTAGATTGAGCTTGGGCCATGATATAGTTGTCATCATATGTGGGAGAAATTATGCATGCTTGATATTTAGGAGGATATTTAGAAGGTGAAATCCCAATATTATTGAATATTCAAGGAGACATGGTGAGAGGATATTGAAAATATGTGGCCACTCCAAAATCATTGCAAGTAAAATCATCTTCAAGTAAAAATGGATCTTGAGAATTACATGGAGGGGAGAAATCAGTAATCTCATCCATGAGAGGAATGGTATGATCCCTTGGCAAAAAAGGAGGAATCCACTCTAAAATATATGGAGGTAATTTGGTGGTGTTTTAAGTATGTTGTAATTCATTAGGTTAATCATCATCCGAATCTACAAGAGTGACTTTTAAATTTGGATTCATAATGATGAACTCAGGTAAAGGAGCATTATTAATTTTAGGGATTGTAAGAACATGATATTATGATTTAGGATTAGGTAATTGGATACTCCATGGGTTGGGATCAGCTTCATGACTATAGCATTATTTTTTATGTAGAAATTTAATGGATTGACTGTCAAAATAAGTAATGGCCCTCATTCAATGTGTCCATGGATGACCAAGAAGTATGTTATAAGATAAAGCAAGATCAAGAACCATGAGTTTAGTTTGAACAGTCTTAGGACCAATGGCTAGGGGAAGCCATATACAACCAAGTGGTTTTTGATGAGTCTTGTCAAAACCACAAGTAAGAGGGGTTTGTTTAAGATGACCTTTATTATAAGCAAGTTATTATAAAATCCATAAATAGGTCACATTAATACCAAAACCCTCATCAACTAGAAATTTTTGAATAAGGGTGGTATTAATGGCTATTTTGATGAAGAGAGGTGGATCATCGACACAAAAGATGATTTCATCATTAATCATGTCTTCTTAAAGGAATTCAATGGAAGGCTTGGAAGAGGGACACATATATTTTATGGTACTAATGTTAGTTGGTTGAGAATCAATAGAAGGTGGTTCTTCATCTAAGAGAGATGAATCTTCAATCTTTTGGAGTTGTTGCATAAGAAATTAATGATGATAAGGTGAAGTGTGAACTAACTCCATAAGAGGAATCTTACATGTCATAGATTTAAGTTATTAAATAAAATTCCAATGAAATATAGAAGAAAAGACATGAGATTTAGAAGACAAATTAGACTTTGGAGGAATAAATGTGGTTGGAGGATCAGAAGGAGGAAATTATTCCTCAGGTGCTTCTAATTCAATATTGATAGTGGTAGTATCTTTAAGCAATTATTTCTCCAAAGAAGGTTTCTTAAGATTGGTAATAAGATCTTTGTGAGTTGGTTTATGATGATAGTTGACCTTATCTATATTGACATATTGAGATTTGTTAAAGTATTGGTCATAGTTAAAAATCAGTTTTCAAAACACTCAAAATAACATTTAGAATTCAAACCAGGCAGAGTAGACCAAAAATAGAGTGATGAATACATAATAGTGATAAAAAATAACAAAGGATAAGATCACCACACTTGGACTACAATTCTAGATAGTAAAGTGTCCTATTTTTGGTGCTCCTATCTAAACATCAAAAAACCCAAATTTTCCATAAACAGATAGAAAGATAAGTTTAGCAAACATCCTTGGAGGTTGATTGATTATGGGAAGCGTATTTTTGGTTATTAGATGTAGAATATTTAGAGTATTGTCATTTTTAAGAAGCATTATTGTATTCTTAATGATGATTTTTTATCATGGTTTCATGTTCAAATGAATCACAAAGCATGTAAGAAATAGCACATTTAGAAATCCCTCTATAATATTCATGAGAATGCCCAATATCTGCATGAAACCAAAAAAAGAGATTAGGATCATACCACTTAGGATGAGCATTAGGACATATGAAAGGTTTAGAGGGAAGTAAAAATTATCTCATTTGATGTATCGAAAGAGGTATGTGAGATGGTAAAGGAATATCACTTTTTGTAACTCCTGGTTTGGTTTGAGAAGTGTTACTGGTGATAGCATTAGGTGTTTCAAAATATCCTTTAAGAATTTTAGAATTAGGTTTGAATTGCTTCATAATAAACTCTTACCATTTATCTTGGTCAAGAGCTTCATTAAGAGTTTGAGGATCAAAGGTTTGAACCTTGTATTGAAGAGTGGGAGTTAAAGCGGCGATAAAGATTTTAAATAGGTTATCATTATACATATTATGATCAACTTTATGAGCTAAGGATTTCCATGTTTTAATAAATTCATGAGCTAATTCCTTAGGATATTGCTTGGTATTCATGAAATGTCTAAGATAATTTTAAGGAAGATCATTGTGTTGAAACTCTTTAACTAAAGTATTGACCAAATCTTCAAGATGCCAAATAGAATTTTGAGGTAATTGATTATACCATTCTAATACATCACCAATGAAAGTTTCAACTAAGAATTCAGTAGTAATAAATGTATTAGTTTGGATCCACTCTTTGTAGAGATTACCAAATGCTTTAATAAATGAGGTGGGGTCTTTAGTCTCATCATATTTGATAGTTGGCGATATGTTACCGATGTCAATAGATATAATGAAGGAAGCTAAAGGCTCATTTTGAATTTTTTAAAGCATCTTACTATTCATTATTGGTTGAGGAATAATATTATCTGAGGCATCTCTAAGAGGTGGAGGAATGTAGTTAGGATTATTTTGAGTATGCATGATTAGAGGTTCATTAGCCACATTGATCAAGTGTTGTGTAAGTTGAATCATTTGATTGGTGTTAGATTTTTGCATAATGTTCATTTGTTGAATCACTTGGGCTAATAATTGGGTTATATCAGGTGGTAGGTTGGTGTTAGAAGGATCACTCCCCAAAATGGTGTTGGGGGGAGGATTATTAAAAGAAGAGTTTTTAGTAGGATTGTTAAATAAAATTATGTTAATCACTCCTACATTAGGTTGAATATCTTGAGAGGTTTCTGGGTATGTGCAGAAAGGATTGGATCCATCAACTTCATCTTAAGGTTTTATTTGAACCATGTTACAATGTGTAGATGAAGGAGGATAAGAAACGCCCCAAATATGATGGTGTTCCTTGGAGGAAAATAAAGGGAGAAATGAACATCCCATATAGGATCTAAATGGATTAAGACTATCCAAAAATATTTTGATAGGAGACCTCATTCTGACCAAAGGGAAATGAATAGAATGCAAATTAGAAGAGATGAATAAATAGGTTGATAAACAAGGAAAATAAGAAATAGAACTAGGTTGACCAGGTTGACCTAGTGTAAAAATAGGACCTATAAATTTTATTGGGTTGACTAGGTCAACCTAACATAGTGAATAGGGATAGAAAATAGGGTTTGTAGTAGTACTAGGTCAATCAAGTCAACTAAGTATAGTAGATAAGTAAAAATAAAAGATTATTGACAAGATGGGAAATAGAACAAGATAATTTTATAGCTAATATAGGAAAGCAAATGCTAAAAGTAAATAGACATTCAATTGAATTGACACTAGCCAATCTAATTAATGTACATAAATCAAAATCTTGCACCAACATTAACTAATGTAATTTTTTGCATACACAATTAAACAAAGAGCAAGCAGACAACTTGGAAAATAAAGCTAGCTAATTGGTCAACCTAGAATGTTACCTAGATTATTAAGAGTAATTTTAAATGATAGGGAGTTGGCTAAAAGCAAGGTACTAAATAGTAATCCATAAATGGTTTTAGATGATTTTAGGATGAAAGGGACTGTAATGGAAATAATAAAAACTTGGTATTAGGGCCTACCCCCTTAATTCACACACCATAGCAATAAGGGTGTTGGGTGCTTAGCTAGAATATACCATTAACTATGCTTTATACTTGACTAGAGCATCAAGTCAGCTTTCCCCTTGGTGATGAAATACAAGTAGGTTAGCCTAGGTAGTCAAATGTTTAAAAAAAAAAATTGATGTTATATGATTTGGCCATGTGTGCATAAAATAAAAATAGTGAAACTAAGTGGTTAATTAAAAACCTCCTAATTAGACTATGTGAACTATTCTAAGTATGTAAACAATTGAAAGAAAAGATGTGATTAACATACAAGGTGAATTCCAACTTTGAAATAAGGTATAGGGAAAATACTATATCCATGACATATAGAAATAGGTTGATAGGGTTGAGCTAGTACTATTGATGACAAGGTCTGGAAAACCTACTAGGTTGATTAGGTTAACCAAGTTGTTTCAAACAACACGATGTCGACCAAGTTGGTCTAGTTAGATATACAGGGGTAATTTTGAATACTACAAACTTGAAAAGAAAGCTCATAATAGAAAGAGACAAAGAATAAAAGACTGACCTTGATGGTTTAGAGATGTAAATGAAGGAGATTGATAATCAAGAACCTTAGAGAAATTTGTCAAGAACCTACAAACTAGGTCAAGCTAGTTGACCAAGAAATACAAAAACCTATTGAAAAAGTGTTGAAAATGTGCTAGGTTAACTTGGTCAACCTAGTAGATTGAACAAAATATCTAAAAATGTACTAGGATGATTTGGTCAACCAAGTAGGCTAATCTATAAGTTTGTAAAATTGAAACCTATACTAGGGTGAGCTGATTGATCAAGCTGTATAGAAACCTACTTTAAAGTGGCTAAAAATGTATTAGGTCAACTTGGTTAACCTAGTGGGATGAACTAAAAGTATTAAAAGTGCTAAAAACCTATATTGGGTCGAGCTGATTGATCTAGTCATCTGTTCTTGTGCATAAATAAAAATAATTGGGTCAATAGAATCGAACTAGTATGTCAAAATATATGATAGAAATGATGGCAAAAAGAATGAAATAAGTGAAATAAATATTGCAAGGGTTAGTTTCATGTCAGGTTCACTAGAAATTATGCAATCATAAATTCATGATGTACATGAATTAATCCTAAATTGGATAAGATAGAGCACACCTACACTTCTGATTGGGTATATAATTGTTAAGCAGGAGCATGACCAATATGAGGATCCACTAGACCCGATTAGGGGATCACTTATCACAACATATCATGATAATAAGGGTTATAAATCATAAAATCTAACATAATCACATAACAACCCTAAAAGAGTCTTATGATTTGATATTTCACTTATGATAATAAACAAGAAAATAAACTATTCTAATAACAAGAAAAGTAAACTAATCTAGTGAAAATCAAAGATTGTGGCACAATGTGAGGGTTTAGATGCAAAGCAATCAAATATGAATATGGAAATTCAAATAAATTAAGTATGAGTAACACCCTAATACATATAATATGAAGAGTAATATTATTCAAGCCAACACTTATGCTACTTTTATCTACTAAAAGAGAGGAGAACAAAGTTAGAATATACTTACTTGAATGTGAACCCATCATGACTCAATCTCTCCCTTGGACAATGGGGCTTAAAAAGAGGTTGTTGTGGTTAATAAGGATCAATTCTTTAGGCCAAAGCATCTAAGACCTATCCAAAAGACTAGATTCTCCAAAATAAGAAACCTAAGCTAATACTCCTCAAGTAGAATGGTGGAAGAGTAAATTGTGAAAAAGTGCAAGCAAATAATAACTCCTGATTTCATATTCTTATAATGACCAAAATGACCTTGTATATATATGAGTATCTCACCCTAAAATCATTCAAGAATGTCAATTGTGTTAGGTTGACCTAATCAACCTAGCACATTTTTGAGCTAATGCTTAAAGTCTATACAGGGTCGGTCAAAAGGCTAACAAACCTAAAGAGATAAAGTGACCCTAAACTGCACTAGGTTAACTAAGTTAACCTAGTTTATTTAATATTTCAAAAGGGTACCAATAAAGGAGAAGAAGGATAGAAAGAGGAAAAGACTAGAGGAATGTTCAAGGCAGGAGAAATAGCTTAAGAAAAGGTTTTAGGAGATGAATGGATTAGAAATAATGTGGAAATAAGGGACAATGATCCTAAGAATCACCAAAGGTCTACCTATCCATTTCTTGATGTACCCCTTAAGGCATGCCTTCAAAGAGATTGAGTCACGATGGGTTCTTTCAAGATGTAAAGCATTAGTATTTTATAAAAATTAAAAATATTATATGTATACAGGTCTTACCTCTATAGGCTCACCTTGAAATACTTTTATGTGTTTTAATGCCTCACATACATACTCAAACAACCTCATAAAACCACTCATTCTTATGTGTATTCATCTCATCAAGCCACCATGCTCATACCTTTTCATAAGGTCTCTTCAAGCCATAACTAAGCCTAGGCTACTTAAGCACTTGATTCCTTGACTTGTTCCTTCCATGTCATGACCTCAAAAAAATGTCTAATAAGTAGATATAAGACATTACACCTCACTAATATCATTTTAAAATTCTATTTCTTATGATAAAAATCTTACACAACCTCATACAGACTTAAAACCACATGATCAAGCATCATATGACTTGGTATCTCTCTTTCATGCACCTAAACACCTTTAACACCTTGACATGTGCCTTCATGTAACCATAATAAATTATTTTCCTTAAAATTCTCTCTTGCCTTAAAATTCTCTCTTTCCTTAAAATTCTTTATTGGTCACACTCTTCTCAATTCATTTTTTATCATCACATACTATCAACTAGGCTTAGTCACCTTCATTAATTCATTTCACTATGGTTCCTTTATATTGCTCACCCTTTCATGATTTTTACCTTCTATGATCATAACATTAATGACAAAATCAATATTGATCATTCATCACTTTGACAACATCATGCTGCCAACTAAGAACACACTCTCAATAGGTTACTACCCTGCTCAAAAAATCTTTGACATCAATGACCATTATGCCTTTGCATGATGCACCCTTTTGACATCAATGACAAAAACATTCTAACAATAAAAAAATGGGAGTGTAATGGGCTAATCTAACCTCAATCACCCCCTTGATGATTGACCACTATCTATGTATCCAGTACTCCAAGGAGGGAAATCAAGCCCATGTAGTTCTTGAACCTAGAGTGAATGTGAAATTTTGTCCTTCAAATATATATATGTAGTTATGAAATGGATTTGATAGTTTACAATCATATATCTTAGATTTTTTTTAAGGGCTCTTGATTTGGCTTATGGTTGCTCCTTATGAGTGATCTTGAATTTGTAAATAATAGGGAATATTTTCTCCATGTGTAGAACTATAAAAGCTTGAACCAAGTGAATATAAATTGTGTAAAATGAGTGACTCTTGATTTGTATTTATAATTTAATCTTTTGATAATTTATTTTAGCTAAAAAATTTAAATTTGTGGAAATCCCCCAAAAAATATTTTGAATTTTGGAAACTTTCTATTATTTTGCATCAGTTGTGGCTGGGCTAAGTGTACAATGGCACATTGTGATATTCTCTACTTAGTTTGGACTTATCAAAAAGTCTAAAAGGATCATAGATAGTTCCCCTTTTTAGGGGATAATTTTAGTGTGATTTTAAGTAGCTTACATATTTGATATTGAATTTTTTATGTAGTAGTGATGGAAAATAAAGAGTCAAACTTGCATATAGATAAATGGCTTAGAGGCATGGAAAATAAGAGCCATGTAATTGTAAATAATTCATGTGGTTTATATTGTGTCAATAATTATCATTTTTAACTACCTATGACCAAATTTATATGTCTATAGTTATTACTCTCTTACATAATAGGCTAGTTTTTGCTTCTCTATTATGTGTGGCTCCTTGGCCTTATTCGATGAGACATATTTATGTCCCTTGTTTATGAAATTTTTATGTCCCTTGTAAGTGACCCTTGGATTTATTTTTTATGACATATTCATTTCCATTGTATTCATCCCTTGGCCTTATGTGTGACACTAACTCTTAATCTTGTTTATCTTTTTGTGTTTGTTGAGCTTATTGATATTGAATGGTGCCATGATTCATGTCATGCACCTTTACTCTGTAGTATTATTTGGTTATCTTTTTAATAAAAATTACTATTGTGTGTTTCATTTATACATGACACTTATAAACCTTACATTACTTATGTAACATACATGCCTTGATTAGCATATTAATTACTATGATGAAATACTCACCACATGTACACATGATTATATATAATTCTATATTTTTACATCGCATGATATAATTAAATATTATTTTGTGATTAGTAACTTATATGACACATCATCTTAATTTATGGTCATTACAATGAGATTATTATAGAGACACAAGTCTTCATGAATAGACAATTACATTAAAGCACATATTTTAGATATTTAGAATGGTTCATATATCAGATGAATTCATTTACATGATAGATATTATCACTATCAATAAAAATTATGGGGTTATGTGTCATGAATATAACCCAATTTATAGATACTTTAACACATATTTATACACACTTAGTTATATATGCATGGGAATATTACATAGTTTTAGGATCATTCATTATAGGTTTTAACATATACAAACATTTAAGATACAGTGTCTCAAATGTAGCATATATATGCACAAAATTATATATTAGGTGTTATATATTTATGAGGGATTACACAAGTTCATACACATATACAAACTTTAAGATTATTGAATCATTATATTAGTTCATGCACATAAACAAAATTATAGTTTACAATTTGAATGAAAAATGGTTTTCATTCCACTTCACACTTATTGACACCAAATTCATGATGGGGGCATGAACATTGTTCATTCTCTTTTTATCATGCATTTATTATACATTGATCAAACTTGAGTTAACTTGATTTAACGAAATATAATTAAATATGATGTCATGAAGGGGAAATGAACATTGTTCATTCTCTTTCGATCATGCATTCTGTTTTATATGGAGTTAATTTGAGCCAAACTATAAAATTGAATGTATAATCCATCTATAGTGTTGGATTAAATTTTACTTCTAGAAAACCCATCATGTGATTCCCCTTTATTTTATAATTAGTTATTTGGGTAGTACATTGTGTACTTCTCCCAACATTTTTTAGGGTTGGGTAAATTTTTCTACCTAACCTAAGGGCTTGCATAGTTAGATAAATTTGGGGAATAATCACCCCAACTCTCCATGTTTTTTATCAAGAAATAAAATTTCTCCAATGCTTCAACAAGGAATCATTATTTCCAATAGGTTATAAGGGAAATAAATTTTTCACCAACACATAGGTGTACTCCTAAAATTTCAAGTTTAAATTTAAAACATCAATCTATGAACATTGACTACTATATGTGTGTTTTAGATTTTGATATTGAGTGATCTGCACAATTAGAACTTTATAGCAAAGACAAAGTGTGTTATACACACTCATGTATACCTTTTTATTTTCTCTAGTAATTTCTTTACTAAAATAAAATTGGAACATTTTTAGATACTAAAATCTAGTATTAAGTACTTGACAATGATAATCTTGACATACATTTACCATGCATATCTTGTGCATATAAATATGGTCCTAACCTCCCTATCTCTCACACCTACATGTTACCTTATGAGTTTGAATATTTTGTTATGATGTCAAACACCTAGTAGAACCTTACATAATGTGCCAAACTAGCTTATAATCTCATATAGACATCCCTAGACCTTTAATTTATTCTTTTTATGCATGGGTCACTCACATTAGATCGAACCAATATCATTAATTAATATTGAATTAGTCCTAACATTATCAACCTTCTCCCAATAATAGATACATTTAAAAATCAAATATTTCTTTAGGGTCTTGCCATCTACCTAGTATGTTAGTCATGTTATAAATTTCCTAATTTAACTTATATATACATATACAAATCAATTCCTCACTTGATAGGGATCTTATCACTTATATAGTACACATATACACTATTGTACATTGAGAAAAAAAAATATATTCTTCCCAAATTTCAATTAAATCACTAAGAGAATTCATAAGCTAATTCTAAATCATATTAAATAAAATTCAAATATATCATTATCAAATATCAAATCTAAATCATTAGCTACATTTATATGGTGAAGAATCAAAATTTCACAATCACACTAGGTGGGATAACTACATGTGGCTTGATTTCCCTCCTTAGATTATTGGATACATAGGTAGTGGTTAATCATTGATGAGGGTGATTTGGGTCATCTCAACTCATTACATATTCTCTATATTTTTATTTTAATATCCTTCACAAGCACACCTAGGGTTTCAAGGTGAAGGAGGTCAATTTTTTGAGTTATTTGCATCATCAAGGTTCAACATCATACATACAAATCTTTTAAAGATAGGTTAAGGTGACCATATAGTCATAGACCCATATTTTAGTACAAGTCACTAACAACCACTTAGTTCATTGAAAATCAATATTAACCTAGATATGATGGAACTAACCTTACATAAATAGAAACACAATTCTTAAACAAAATGAATCACATCGCTTCTTCAGACTATTTATCAATGTCAAAACATAGTCATATTCAAACAATAAATCGATATTTTTTACTTATTATACTTATTATATACCACTTTTCAAATCATTACAATCTATTTCAATATTTTACATTCAAATTCATGCTTAAATACTAGATTTAGTAATTTGAAATCATATACTAGTTTATATCTTATTACGGTTTCTAAAACCAAATTAGGGTAAAACACCTTGAGCCTCATCAATACTATATTTTTCTTATGTAACCACACTATATAGGCTCCTTTCACTACTAAATTAATGATAACTTATGCCCCACATACCTTTTACATCTTTGCACATTATGTTATTGATACTTGATACATACATGAGCATATTCTAAAAATTTTGGTGTATATGACTTATACATTACCAATAGGGGTATTATAGCTACATGTTCCTTATGAGCTATTTCTTACTATATTATGTGTTGATAAGGAAATCCTTACATTTATACATTCTCCATCCTATGGAGCACACTATTTTCCTTATGAGGTAATTATACTAACCTATGTTATGAGGTTTATTGATTACACTTATACCTATATCATCATTATGGGGCATAAAACTTTCATATCCCTGGATACACCACCTAATTAATTATTTATAAGGGAATTATACCCACATCTAATCTGCATAATATAGTTGATGATATATTTCCTATATATAGATCATATCACACCCTTGTGTCTAGTAAGCTTACATTGCTTTCACATATGGATATTGAGCCAAAATATGGATATAGTTTACTAGACATGTTGTCTATTTAATTTCCACTGTAGTCAATTATGTAATTCATTATGTAAAACACTATGTAATATACTTCTTCAATATTTTAATGTAAAATTAACTATTTAGTTAAGTTACAATGGAACAATTAGTGATGAGATGGTCTAGGTAGGCTTTTCTTGATGAATTCAACAACTTGTAGCCTTTAAAAATGAGGGTTTTATCAAAGATAATGAAACCACCAGTAATTATAGGTATTGGTCATGTAACTACCCCAGTGGTTATGTAACCACCAATATTTTTAGGCGGTGGTTTCAAAACCACACCAATAATTTTGAAATTGTAAGTCTATTTAAAGTAATGGTTTCACCACCAAATAAAAAACATGTATAAGAGTAGTTACAAACACTTCCTCTTCTTGTCAATGGTTCATTTGAAGTCTTTGGTAGGTGTTTTATGGTTCTTGGGTATTTTCATAGACAATACACAAATTGATAAACTATTTGAAAGGAAAGGTAATATTCAAATTTAAACTAAAGTATAGATAATAATATAGATTTTCTTAATTTATCATGTGTAATAAATACAAGTAAAAAGTAGCTAAGGGATAAAAGAGATAATATCTTGTTTAATGCTCTATTCAAGAATATGACAATTATAAAGAATCATCAAAATATTGTAACAAATATTGGGTTTCTTTTTTCTCTAAATTCTAACTGCATTTAACCATTGGACACTTACATCTATGAGAGCATCTTGATGTTGATTCTAAAGTCCAAACCATAATATAGCTCCATTTTTGAATCTATAGTTGGGTTTTTCTAATTTTTTTGTCTCTTTTTACTTGATATCTTTATATCTTATGCATAGGCTATTTCTTCTAGTTTATTGATTAAACTCCTAGGTTCACTTCTTTTTGTCCTTAAATGATGTCCTAGAAAAAATGGGTTAGTGGGCACATAGTGTCAATCTAACCCCAAAGACCCCTTTGTAAATGATAACTATTTACATAGTTAATACTTTGAAGAGGGACTTAGACTGATATAGTTCTCCCTTATGTGTTGGATTATGTGTGAATCATGCAATATGTGGAAAATAAGTACAATAATGACCTAGCCTGTAACTTGGCATATTGATATCTTGGACAACTCATTCAGTACTTCATATTTGTATATGTTTAGTCCCTATGACTAATATGGAAATAGGAATAAATATGGAAGTTTTGCTTAATTGAATTCTCTTTAGTATGAATGATAGGTTTTCTCTAGGTGAGGAATGAATAAGGATTGATCTTATATTTATATCAATCCCTTTGGATAAATAACTCACATAAAATCACTTAATATGGCCATTAGTATACATTTCATTTGAAAATTAGATGACTTTAGGGTACTTGAAACTCGTGTCAAAGTAGGATACATGTGTCAACATAGGTATCTATTCAGGACACTACTATTTAGGGAACATAAAAGTAGGTACAAACTCAAAACTTATAGAGGTGGAATATAAGAAAGTTTTAAGCATTTTGGGCAAGATATAAGGTTTGGTTCATCAACATAAGAATGGTTGAACCAAGAGATAGGTCAAGGGGTATAAGATAGAGTATATGTAAGAATTTTGAAAGTGAGAAAGGTCTAGAATTGAGAGTAATATCTAAGGTCTAATTTTACCAAGTGTACAAGACTAAGGTGATATATAATCCATAAATATTATCTACATTCACCCCCCTTCCCTTAATATAGTAATGAAATTATTGGTTTAAAGGAGAATAAATGTTTAGTTGGGTGTGTATAACACACCTTGCCTTTGATTGAGTCTAATTTGAGTGCTTTATTGGTGATTGGCTTGCAACCAAGATCATGTTATAGTATATAATCAGTGCATATAATATAAAATTGAAAAGATTAAAATTAAAAAAGAAAGGTTTAGGTTTATACATGTGTATGGATGTAAACTACCTTTCCTATTGGCAAGTTGATTTGAAAACATAAGCAACAATCATCAATAAAAATCATTATGTAAACATAAGCAACCATCATAAACATATCATAGTATCCTATTGATCAAATGTGTTAAAAAAATGTCAAGTGCATAGCATATAAATTACCTTGTATAATATATAATCATGGATAAAGTTATGTGTAAGTACATATATAAGCTCAAACATGATAATGTAAAACTACAATAGAATGATATAACCTAGATGTATCATGATCAAATAAGGTGGATGCCCCTAACATCCTCATGATGTGAATAGAGGGAAAGCCTAAAATCCAAAACTACATAGATATTTTATCTTTGTATCCCTGTATCACACTCAAAATATGTGTGAAACACATGAAAATATATAAAATATGAATATGTCATCTACCAACATGGAACCAACAACATATATACCAATGAGCTAATAGAACATGTAAATGTTGAAAATATTTTAAAATTTTTAAGATTTTAATTTTTTTGGTATTTTTGGAATATGTGCAAAGAAATAAATGTCCTATGATATCATCCAATGGATTTTCATATGTATCTCCCCTATGGGAACTTAGTGAAATGAATTAGTGGTACTACCAAGGAGCATGTATAGGTTTCATATCTATCATTATATAATATGTCATGCTTTGTGGTTTCTTTAAAGTAGTAATAATAGAAACATGTTTAGGTGTGTTTGATATCATCATATGGTGTTTATTATAATTATTAAGTTGTATTTTTTTCCTTTGGTAGGTTATTATTTGGTATTATTACTTTACATGAAAGTGTACTTTTAGTTATTTATTCATTGTATATACATTACTTACATTTATTTTCATAATGTAAGTTTGGATATGGTAAATTACATACCGGTATGAGATATTTTAATTTAATGAAATTTTAAATTCTTTAATAATGAGGAAATCACCATGTGTAATGAAAATTGGTTGGAAATAAGAAATCTCAACTATAATGAACATCTGATAATGAAACTGCTAGTTTGGTTTTTATCACTAACTCTGAAGTATATATATAAATATCCTAGGAATATATATGTATTTGTTTATGTACCCATTTATGTTATGTAGGTTCACCTTCTCCATTTGTCTCTTTATGAAGGTCTTGATCAACCAATGCTTCTTTGGTTTAATCATTGTGGGAGAGATTAGTCCTAAGAGATGGTGCACTAGGAGGACTTATACTAGTGGTTACCTTCTATGAAGGTTGATGGACCATCTGATCTTCAAAAGGAATAACATGGGCTCTCTCAACCCTCTTAGAATATACTCTAGAATAAGTATGTGAAATAAGTTTAGATATTTATTTTCAAAATGTAATAATTTCCTAATTAGCCAATTATGTAAGCTTTTGCTCAAGAGTAAAAAAATCATTATCTTGGTGCCCGTTTATATCATGATAAGAATAAAAGTGTTATCCCTTCACCTTTTCAAATTTATGTGGGAGGTAATGAAAATTTGGAAGAAGTGTTATCAATAATTTATCCAATAGTGTACATAATATATCATGGGGTCTATCAAGGTACCAATCAAGCTAAAGAGGCTAACGTTTGGTAAAGGTATATGGTTTAACTATGAGAGATAATTTATAATCATATTCCTTTCCTTTATTTAATACCTTTGTCATTTATTCTTTGACATATTTTGTTGGTTATATATAAGGTATTTTAATTTTTCATGATCTTTTATAACTTATTGATTTGCCTTGGAATAATGATTCTTATCATGCATAGTTTTTAATGAAGATATCGGCAACTTGGTTTGAGTATTCATTAGAGCACATGCATATTTATAAACATCCAACTATCAAGACTCAAAAAATCAAAGGGATTATGCAATGTTATTTCTCTGAGTGGAGAAATAAGATCTTTACTAAATATAAATTACACTTCCAAATCTAAGGGTGTATAATTTAAGGAACATAAAGAATGTAAAAATAGAATAACATGGTCTAGTATACACTAGTTTTATATTTGTGTCAATGCTTCAAAATGTTCCAATGGTAACCTAGGTAAGGATTAATGATTAAAATGTGATAGAAATACATTTTAAATCTTTTTTAAAGTTGATAAAGAACCTTTTGGAAGACTATAAAACCAATCAAGATCCCCTTGGGTTAAGCTACAATGAAAAGCCTTTAATAGCAAGCTTTATTTTGGGCCCAATCTTTAAAAGAGAGTTTATATTATTTTAAATGAATAGCATGATCCTATTGACCAACAAAGGAGGATAACTTAGGCATAATAAATTTATAAGGATAAGGATGCTCAAATATATCCTTAGTAATAAGTTTCTCTAATAATATATTCTCCTCAAAAATAGCCTCATAAGAAGAAACGTTTAGCTTAAGAGGGTTGACTTTTTGTTATAAATCTCCCATGGTACTCATAATATATAACATATCACAAGAAGAGGTTGAATCTTTTGTTAATATCTATAATTTACCATGAACATGGAACATATGAATGATTGAATCTTTTCCACTTTCAAGAAGAGGATCATCACATGGTATTACAACATTTTGTAAAGGGGTACCCATGGTTAAATAGGTAGGTATATCATGTTGGATAGCATGAATGTTGATACCATTATCATTATAAGGTGATATGTTATTAAAATCCCATGACATTCAACAAGAGTGGAGGGAAAAAATTCACTTGTAAACATTTGCTCTTTTGTAAAAGAAAATGAAAAGTAGGGAAGAAAATAAAAAAAATCTATTTTAATTTCAACATCATGAGAGGGAAGAACACAACTTTCACTTTATGTTTTACTTTTTAAATAAGGGAGAGGAGATGGAATGCTAGTTTTGATTTTCTTTGACTTACATGACTTGATTTTTGAAAAAGATACATAAAATATACTTGGGACTTTACTTGTATTCCCAAACAATGCATGTTTTTAGTCATTTCCTTATTATTTTCATATTCACTCTCATTTTTTAATTTTAGCAAGATGATAGTAGACATAGGACATGCCTTTTGCTTAATAAAAATTAGAGGGGGAAAACAAATTTGACTATTTTCATTTGAATAATCAAAAGAAGGAATAGAATTTTCAACATGAGTATTACTTGGATAAGAAGACACACACTTGATTTCATCAATATTTACATCATGAGAGATAGAGGAGGAATGTTCAAATTTTTTGACATTTGCATCATTGTAAAGGGAAGAAACACACTCATGTTTTTAAGTAACTAAAGAATGTATATATGCAAAATTTTGATGTTTAACATGATGAATGATATCATTTTACATATCTATTGTATCATGCATCTTTTCTAACTCTTAAAACCCTTCATCATAAGAAAGTAGAGGAATATGATAAGTGTCATATCCAAGAGGGATATCATCATATTCATACCCAAAATTATGAATGTCATGATCACTCCTTTGCTCATTTACAATTTTATTTGGATCATTAGATCCTTCATTATCATAGTTGTAAGAAAAGGGTGCTTTATCCTATTTTTGATATCTATAATATTTTCATATACAACATAATGAACATCAGTCACATTAAACAAATGATCAAAAATATAATGCTTCCTTACATGGCCTTATATTAGTGACTCTATAAGAATTTTAACAATTATGAAGAACACAGCCACTAGGGAAAAATCAATAATGTAACTAAGCATGCCTAAACTATGCTCATACAAGTAGGAGAGAAAAAAAAATCTAAAAATGAAATACAAAAATCTAAAATGAAATTGTTTTGAAGGAGACAACCCTACATGAAAACTAAGGTTTTGGCTCAATAACAGAGGATGAGTTCACCAAATGTTTTATGGTTCTTAGGTATTTTCATATAAAATACACAAACCTATAAACTACTTGAAATCAAAGACAACATTCATGTTTAATCTAAAGTACAGCCAATAATACAAATTTTCCTAATTTAGCATGTGTAATAAATAATCAAGTACAAGTAGCTAAGGGATAAAAGAGAGCACATCTTATTTGAATTTATGATCTAAAATATGACGATGACTAATAATCATCATAGGACTATCAAATAGATATGGGTTTTGTTCACTCTAAATTTTGACTACATTTAACCACTAGACACTTGCATTCAAGTTGGACACCTACATCAATGATAGTGTCTTGATGTTGACACTAGTGTCTAGACCACATTATATCTCTATTTTTGGATCTGATAATTAGTTTTTTTTAGTTTTTATCATCTTTCACTTGGTATCTTTAGATATTGTGCATAAGATATCTCTCTCAATTTATTGATAAAATCTTAGGTTCACTTATCTTTGCCCTTGAATGATGCCTTGGGAAAAATGGGTTAGTGTTCACAAATTTTTGAGCTAACCCTACAAACCCCTATGTCAATGTTTATTATCTATATATACAATACTCAAAAAATGGCCTCATACTGATGTAATTTTCCCCTACATGTTGGCTTGTGGAAAGCAAGTACAATAGTGACCTAGATTATAACTTAGCAAATCAGGCTCTTGGGCCACTCCTTCAATGATTCATACCTATAGATGTGAAATCCCTATTATTAATGTGTAAATAGTAATAAATAGGGAATATTTTCTCAATTGAATGCTCTTTGGTATGAATGCTAGGTTTTCTCTAGATGAGGAATGAATGAGGATTGGTCTTATATTTATATCAATCCCTTTATAGAAATAACTCACATTAAATCACTTAGTCCAACCATAAATATATGTTTCATTTGTAAATTATATGAATTTATGGAATTGGACACTTGTGTCAGAGCATGACACCTGCATTGATATAGGTTTTTGTCTAGGATGCTAGTGTCTAGGGAATAGGAAAGTATGTATAGACTCAAAACTTGCAAAGGTGAAAGATACGCAAGTTTTAATAATTCTAGGAAAGATAGAAGTTTTGGGTTATCAACATAAGAATAGTTGGACCAATGTATAGGCCAAGAGGCATAATATAGAGCATATGTGAGACTTATGAAAGTGATAAAGGTACAAAACTGAGAGGAACAACCAAGGTCTGAGTTTTCCAAGTGTATAATACTAAGGTGATATATCAACTACAACATGTTATAAGGAGGAAGGAAATAAATATAGCCTTTTTTTAAAGTTATATATCATTAAATAAGTTAGTGAGAAGTCTTGAAGTTTGATTCACATTATAATTTTCAAGTTTGGGTCCTTGTTCATGTTATCTCATTTTTCCCTAGTTGTGAATGGTTGTTTCAATTGTTTTGGATCACTATGAAGTGTCTAATAAGTGAAAATCAATCATGTGTGCAAGATTTGGATAGTGTAATAATGAAATTCCTATCCTTTAATTCCATGTTTGGTAGTAAATTGTATAATTTTTGAGTTTCATAATGGAAGGGGAGAGCAATTGCCTCACCACTAAAGTTTTTCCAACATCAGGTTTATCTAGATCATATTGTGTGCTCTCTTTATGATTTATATTATGTTATGATTCATTATTATGTTTATTATGCTTAAAAATTCATTTCTATCACTTTATTATCTCTCTTTTAGCATTAGAAGTAGTCTAGAGTAGTCATATATCAATCATGTATTGAGTTAGTAGTATAGGATCTGTGTCAGTAAAAGCTTAGTTTGGAATATCCATCTAGTTTATAGATTAGAAATGCAATTATATTACACACACCTTGACACATGATTAGTTTTCACATATGATACATCTATTGATATATCTTTCTATCCTTGATTAATTACATACATTGGTGCATAGCTTCATCCCCATCCCTTACCTATATTGAGGCATAATGTTGGACTTACATAATATTATTCTCATAGGAAGATGCCTCCACCTATGGACATTACCATGATGTTATCTATACTACATTTTTTTTCAAGAACACTTTTACATCTATCATATTATGCCTATAGTGGGGAAACTTATTTCCCCCATCACCAACTCATCCTCACACAAGGATGTGCATACCTATTGAGATTAACATGAAATTACATTTCAATATGACATAGAGAGTTACATATTCATCAATTAAGCTTTCCATGATGGTATCTATCTTATGAAGTTATGACTCTTAGGGTATGCTAATTTCCTATCTATCTTATTATGGAGCTTTACATGTGATATTTTATGATAGTTACATGTGTTTCATGCAATGTTTTAAATGGTATCATATAAATAAATTATTATTACATATGGTGATTATAAATATATTATTTTATAGATGATTGATTGTAGATTTAAGTTTATTTAAACCCTCACCTCAAAAGGGGGTCATGTATCAAGGAATTTTTAAAATGGACTAGATTTGAGAAACATTTGGGGGAAGATATTTTGAGAAAAATTTTGGTGCTTTGTTTGGAGAAAAATTATCTAATTCTTTGATCAAGAAGTGGATTTAGTTGTTAAAACTCCTAGAGAATTGGTGGCTATGTTTATCACTCAAAAAAAAATTAATCAAAATAATTTTAGAAATTTTTTTATTCAAGTTTAGGTAGCATTTGTTTTGCATACAAACATGTGTATCCATTCTTATTCTCATTTATCAATTTTAAATTTTCAAATTTATGCACTTGCATTGATTTAATAGGGTATTGATTATTTTTTTTAAGTGGCCATTATTGATAGTTATACCAAAGTTTTTGAAATGACAAAGTCTGGATGGATTCATGGAAAAGGTTCATCTTCATATCCTTAGGTAAGTTAATTTACACACTATGATTATGTATCATTTTAATTTGATGAACACATGCACTCACTCACATATGCATTTAAAATTAGGGGCATTATGTAGACACCTAATATTTATAAAAGGATTCTTATTGCAATGTTTTTAGTATTTTTTGTGCATATGGATTATTAGTTTAGATTAGGGACTTATTGGTGCTTGTTTATATGTTTTCATGTCTCACCTTCTTCTCTGTGCAATCTTGGGATAATTTTTTCCTCTATTTCTATTTCAATCTTATATTTTATTATTTTTGTCCTATTTTATTTATGAACTCTTTTTATATCTATATTTCTTCTTTTGGGATAGATTTTTTGGTCATACTGATTCTACCATAGGTATATTTGGTAAGCCCATCAATTCTATCTTATTTGGTTTTTTGGTTCATCGACCCATTGTCACATATTTTTTGATGTTTGGATTTTTATTCCATTATTTTTTCTTTTATTGGTCAAATTTTTCTCACCATTAAGTCTTTAATCCAAATGTGATAAACCTATATATAAAAATTGTCTATGAACATTTTAGTGAGTGCTCAAAAATTTTCACAAAGTTTCCTAAAGGTTTCTAATGAAGTATCAAGGAATTATTTTTTCAAGTCTGGCAAAACTCTAGAGTGATTTATCACTATTAAATAGCTTGTATCAAATTTTAAATTACATCTTATACAAAAAAAAAATCTAGGTGAATGTGTATGTAGTTACTTCCCTACGTATGGAAGAGAAGGCAAATCCATCATTCGATTTATCTATTCACACTACACAAGAACTATGTGGGGTTTGATTATAACATTAAAAATGCATAGTTACAACTCCATTGTAGTTGTTGGATCCAACTACTTATTCCCTTCTTTCATAATTATTTTTTGTGAAAATTTTGATCAAGAAAATTAAATATAAAATCAGATAATTTTACTTATTAATTCTATAAATTGCAAGTGCAACCCTATATAACATCATAGTTTAAAATAACATGGGAAAATACATAATATATAAAGGTTTTTAGTACATATTTGACACTCAAAGACATAGTCATTAGCCATAAAGGCAAAATGTTGATTTTTCCTTGGGAAAAAAAATTAGTCAGGTGGTAGGTGTCATTTTTGTACTTATCGATTCAATAGCCTTAATTTCACATGTAGGTAGATATATCTCTACACAGACCATAACCACTTCCATATTTTATAATTTATCATTAGGTGTAAGTATTCCATCACTTTTTATTTTCATATTTTCCAGTACTTGTTTCAAAAATTTAATTGTGTTTGTTTACTAGTTTCAACCACTAGAGTAGATTTGAATTATTTTTTTACATTGTTAAATGGTAAATATCACTAGTGCACTTACTTTTACCATTTACTTAATGTCACTATACCATATTGTATCTATTGTGTAAAATAGTGAGATAGTATTAATGAAACTCATGGAGAATATGTATGGGTGAAATCCCCAATGACAATAATTATTGTAGGTATAGTAGAGCATGCCTCCATAATAGACAAAGAAATGTCCAAGACATAGAGGGCAAAAAAACCAATTAAATGATGTGATGTCCTTAATAGCATAGGATATAATAAATGAAATTATAGACACATAAATTAAAATTTAAGATAAAATAGTGCACTTGTGACCATCCTTTTTTTACACACTTAGTTCATGCATTATTCCACATCTTTTTTGTCATTATCCTTCAGTTTCCATGTGGATGATCCATTCCCTTAATCAAACCAATGGTCCCATAATGTATTATTATTAAACAAAGATAGATCAATAATATCCATAGATAGTTCCATATTCTCAAATCATTTATTTGTGCTTCTAGGATAATAATGACCCATTTAGACAATAGTGTTCCCTAACAGTGTCCAATTCTACTGCTCTTGTCCTCTCACCAAATAATAGCTAATTATTCAAATTTAAATTCATGTAATGGGTCATCCCATAAGTTGATAAATCCCCATCTAAAGGAATTCCTTATTGATACCTATAAATACATAGTTCAAGGCATTTTTCACAAACGAGGCTTCCATATTGAAAAGCACCACAATTCTAACTGCACATTAAGAGAAAACTCCCTTTTTCTCCTAATTCTAATTACATATAGCCATAGTATCCCTGAGATAAATTTGAATACACTTAACAGGTCACAAACCATGGTTGAAGCACTTAATCACACTAGGATTACACCATAATTTACAATTTTTCACCATTATTTCACACACACCATCATAACTTGGGAGAACTACATGAAATTTGATCCCTCTTTAGAGTTTTTGGTATGTAGGTAGTGATCAACACATGGGATATTTAGGTCAAGAATAAATTCAACTACTAACTCCTTTTTTACCTTGTGATTACATATGTCTTGTTGTTCTATTAAGCTAGGGTTACAAGTGAAGGAGAAGACATACAATGGTTTTCATGAAGGATTTTAGGCTCCCACATAGTCCATAAAACACATAGGTGAAGGTGAACTCATCATATAAAAATTAGAGCTTCATCACCTATAGGACACCAACTTCCCTAAGGACAACATTGCATTGCTCTCCTATCTAGTTACAATGCTCCTATCTTGAGATCTTATAAAACCTTATGTCAAATCTACACTCAATCAACATATCCTCCTAATTAGTTTTAGTCCCTGATACATTTATGCATTATAGTTTTCTATCTAAGTTTGTCTTCCTTTATTACTTTATTTATTTAGCATATTTCTAAATTTAATAAGTTTTAAATTAGTTTGTGTCATTTATTGCATATCTATAGCATTTTAATTTTATGCAATAATTTATATTATCTAATCGAGTAATTCACTTATTTTCTAAATTTAATAAAACATATTGGTGAACTTGTATATTATTTAAATGTTTTAAAAAAACCTAACCATCGATGTTTATAGGTTTTCTATCCTTATTTTTATTGTTTTAGGGTTTTAAGATCTGATAAATTATTTAATAAACATAATACTCTAAGTTATTATTTCTTATTTCATACAAGTTAATAAAATTATTTATGTATACCTTAGATGCATTAATACACTAAGTTGTTTCCAAGTTGAATATATTATATTTCAATTGATAATACCATAATGGTAGAACTAGTTAGTAGATTTGATGATATAGATAAAAAATAGTTACAAGGATATATATCAAAGAATAAAGATATGAAAGATATATTTATAAAAAAAATTAAATAATAAATTAATAAATCCTCAAAAGGCTAATCCTATGAGACTTATGACCATATGGATCTCATGGATACAATTTTTTTACCACCATTTACTATGGGGGAACCTAATGGATTCAACATATTAATATGAAAATTCCTACCTAGTCATTGGCTATACTAAATTTGGTTATCACACATTCTTCTTATCCTAATGTATAATTTTTTATGCACAAGATTCAATCTCTAAAACCTAAGGTGTTACATATGAAACAAGGTGTTTTAAAACCTAATCAGGCACTAAATTCTCACATTTTATTACATACTCCAGTAGCATAGAATATTGATTTATATCCTCTACCTACCTATTTTTGGCACCCAAACTTAAATTATATGATGGAAATGGTGACCCTGAACAGCATCTAAGAGCCTTTCATGTAGATTGTTTGGACTACATGTCTAATGATAGGTTATTGAGTAAGTTATTCCTAAGGATTTTAAAATAATGTGCCTTACAATAGTTTTACAATTTTACCTCATGAATTAGTTAATGCATGTAATCCATTGGATGATATGTTTCTAGCACATTTTTAATTAAATATTAATGAGAAGATTTCATAATCTCATATTACTCAAGTCAAACAAAAAAATAATGAGCATATCATAGAATGTCTTAAATTATAACACCATGCTATCTAAAATGATGAATTTAATTGAAAAAAAAATTATAGGATATCTTCAAATAGAGCTTAATTCCACCCCTACATGATTTAATCATGTTTAATAAGTTTCTAGCATTCATATATTTGTGCCAAAAATAAAGAAAAGAGAGGTCAAATTATTGGCAATGAATAAGCTTAAGTATGCAACCAATTCATATTATACTACAAAGATTTAAATTAAGCCACCATATAAGGTGAGTCCAATTGATAATAATAATGATCAAGAGGAAATAATATATGTATTTTCCTATTCGAATTCATGTATTGTATTATCAGCTACTCCCAAGTGACAGATCACTTATCTACCATCAGCTCCATATATACCTCCCATTAAAGAGGTTTATGTGAATAATACTCTTCTCAAAGGTTTTGATCAGAATGTTTTCTTATGATTATCATACAGAACTAGGACACATTACTAATAAATGTATTAGTTTGAGGCACAAAATTTGGATATGATAGATTAAAACATCATTGATTTCAGCATATCAGGACAAATAGTTTGAAATCACAACCAAGTGAAAGAAAAGAAATGAAAATATTAAGTGATCATTTTCTTAATCATATAGATAATGATACAATTACATTATGAGTACATTATGCATATAATTCACATCCTCTACCATTTTTTTACCATTATCATACAAAGGTACTACATCCTTTAAATGACATCATTGGTACCTACCATACTTCCATACCATCTAGATCACTCATCAAATTTGTAGGGCATGAGATAGTAGACAATGACTTGGATTTACACTCTTTGTTTATTCAAGATCACATTGATCACCAAATTATTTAGAGTGTAATGGTTGATAATGGTTCAAGTGTGGACATGTGTAAAATCATGTTTCTTAATAATTTGGATACACATATTATGATTTGGCTCTTGGCACCATGGTAATAGTAGGATTTAATGTTCGCATTCAGAGATCCATCAATGAGATTATATTACCATTATAAATTGGTATATCACATATAACCACTAGTTTTATATTAGTACATAGTGCAAGGGTCTTCAACATATTATTGGCATGTGCTTGGATTCAGCAAATTCATGTAGTTCCTTATATAGTTTATAGGTGTTTAAAGTATATATATGCTACTGATGTCATCACAATTTGATATATCTCATGAATATCCCTTATCATAGATAGATATGGTTCTTATACATCATATTTTAGTTGAGTCAACTAAAAATGTGTAACATACTTAGATTATTCAAAATCAGATATCTACCCTTCCAGGGAAGCCTATCTTTGAAAGGCCACTTCAGTAGAGATTTGTCACATATTCTAGAGAGCCTCTCTCTATTCCTGCATATCTCATATTGATATTAGAGGGCAATAAGGGTATTTCATGTAAGGTACTAATGTATAATTAATACACTTTATGATGGGTTATACAATGCCTTAGTTTTAATCATGCTCAATAATAGGAATAGTATGTTATAGATCATCAATATGACAGTGGTAGTTATGATATAGTGGGAAATCAATATTCAAATTCTAAATTCAGCTTAGTTTAATCATAATAATATATCCCTTTCCATTCATGAAAGTTTACCATTCATATCCTAGACACATGTACCCTTGATTATTGGTCTCTTTTAGGACTCATCGACTAATAACCTTCTCTCTATTTTGTCTTTTTTAGTTTATATTGTAAAAAAAATTAAAAAAGTAAAAAAAAACAAAAATCAAGGCTTATGCATGCTTATGTTTAGTTCATTTACATCATTTAATTCATATACCAATTATTTAGTGCTTATTTCTATCTAGTTTCATATCATATATGTTTCACAAGTGTACATGGGTGAATGTAAAGCATATAGTTGCCATTTCTAGAACCAGTTATAGGGTATTTCATTGTCTCAAACTCAAAACCTATAAACAAAAAAAAATGCCCCATTTTAAACAAGAGTAACGTACATTATTTTCATGTTCCACCAGTACTTTCCCAATGATCTCAAGATATGATTTCTCATATCTACTTAAAATACAAGCTCTTACAACTTGTTTATACATCAACAAGCTCATTGGGGGCATTTTATACATAGGTTTTATCTTTATTTGGATATACCTTATTATTCCAAGCTCAATTATTTGCATGTCATAACACCTATCTATATTTCTCACTTAACTATGCATTGATATATTACTGATTACCTAAGTTACTAAATATACTAGTGCTACCATTTACTTATGTTGATCAACTACATGTATTCATGCATGTTTTTCATGTTTATTTTCCCACTTCATGTCTTGTGTGTATTATTTTTTTATCTTGTGGACATTTAAATGTTTATTTGTGTGTAGATCAAATACTTCATTGTATGTTTCTATACATGTGAGTGGCATTTTAACATGTCCCTTGTATGTGGTCCTTTGGCCTTTTATTACATGCTTTGTGTGTTTTGTGTGTACTCTTTATGTGTTCACATCATGGCTATGACACTTGTTTACTCATTTTTATTAGTTTTTGATGCCATGATAGACATAATGCATATTCTAAACCTTTTTATGCCATGGTGAATATCATGCATCCCCTCTTGATTTTCTCTATTTCAGCATTACATACTTAATTAGATCACTTATATGTGTTATACATTGTTAACATTTATCTAGACAATGCCATTATGTATGATTATATTCACATGCATCTTACATTATAAAAAATTTCTCATTTTACATAAGATGATGCTAAGTTTCTCCATGTTATCATTATTACTCAAGTTTACATATTTTTCATAACATATTTCACACAACCTTTTATTTTGACTTAAGTTATTGTGCAGGCTTCACAACTCACCTCAAAAGAGGGGTCATACATAGTGGCTTGTCTTAAATACTAAGCCCCCATAGTATAGTACACAAATAAAAACATGAAATCCTTACACATTAAGATAAGCTTCATACTCATAAAACACCCAAAGATATATTTTGATTAGGATTGATCCATTTGGACAAGGGTACACCCTATTGTTATCCATAACATTACGATTTTATCATAGCAAGAAGAAATAGTCATTTTCAAAAATTCTCAAAATATCAAGTAATATATAATTCTTAGAAACAAGTGCCTAGTCATAATTTTTATAAAATACTTGGGTTTGTCTCATATTTTCTTAGTTTAGTATCATCATGTGTGACATGTGTTCCAAGTTAGCACACAATATTTTTCTTAAAATTTTAGTTGTTATTACTTAGTCTCAAAATCCATATACACTAGATATCAAATTAGGGGTATGTGCATGATATATGACTACCTCTTTACCCAAATTTTGAACCTATTTCATAGATTAAATTTCCTTTCATGTCATATACACCAAACCTAAATCATACTATCTTTTTATACTAATTTTTCACCAATTTTCTACCAATTTTACACTAGAAATGAGCTTTATTCCATCTGTAGTGGTTCGTTCACCTTTTGCACTAGAATAATCTATTATAATTCATACAGGTATTTCAAAACTAATTCACCTTTTTAGGTATGTAATTATAAATTCAATCACAACTTGAGTTCTTAGGCACACTCTCTCTATCAATGAGGATTAGGGCATGCATAGCCCATAAAAGTTTTAACAAAAATGAAATTTCCAAAGGTCCTACCCTTTACAGTCACCAATTTTACATAAAAAACATAGTGGTTTAGTACCTATTTAAGTGTATTTTTTCCTTATTATTATATCTATAATTTTATTCTCTTTTACTTCTTTATTTTCATCTTAAGTAAAGATTGATTTTATATATGTTTCATTGTAGTGTTTTACATGAATCACAGTTTAGCATTGTGTCATACATTCAAGACTTCACTTCATAGGTAAGTACAAGTATGCACTTTTCCTTTCACTCTCATACTTTCAATTTGTTACTATATGATAATAAAATTGGGGGAAATGTAGACACAAAAATTAACATTTAAGCTAAAATAATGTACTTGTGACCATCCTTTTTACACACTTAGCTCATGCCTTATTCCATAGCCTTTTGAACACTTTCTTTCATTTTTTGTATGGATGTCTCATTCTCATAATCAAATAAATGGCCCTAGAATGTCATTATTCTTCATGCAAGACAATTTAAGCTTATCCACAAAAAAAATTCATACTCTCAAACTAGCTATTTGTAATCATAGGAAAATAACATCCTATTTGGACAAAAATGCTCCACAAGAATGTTCAGTTCTACCGCCCTTGTCCTCCCACCAAATATAATCTAATTGCTCAAATTAAAATTCATGTAACATATCATTCCTCAATTTTACTAATCCCCATAAAAATTAATTCCCTATTGATAAATATAAATACAATTTCAAGTCATTTTATACACAAGAGGCTTCCATACTGAAAAGCACTAAATTTCTAATTTTACATTGAGAGAAAATTACATGTATCCCTAGCATCCCTAAGATAAATTCAATTATTATTTCATACATCCTTATATCCCTAATTTAAATTCTAAATCCACTTCAAAGGTCAAATTTATGGTTGAAGCACTTTATCACACTAGGATTGCACTAATATTTATCATTTTGCACCAGTCTTTCACACACGCCACCATAGCATGGGATACCTACATGGAGTTTTATCCGTATTTATATTATTGATCTGTAGGAAAAATCAACATGTGGGTGTGTTTATATCAAGCTTAACTTCAAATTCTGACCCATTTTTACCTCGTGATTGTATTTTTTCTCTTGGTCTATTGAGCTAGGGTTACAAGTAAAAGAGAAGACATGTTGTGGTTTTTATGAAATATTATAGGCTCCCACATAGTCCATAGAACACACATGTGAAGGAAAACCTTTCATATAAAAATTAGAGATTCATTACCTACAAAACACTAGCACTCCCTAAGGACAACAATGCATTTCTCTCTTATCCAATTATAATGCTCTTATCCAGAGTTCCTACAAAACTTTATATCATGTTCACACTCAATCTACATTTCTTTCCAATAAATTTTAGTTCTTAATATATTTGTGTATTTAATTTTTTATATAAGTTTTTATTTCCTTATTACTTTCTTTATTTATCATATTTCTAAATTTATTAAGTTCTAAATTATTTTGTGTCATTATTACATATCTGTAGCATTATGATTCTATGCAATAGTTTATCTTATCTAATAAATTAATTCACTTTTATTAAAATTTTATAAAAAATAAATGTATGAGAAATATTTTGGTATGATTCCTACAATGGTAATGCACATATATTCAAGAGTAGGAATGTATGGGTACAATGCCCCAATGGCATCATATATATAGTAAGGTATAGGAATGTGTGGGTATGATGCCCCATGTGGTAAATATATGGCTAGTGAGAATGTATATTAATTTGTACCAACAATAAGGTATAGTCCAATTTAAATATCAAATTCATAGGTTGTCTATATATGTGTGATTTCTATCATGGAAATATAGTGAAGGTTTTGCACCATATGGATCATGCAAAATAAATGATCTGAGGACATGTGACAACCAAATAAAAAAATAAAATTGATATATATCATGCACACACAAAGTGAAAGAAATAGAAAGAGTAAACTCCTAAGATGAATAATCTAAAGGAAACAACCAAATCCAAGTCAAAAATGAAAATTCATGAAAAGTCATCACATCAAATAAAAATGACTAGTCAAGAAAGGAGAAAAATTAATGCCACCACAATGTTTCTAAATCCAAATGTGAATCAATGATCATATGTATATAATTTTTTATCCCCTAAATTTCATCAAACTACAAAATTTGGGGTGCCCCATTTAAATTTTTTTAAAATCAAGTTGATAGAGGAAAAATTTGGAAGAAGAATGTTGTCAAAGACTTAGTGATTTTCTAATTCATTAGAGTCACAATTATGAGATTATAGTGCAATAATTGAAACCTAATGGCTATTTTGCAATCAAAAGTCCCCAATGGTTATAGTGCATATATCAGTCCCCAACACTTATAAAGAGTAGTTTTCTTACCCCACCTCAACTATCATTAATTAGGATTATTCCTACATGTGGGTATCTCCTTGACCCTCACTATCTAATTAATTCCTCCCTCTCATTTTGCATCATTCAAAAATCATATTTGGACCTTTGTGTTTGCCTTTATTTGCTCTCAATGTATTTTCAATCTTTACTTGGTATTTGGAAATTGTTTTTCTTAGGTTTCCTTCTAGTTTATTCATAGTGAGTTCACCTAGGGTTTTTGAGGGTTTCTCTTGTAGGTGGTGTGTTTTATTCTACTCATTTATTCATGCTTATTTGATCACATCATTTGAGATTATTCATCTTACACTCAAGATTCATTAGAGTTACCTAATTACATCATAGTCCTAAAACCCCCATTTAAGACTTATCTCTCCTCCTTATATCAAAATTTCCTGACTATGTTTTAAATTTAAAACCCCAACATCAAAGTTATCCACCCCCTTGCATCAGAGTTTCTTAACTACTCTATGATCCCCTATTTATGCCTCCCAAAACTTTGACTTTATAATTATCTAACTACTCTATAGTCTTCTATTTTTGCCTCTCCTCTCTCCACATATCGTTTTTCCATTTTCTTATTCCCACTTACACCTCACTTCTTTACTTCCTACTTTCCTATACATGTGATAGTTAGCAAATGTCTATAACTCTTAATAAGAAAGGAAAGAAAAAATATAGTGAAATGAAGTACCAATTTCAAGGGGTCACTCCCCCTCCAACATTGATTCTAACATTAACCAATTAACTAACACAAATTTGGATTACATTGACATGGAGGAACTATAGAAGAGGATAAATGCTTCTTTCAATAATGATTGGATGAAAATTATTTACAATAGTAGCTTTCCTTAAGCTATTGCATTTCCAATCTCTATACAATGCCCCCAATGTGTCATGATCATGTCAAGTAATTATGATAGAGATAGAACAGAAGTTTTTACTCCTAGATAATGGGTCATCTTGAGACTTAGACTTAAGTATATTGAGTAAATGTTGAAGATTCTAGATCATGATTTTTTGCTGAAATCACTATAGAGATAGCCTAATAGTTTCATGAAGAAAATAAAGATGATTGTCTCAAGTCCTTGAATAAACATTGGATTTTTAAACCTAAACCCTCAATGTCAAGGGTTTTTAAGGTGATTTATAGGCAATATTTCAAGATTTAAATTAATTAAATTATAACTATCATGAATAAGGTGGTAGGAAATCTCATGGGAAGGATTACAATGAATGGATGTTTCAATATATGTAGATCATTCATGTCAATAATCAATATATCAAATGGGTTGATTTGATCAATGATTTGATTCATGAGTAGTTGTTCAGCGAGATCACTATGCATAAATTCTATATGATGTCATACCTCATTTATATGATTATATAGATAAGATTCTATAGCAAGTTAACCATATTATGGATAATATTTACCTCTTGTATATATGAGTATTACCCCCAGATGACCCTGAGAGAGAGTGATAAACATTTTCATTAGAGTCAATGATGCTTTAATTCATTTCATCATTCAAATGTTTGAATCAGAGCCTTACAATCATCATTTTTTAATTGTTTATACCATATAAATTTCAATATGGGGTGGTCATTTTATATATTTTCCCACTTTCTCCTACATAAGGGTGTGTAGGTGTGATTCTACCCCATATATGCTTTTGAGGTTTATTCATGATAGATGGAAACTCATGGAACTCATATGAAAACTGATGGATACACACAAGTTTTTGGTTTTAAATAATAATTCTATTAGGATTCACTTTCCTATTAATATTGGTAGGTACACCTATGCCACAGTACATAAATCCAAATATGTTTAATCAACTATGGCACATTTCATGCCTTGACCATTTCACATTCGATCCTTATTTGATATAATAGGAATGATAGATTCAACTTTGATCACTTCATTTAAACATGTTCCCTACAATTAAGATTTTTAGATTGATTTTGATGATGAAATAGAGGTTAGACTCCTTAATCATACCCACTTCACTTTGGAAGAAGTAATCAATTATAATATTGTGGATATCCCTAAAGACATGGATAGTGAAGATGATGGAGAAGTGGTGGATGAAAATTAATTTTTATAGGGCATTAAACAACACCTCTCCCTAAGATTTAATAGAGTTAAGTAGAGATGATATCTTTGGATATTCAAACTCAATAAGTCTTTAGGAGAACTTTGGTATGGCTCAAGAGCAAAGGGGTGGATGTGAAATATGCCAGACTTCCTCCACCTTTAAAATTTTTGGATATACCTCCTTTTGATCCAATAAATTAAAAGGAAATATAATATCAAGTAGCACCTTCTAGCACTATGGTGGATACTATTGTGATAGAAGAGACCGATGAATCTTCACTTCAACTAGAAATGAGGCATTTTAAGTTCAAACTCAAGAATTTAATTGGTGGAAAGGGTACTCTTGGGATATCAACTATGCTAAGTGAGACATCCTAAAATGTGGTTCATTTGCAAGGGTTGATCAACAACACCACTCAAAATTGATGACAGTGGATCCTCCATTCTTTGACCTTAAGGGATCCCCATAAGCATTAGCGGTTCTTCTTCCTTCTATTAAAATGTAATAGGCTCCTCCTTAAGACATATCTAAATAGACTACTGAATCTATTCCCTCAAAAAGGAAAATCTCTTCCAAAGATAGCATAAATTTCTTCTAAAGTGGTGGAACACTTACCTATAATTCAATAATAATATCTAGACACTCGAAAAAAATTTGAGGTAGAAGTCATACCTCTTACACAGACAAAAATAATAATGGAAAATGTGGTATATCAATCTATTATTTTTCAAGAATAGGTACCAATAAAATAATCATCATTTCAAGAATAAATTGATATTAGAGTACCTCAATGGTTGAGTGGAATGGAAAAAAAGAGGAAAAATATGGCTCCACCATTGGAAATTGACTTTAGTACCCTTATTCTACCACATCCTTGATTTAAAAAGAAACACAAAATGGTTTCTTGTATTGTTATAAATGAGTAGCGTGAAGATATGTTTAAGTTATTGTTATTCCTCCAAAAAATTCAAAAGATGAAATTACAACTATAGATTACAAAGTTCCATGGGTTCACCTTGGTAAGGCCACTAATGAAGGTCTAAAATAAGATGTGAATATGGCTATTAGTTCCTTGATAGATAAATTTGATCATGATAAAACAATAAAATGTCAATTGAAGGATAAACTAGACTAGCTAACAATAGTAATACATAGACTGGTCAATCTTACTCAACCTCAACTTTAGGACTATACTCTCCATACTAGAACTCTCCAAGCAACTTATAAAATAAGAAATAAGGGGAGAACCACTAAATAATGGTTATAAAATTTTATTAAAATAGGGTATAAAAAAATATCCTTGGATGTTGAATTATACTCCATGATTGAAGAAGATAAATAATATGCCTATAAAAAAGAGGTTGAATACAAAGAGGAGTTTGGCAAATTTAAAAATTGACTACCATGGCTATAAACCCTAGAAATAGTAGATGAGGATACTTTGGTTGATGATGGATACTTTAATAAGGAAGACTTAGGAGAGTAAGTTGAGTTTTTGGGGCTAACAAGGTACATTGATGATGGATCAAACTATAGAGTAATATTTTTGTGACCTTACAGAATCAAGAATATTTGTAGCTGACCCTACTTAAGATATTTATAAGGTAATTGTAAAACTCCAAATTTCATTCTTGGGAAATGAATGGAAATTAATTCTCATGGGAGATATATAAAGATCATTCAAATATTTACTTGATTAGGAAACCAACCCTGCTTCATGATTCAATACCAATCAATTCAAATATTTGTGAATTTCCATAATTCATTTGATAGGTTAGAAAAATATTTGAAGAATTTCAAAATAATTCCCCAAAAAATGATAAATCTAAAAGTAGAGGCTGATATTCATTATCAACTCTCTGAAGGTTTGGACCTTGAAAAGGTGTAAAACATATTGCATAATTTTGAAGAGTATGAATAAAAATGGCAACAAGCCATGCAGTTAAAAATCCTCATGGTGGATGATGAAGAAGGAGATGAAGAGTAGGTTCCAAAAGATACACCCTAAATTTTAGCTAAGAATTTATTTATTTCATGACCTTCTTTGAAAGTTAAGGGCTACATTTTGGTTCTAAGGATTTTTTAGTTTTGTGTGTAAGTTGAACAAGTCAACTTATACCTTGAAATGTTTAAATAGGTTTAGGGATTGAAATTCATATAAATAGGAGGCTTGCATGACTTTAAAATGGTTGTCAATATTTTTAATATTTTCAAGAAGACAAATTTTGGAAAGAAGAGAAGAGAAATATAACTTTATGTTTTTCTAAGAAATCAATAAAGCTAAGTTGTTGCAGGACTTTGTGCTTGGTCTTGGTTATGGATGAATGTTCTTATGTTCATTTACTCATAGTATTATTTCCTTTACTCTATTCATAATTAAAAAATCATTTCATAATAACTTTATTTTGAGTTAATTAATGTAATATATATGTGAAATTTGTGTTTTATCACTTATTTGCATTCTTTCTTCCCCTCTCTCATAGTTAATCTTTTATGTTCTCTTGAAATTGGTTTCCTTCTCATTTTACCTTTATTATATATATATTAAAACCCCCAAAATAATTTAGTATGTATATTTTTAAATATTTTAGTTTTATGTTTTTTATTTTATTTTTAATAAAGGTAGCTTCACTTTAAAATATAAGATAAACTTTGTTCCATTAGACTATTTACTACATAGCATTTGTCAAAGTGCTACACACTTTTTTTAGCCAAAAATTTTTGGCACCCACCATGGATCATGCTTTGTAACAACTTATAAAACCCATAAATATATAAAAGAATTGGATTTTTTATACCATTACGATAGAAAAAAAAATCATTAGAGCTAATAAATCTAAAAGAATATCTAACCCTTTCTTCGTTATAACAATGACTCAATTTCTAGTTGAATACTAAGAAGAAAATAATAGTTAGGGAGTTTTTAATTTTACCTACAAGTACAAAAATTATAAGTCCATAACAAGGAGGTACCTTAGTGACTAAAGATCTTTTTTTTCCCATAATTATTATACCTCAAATAGTATTTTTTTTGAAAAATGGTTGTGCCATGTGTAAATTCCATCGGCCCACTAGCTCTTAAATTACATGAACTACCAAGAGGCTCATGTAATAACTTCCCTAGGTTTTTTGGTGATGAGAAACAACATTTGGATGAACATATCATTGCATTCTTTGCCTCTTATTAGATTTTATGGGTTGAACATGAAGATTTATTTATAAGACTATTCATGGAAACTCTTATAGATGGAGTTGTTCTTTGGTTCTATCATCTAGACACAAGTTACATTACCAACTGGAATACTATGAAAGCTAAATTTGAAGTTCATTTCAAACCAATTAAATGTGTGCATGCTTTGCTTGCTCAATTTAATCAAATTAAAAAAGAAGATCATAAACCCATTTGTAACTCATGGCCAAGTTCAATAGGCTATTAAATAAAATTTCATGAATAACTAAGCCTACATAATAAAATCAAAAGTGTTTTTTCATCAATGCCCAACTCCCAAAAGTTGGTTTCCTCTTAAGAAGGAATATTCTACCTAATATAGAGTAAACACAAATGTTTTCCACTCAAATTGAAGATAATATGGTTATAGATGGTAATTAATGAAGGGATTCTTAAAAATCTATATGAAAAGCTTCAAGTCATGAGTCCACTAAATAGTTGATCTAAAAACTAGAAAATGACATTATCGCTTTAGAAAATCAGTTACCTCAAAGATAGTTAACATCATCACAATAGGAAATCCCTAGAATAAATTATGTATTAAATAATAGTAGTCCAAGGTTACATGATCCTCAACCAATTTTTGCCATTAAGGCTCCCCAAATCAATATGATTTTTGAGAAATATGAAATTTGTGTTTATTATGAAGATGATCTTGAAACAGAAGATTCAGGTTTTCAAGAATATGAAACTGATGAAATTGGTTTTGAATCCAATAATTATTTCCTATAATATGAGTTTAAATAATATTATTATGAATATATAATTTAATATATGAATGATCAATCCTATGTGGTGTTTACAAGACCTCAACCCTTGAATTAAAATGCCAAAAAGAAGCATGAAATTGATAAGATGGACCAAAATGATTAATGATGCTTATGAAATGTTGCCTAATCTTATAATACTCCATATAGGTTATCCTATACCATTTAAAATATATACAAAACAACTAGAAGCTAAGAGAGCAATTTTATCTCACACTTAAAATTTAAAAAGTTAAAATACCAGTGAAAACTTGAAAGATAAGGTAGCTTCAATGCCTGAGAGTTTTGATGCCACATATTCATTATGCATTACATCATTTGATATACTATATAATGTCAATAATTCCAAGATTAATATGTCTCAAGAAAAATATTTTAGATCAAATACATATTATTTGAATCATCTATACCATTTCATCAAAGGGGATCTAAGTAATATAAATAAATCTAACTTTTAAGGGATCCTAATTACACTCCCAAATACTAAATATCAAACTTTTGTTATGGTTGCATCCATTTTTACTTATGGTACATATATTCATTCTACATATCGATTTTCTTAATGGATTTTAAGTTGAGTAATTGCATTATCGATACATGAGCTTTATACATTGTTATGTCTACCAAAGTCTCTCATGCCTTAAGTTTTACTTGTGTTAGATTACTCCATGATCAACTAAACAAAAAATCATGAATAAAGAGAATATATGGAGTGAAATATCATAACCTTAAAATTGAAATAATTTTGTCTCACAAAAGAAATGTTGTATAAAAAGCATTAAAGATTTACTCATTATCTCATTAGCCATAAAAGTAAAGGAAAGGTAAATTTATAGGTGAAAGATAAACATGTCCCAAAATATTCATTCATGTGGAATTATCTTCCACTAATGACATATAATAAACCTCAACAAGATAAATAAAATTGTGTAGGCAAAACCGCATAGTGGGAAAAAGCCTACACCAATACCCCCTTAAGCGTAGATTAGGTGGGTAGAATAATTGGGTCCTAATAATGAGACCTGATAATGTACCCAAGCATAATGAACTAATATAAAATATATAAAAGTAGAAAAAAATTATGAATAAAACTCCTCCCCAAAATATATCAAATAATAAGATAAGGATAAAACCCCTACTAAGATCTATAATTAACTATAGCCACCCTATGTCCTACAAAAGAGTGCCCTAGTGTGAATGTGGATCATAAGTAAATGTAGTGAAGAGTGGATCAACTTAGAATAGATAATGTGTCAAAAAATATCCTAAATTATATTTAACCAAGATATTATTCCTATATAAATAATTATTCTATTTATGTAAGGTAGATGGGACAACTACTCTATAGTATGATGGTGTATTAGAAGTAGAGTATAAGAAGGACTATAGAATGGCATGTAACTATTATAATAGACTATATAGTATTTGATGAGTCCTATATCAATATTTTAGATATTTTTTAATGATGTCATGAATGTTTCTAGGTGAGAGGATGGAGTGTCTTGATAGTCTAAGTATCAATGATAAAGTGTGCGATGTGCTTGTCCTAGTATACTTGAAGTAGGCTTGGTTGATATTCAAATTTTGGAATTATTAGGGATGGGTATAAAGTATTTAGCATTTTTGAGGGGTCATATCAAAGTTAAATGATGATTGGAGAGATTGTGTAAGTGCATGGTATTTATTTGTTTCTTCATTATGTTCATCTTGGCATAGTTGGTTCTCTGACAGAAAAATCTGAGTATGCATATTAATGATGTTATATTTCACATGTTTGAAGATTCCAAGAGCATATTGATATAAATATGGATTCCCCTATGTGTTAATATCATATTTTCCAAGTTTTAAGTCATGAGGTTGACCGGATAAAATGTTATTAAGGTACAAAATTGGCTTCTCAAATAGAAGTTCACTAAGTTCCCATACTTAGCCAATTTTACAAAGGGAGATCTAATAGTACATGTTTAATCGCATTATATATCTATTATGTAAATTAATCTGACTAGATAAGGATCTAATGGTGATAATTATACTTTTCAAATTATAATATTGAGCATTAAACCTATCAGATGGAGATCAATGTTGAGTGGGTGTTTATACATGTAGATCTATGATGTGTATTGAGTCAAAGAGGTCAAAGTGTTTGATGTTTATATAGGTTAAAGTCTAGGATACTCTCAAAGAGAACAATGAATCACATTTATTCCAAATTTTTAGGAAGCAGTGAGATGATAACAAGTTTTTTATGTTTAACAGTGAGAAAAGGTAAAGATTGAGCTACTTCTAAGAAGATCAATGGTGTGTATGAAAAAAACATGTCAAAGTTTCCATGCATTGGCGACAAGTGTCATAAGCTTGTTAATATAATATCATATCAATGGTGAGTGATATTTTGTATGTATTAAGATCATTAATGTGGGATAAGTCAAATATTTAATACATCACATGGTATTTCCAAGTGGCACAAGCTCATGGCCTGACAGCAAAGTGTTCAAAAGGCATACGAAGGTACTAAGTGTCATAATCATGGGAGTTTTGATCAAGATATAATGGTGAGAATTGTAATATAAAGACATATATAATATAAATATATTTATTTTTAATATTTTTTAAATATTATAAGGGTGCATGATATGATTTTAACATCTTTAAAGTTTAATAGTTGCTTAGTGACCATTGGAATTCAAATATTTGAATTTGTGAGGGAAGACCAATTTGTAATTTTTGTGCTATAAATTTTGATATATATATATATATATATATATATATATATATAATTTGAACATGGTGTAAATATAAAAGTTTTAGAGGACTTCAAGTCACATCCATAAATATTTATTTTAATATTTGAATGTTTGTACATCCAAAGTTTTTAAGCTCCAAATTTGACTATGTATGTGTTCATGTCTACAAGTAACTTGATAAGGGTAATTGAGTTGTTCTTGATAGTATTTAGATGTTCTAAGATGAAATAAGTTTTGAAGAATGTTTTATACTTAATTAGGACCATTTTTTTGGATCATGGATGTTAGACCAATCTATATTATATATTATCAAAGGCTTATAAGTTGATTGTGTGTTTGTTCTTGGTGATCATATGTACAAAATGATGTTTGGGCTAATTGTGTTGTAGAATAAGGGTGATTTTATGGATTTTGTCACTTAATGTGGACCTATAAATCATGTCACATGGGTATATGTATTATTAAATCATTATTATGTTTTATTTTTTCTCAAAGAAGTGTCAAAGAGGTGAATGGGTCTCCATAGGACCTAAAAGGACACTTAGGCTTATTTGAAAGATTACTTAAAGTTAACCCATGTAGATTCCTTAAGTGTGAATGTATGTGTTGAGTATGACCTATAAGATAATAATAATTATGGATCTATAAAATTTGAAATCAAAGGTGGTGATTTCTTGACGTATAAGAAGAGGTGTGTGTAAGATTTGAAAATCAAATGAAAGAAGAAAGGGGGTGGTGTGCCTAGTGTATGGGTTGTAGAGTAGAAAAGGTTGATGATTGTGTGTATGACTTGTAGGTTATATCTGTGATGTCAAAGATATTTCTCTTATAGTGTTAATATTGGGGAGAGAAATGAATAGAATAAATATTTGTAGGTTTGAGTGTGTATATGAGGGTATTTTGAGTGAAGAGGAAGAGAGATTGTGGCATGCTTATATGAGAGGTTTATATGAGATAGAGAGGGTGTTTTATAGTGGATATAAAATTAGATGTCTATTATCAAGTGTTGAAGACATTATTTAAAGGTGGGTATGTTCATATCATAGGTTTTGGAAGGGTGATCAACATCTAGGTCAAAAGGACTTGACCATCCTAGGGGCAAATTCTCCTTGTGGAATAGGTGTTTCACTAAAGTCTAGTCAGAAGGACTTGATCATCCTAAGGGTAGGTGCTCCTTATTGAATAGGTGTTTCTCTAAAGTCTAGCTAGAAGGACTTGACCATCTTAAGGATAGGTGTTCCTTATGGAATAGGTGTTTCACTAAAGTCTCATGTTTGCATACTTGTTATAGGATAAGTAGTCTATGTGTTTTTAAGATTGAGAGTGGGTTTTACTCCTTAAGAGGGTTTCCCACATATATCTTGCGTTGTGTGTGTAATCATACATTATCTATTTATTAATTGTTATAAACATCTTGAATGCTTCATGAATGGTTTTAATGAATGCTTAAGTGTTTGAAGGGTTTGGAAATTGAATTAGATTGTTTACCACCACTTATTCACCCCCCCCCCTCTCAGTTGTTTGTACTTCTAAAAATTGGTATAAAAGTAAGTTCTTTGGTAAAGGTTTGATAGCTTGAAGGAGATCCAAGTTAAAATATGAGTAGCCATCACATGCAAGGAGGTTTTTCCAATAAGAAATCAATAATGTTCAGTGGATCCAATTATGGTTTTTGGAGTGAAAAGATGAGGACCTACATCATGTACCTAGGGTTTGACACTTGGAAATCTATTTTGGATGGTTATTTTGCACCTATTATTCTTCCATCTAGTATTGTAAATAAGAAGTTGTTTGAGAACAATTCTAATGCAATGAATTTTATCACTTGTGGTCTTTCAGAAACTGAATACACCAAGGTAATACATTGCATATATTCCAAGGAAACGTGGGATAAATTGAATACTATTTATGAAGGAGATCTAAAGGTTAAGTTAGAAAATTTAGAGACTCACTAAAGATAACTTGAGAGTCTTAAGATGAAGGAAGAAGATTCAATGGCATCCTTTATACATAGAGTTGATGAGATTGTGAACAACATCAGAGGTCTTGGAGAGAAGCTTGAAGAAGTTACTATATTTAAAAAGGTATTAAGGTCTCTCTCTCTCAAGTTTGATTAAAAAGTGTTTGTTGTAGAATAAATTCATGATCTTACTCAGTTAAATATGGATGAATTACATGGCATCCTTATTGCCTATGAGATGAAAATAAATGATGATATACCACCAACGAAGGAAGTAGCATTCAAGACAAAAATGAATCCAAAGAAGAAGTTACAAGGTAATAAACTCAAGGAGGATGACACATCTAATATTGATGATGATGAATTAATTTTTTTATTTACAAGGAAATTGAAAACAAGATCAAGAAATTATAAGGGTAAACTCCCTTCAAATGCTTCAATTATGGAGAAGTAGGACATTTTGCTAACAGGTGCCCTCATAAACATAAAAATAATTATTATGAAGAGAATGTTATAGGTAATGATTATGGAAAGAGATAATTCAAGTCTAATAAAATAAAGAATGGATTCAGAAGGTTTGACAACAAGAATTACTTCAAGGACAAGAAGAGTCTATACACCAAAGAAGATTGTTGCTCATCAGATGAGTGTGAAGATAGTGACTCAGAGTATGATCATGAAGATGATGCTCCTATTGAAGATAAAACCCTTTTCATTGTTAAGGAATTAAGTTTCTCATATCAAAAGGAGTCTACTTAGAGTCATTTAGATGATGATAAATATGATGTGGACTATGAGACTAAATTTTAAAGAACTAAAGATTGAGAAGAAGATTAATAAGAAGATGAAGTCTCAAATCAAGGACTATGGAGAATAATTTAGTGTGTTTCAGGAAAGAATGAATGAATACACCAAATAATATGAATATCTAGTCAAGTATCTCAATTGTCAATTAGAAATATTATCTACAATCTTGAAAGCTAAAGAAGATGAATTTCAAGTTATGTAATTCAAAATGAGTCATTAAAATTTGAGTTAGAGAAGACATCTAGTAAGATGAAGTCATTTGTGAGATTTAAAAAAAGCTAAAGTGATATAGATAATATTATAATTGATCAAAATCATGAAATTGATAGAATTGGTCTTTGATATAAAGAAGAACCAAAAAATGTAACTCAAGACAAGATAAAGACTAATGTAAATCAAACCTTGAAGGTCACCAATCAGCAAAAGAATGAAGATGTTGGTAGAATGAAGACAAATAAGATTAGATAACCAAATAAAATGAGGTATTCAAGTTTTAATGGTTATTGTTACACATGTAATCAGTTTGGGCATAGAGCTAGAGAATATAAAAGATCTGTTAGAAATGAGTTTACATAGAACTATTCATCAGTCAAAATGTTAGTCTTACTCAAAAGGAGTAGTTTGTTTCAATTGTCAAAATAATGAACATATTTAAATATTTTATTCTAATAAAAAAATTCAAGATAAGATTCTTACAAAAGGTATAGTGTGATTCAACTATCAACAAAGAGGTCATATTTCTAGATTTTGCAAGTAAAGGCCTACAAGATAGAATAGGTTTAATCAGGATCCTAGAGTACAAGAAAGAAAGCAAGTTAACTCATGGAAACCAAAGGTGGTAAGTGTGAGTCATGATTAGACTTCAGGTCCAAGTAATCTATTTTTTATGGTGGAAAATGCTATAAAAGTTAGAGAGTCCCAAGACATCTCATTATCTGCTCATGTTGTGAATGAAGAGACCAAGCTCAAGGAGAAGACCAAGGTTCTAGTTGATGTTAGTTTTAATGTGTGTTTGTATTATAATGATCAACATAATGTGTGTGATCAAGTTTCAAGCTTGGTTTTTGTGTTATCAAGTTTTGAAGGTGGTGTTCAGTAATGCAAAGAAGATACTTTAGTGATCAAGGTATGTCAAGATTCCATAGTTGATCCAAATGTTGTATATCTTATCATAGAAGAGAAAGTGAGTGATGTATAAAAGGAAAAAGTTGAAAAACTTTAGACTAAGAAGAGCAATAATAGTAATTATTATAGCTATAAAAGGATTCTAGTGGTTACTGAGGAGATATGGGCCACTCCTAGATTTACTTTGTTTTAGAGCATTATGGTGTAGAGGAGGTCTTTGTCTAAGCTTCTTAAGAGACTCATTTTAGTGGAGAATAAAGTGTTGATGTGGTGTTCTTAGAAGGTCCTAGAAGGAAACATATTAGTGTTTCTAGTTGGATTTGGTGTGTCAAGATGGGAGAAGTGATTTGATGAGGTTAGAGTGATGTCATAAGGTGTTTTTGTTGTGTATGCAGTGTTTACAGGAGTAAAATGGGTATTTTTAGGTGGAATAATGATATTGATAGGATGCAAAGAATAATTTTGTGATAAAAAAAGGTTTATTCACTTCTTTGTGATGTGTTTTAGGTGGTTTGATGTCTTGATGATCTTGTTTGTGCCTTTTGGAGGTTTTTGTGTGCTCTTAGGTTTATCTTTCTTATTGTAGATCAAAGCCATGGTATAGGAATTAAATGTTCCCAAAGGTATGAAGTCTCAAATATTAGTCCAAAATTGTGTTATATTTGTCTCCAGGTGTGAAAGAAGGTTCAGAGGTGGGCGTTGACCAGAAGGAGGTCTATTGACCTTGTTTATTTTGAGATTCTAGAGTTTTGGGTTATGCTAGAAAAGTGGTTTGCCTTATGATTTGAGGTATAAGGAATATTATTAGGTTTAATGGGCCAAATTAGTTGTCAAAAAAATCTTCACATAGATTTGAAGGTTTGTGTTTTTTAAATTATTCAAGTTTTTAGTCAAAATGGAGGCCTAATTAGCTAGTAGATTTGTGAAGGAAGTATATTGAAGATGATGAGATAGGTAATTAAAATTTATTTTATTAAGAGGTAATATGATATTGATATATATATTAATTTTTAGGCCTTGAAAATATGTCTACTAAAATTTATGGACTATGTAAGTTCTAGGTAGGGCTACAAGGAGTCTAGATAGGTCTAGTGTGAAGATTTGATGGTTTTGCTCAATTTATCCAAAATATAAAGGCATTAGTGTTTCAAAGTGAGTTATTAGGTTGGTTTATATAATTTTTAATATTTTTTTAGTGGCTTGAATTTTTATTGGTGGTCCTTGAGGTGGTTTGAGAGAGAAGGCTAGTGAGCTTGTGTGGTGGTTCTTCATGGTGTGTAAAGATAGGAAGATGCTCAAGAGGTGTAATGGTTCATAGATATTAATGGGATTCCCTCTCAAATGTTTCTTGTTGATTTCCATCAGATTTTAATGATTTTTTTTGTTCTTTATTCATTGGTTGTAGTGCTTGGTTGAAGAGAGTGTGGGCATGTAGCAAGAGGAAGTTGTCAAGGTAAACAATAGGTAAGCTCAAGGTAAGGAGGATTTTGTATCATATTTATAAGGTGGTAATCTCATATTAGTGTTATTTTTAGGTCCTTAAGATCAATTTTTCCCCACTTTATCATTGTGTCAAAGGGGGATAAGGTTCCTATTATCAGAGTGCTTGAAGAGAGAGAAGGAAGGTGAGCTATATAATAGGTGTTGACATCATGACAAATAGGGAAAATGTTGTAGAATTATCAATGATGTCATGAAGGTTTCCAAGTGAGTGGATGAAGTGTCTTGATAGTCTAAGTATCAATGACAAAGTTTGTAGTATGCTTATCCTAGTATGCTTGAATTAGGCTTGGTTGATATTCAAGTTTTGGCATGATTAGGGATGGGTCTAAAGTATTGAGCCTATGTGATGGGTCCTATTAGAGGTTAATGATGATTGGAGATATTATTTAATTTCATGATACTCATTTGGTTCTTAATTTTTTTCATCTGGGCATAGTTGGTTTTGTGACATAAAAATTTGAGTAGGCATATTGATGACATTATATTTCACACGTGTGAAAGTTTCAAGAGCAGTTTGATATAAAGATGGATTCCCCTATGTGTGAAGATCATATGATCCTAATTTCAAGTTATGAGGTTGGGTAGAGAAAAAATTATTAAGGTGAAAATTTGGCTTCTCAAATAGAATTTCACTAAGTTCTCATACTTAGCCAATTTTACAAAGGGAGATCTAATGGTGCACATTTAATCGCATCATAGATCTATGGCATGAAATTAATATGACCAGATAAGGATCTAATGGCAAGTGTTATACTTGTAATAAATATAATGGAAAATGTGAAACCTTTTAGATAGATATCAATGGTGAGTGGGTATTCATACATGCAGATCTACAATGCATATTAATTCAAAGAGGTCAAAGTGTCTAATGTTTAATTAGGTTAAAGTCCAAGTTAATCTCAAAGATATTGATGGAGTGTTTTTGCTCCAAATTTTTAGGAAGTATAAAGATAATAAAAAGTGTTCAATTTTTAACAGTGAGCAAAGGTAAATACCAAGCTACTTCTAAGAAGATAAATTGTGCATATGAAGTTAACATGCCAAAGGTTTCATGCACTGGTGACAAGTATCATAAGATCACTAATATGATAGAAGGTCAATGATGAGTATAAGTTCATAATTATGAATATCAATGGTGCAAGACAAGTCAAAGAGTCAACAAAGTATGTGGGATTTCCAAGTGGCACAATCGCATGGACTGATAATAAAGTGTTCAGAAGGCATGCAAGGGTACCAAGTGTCATAATCATGGGAGTTCTAATTAATATCTAATGATGATCATTACAAGATAAATACCTAGCTAATCTAAGTAAATTGATGGTGCATATTTGGTCAATATTTCAAGGGTGCATGAGATGAATTCAACATGTTCAAATTTTAACAATTGTTAGTGACCGTTGGAATTCAAATATTTGAATTTATGAGGGAAGACTAGTATGTAGTTGCTGTGATTTAACTTTTGATATATGAATAATTTGACCATGATGTAAAAATAAAATTTGTAGATGACTTTAAGGAAAATCCAAAAATATTTATTTGAAGTTTTTAATGTTTCTAAATTCAAATTTTTTGATCTCAAAATTTGATTGTGTGTGTTCATGCTCTGCAAGTAACTCGAAAAGAGTAATTGAGTAGTTATTGATGATATTTTGATGTTTTAAGATCAGTGTTGGATCATGTTGTAGACTTCATGAGGACCATTTTTTGGGATTATGGAGGTTTGAACAATCCATATTCTATATGATCAAAGCCTTAAAAGTTGAATATATATTTATTCTTGGTGATCATATGTACAGAACGATGTTTGGGTTAATTATGCTATAGCAAAAGGGTGTTGTGATAGATCATGTGGCATGGTTATATGTATTGTTAAATTTTTATTGTATTCTAAGTTTTCTTAGATAAGTTTCAAAGAGGTGAATGGGTCTCCATCAAACCTAAAAGGACACTTAGGCCTATTTAAAAGAGGGTACTGCTTAAAGGTGACCTGTGTAGATGCCTTAAGAGTGAATGCATGTGTTGAGGTTGACCTAGAAGATAATAATCATGATGGATCTATAAAAGGTGAAATAAAAGGTGGTGATTTATAGAGTTGTAATAAGAGGTGTGTGTAAGAGTTGAAGAGTGAAGGAAAGAAGAAAGGGTGTGTGCCTAGTGGATGGGTTATAGAGGAGAGCAGGTTGATGATTGTGTGTATGACTTGTAGGTTATATTTTTGATGTCAAATATAGTGATCTTTTAGGTTTAAATACTGGGGAGACAATTGGATATAAGAAGTATTTTTAGGTGTGTGTATATGAGGGTAGTTTAAGTGAAGAGGAAGAGAGATTGTGGCATGCCTATGTGAGAGTCTTGTATGAGATAGAGTGGCTAGTTTGTAGGGATTATAAAATGAGAGGTCCATCATAAGGTGTTGAAAACATTATTTCAAATGTGGAGATGTTCATATCATAGTTTTTTGGAGGGTACTCAACATCTAGGTCAGAAGGACTTAACCATCCTAGGGGTAGGTGTTCCTTGTGGAATAGGTGTTTCACTAAAGTCTAGTCAGAAGGACTTGACCATATTAGGGGTAGGTACTCCTTATGGAATAGGTGTTTCACTAAATTTTGGTCAAAATGACTTGACCATCCTAGGGGTAGGTGATCCTTGTAGAATAGGTGTTTAACTAAAGTCTAGTCAAAAGGATTTGACCATCTTAGGGGTAGGTGCTCCTTATGGAACAAGTGTTTCACTAAAGTTTCATGTTTTCATAATTTTTATAGGATAAGTAGTCCATGTGTTTTTAGGCTTGAGAGTGGGTTTTATTCCCCAAGAGGGTTTTCCACAAGATCTTGTGTTGTGTGTGTAATATTTTATTATTTATTTGTTCATTGCTATAAATATCTTGAATGCTTCATGAATGGTTGTATTGAATGCTCAAGTATTTGAAGGGATTGGAAATTGAATTGGATTATTTACCACCATTGATTCACCCCCCTAAATGGTTTGTACCTCTAACACAATATACATATTCTCTATAATGTCTAAATTGAAATAAAGGTATGTGTAGCAAGAACTAACTCCTTAATATTTGTAAGGTGATAAGGAAATGGTGTAGGTGTGTCCCTATCACTACTATATTCATATGTATTAGAATAAGAGTCATCAATATCATAAGTATACTTAGGCTCAAAATTTTCATCAAGATTAGGTGATTCCAAAAAATAAGAAGAAGAAAATTTAAAGGAGAATCAAGAGAAAAGTGTGAGAAGTTATATAGCTGAGTTTGATGATCGACCATTCCCACTAAAAATATAGTATCACTATGTAGATCTTTAACATTTACTAAATTTGGAGTGAAATCATGCCCAAACCAAGGTGAGTGATCTATTAAAATAATAGGATATTAGTTGAAAGTTAGGGAACACTTAAAAAAATATTGAATGTTCCACTACTCACTTTAATAAACCCTCTCCTGATAACCTTTTTATAATTTTCATCACCTAATTGTATAGAGGACATCTCACATGGTTCCAAGGAATTGAACCCTATCTTTGAAGAGGTTATGTGATGTGAATCACTAGAGTTAATGACCCATATAAGATTTAGATGTATAAATATAACTAGGGCCTTGCATTTTTATTTCCCCTTACCATTCTCATTTTCCCTTTCTTTACCATGGTTATTTGCCTTAGAGGATTTATGGGTTGATGAACTATGATTGGTAGAATCAAGGACACTGATATTTTTCTTCTTGATCATCTTAGTCAGTTGGTCAATATGTTTATACAAAAATCTGCTTTAATCATGCTTTCTTGAGTAAAACCCACATTTGATCTAATCTTTCTTAGGCATAATACTATAAGAATAGGTATCATTATTTGATTTGTATGTGGGAGGATTTACATCCTTCTCATGATCCTTCTTTTTATGTTTATTCTCTTTATCATTTGAATCCTTCTCTTTCTTAGCAAAGAGTATATTAGATTTTGAGGACTTCACTATGCCCATGTGTATCAACTTATATTGCTCTTGAATCAAGTCAGAAATAAAGGTATATAAATAAGTCATATTTCATGTGGATCCAATAGCACTTTTTATGGCATGTAAAGTGGACACAAATATAAAATACTCTAGACCCATTTTGGAGAGTATTAATAGAACAAGTTGTTCATATTTCTTATCAATTCAACATTCTTTCAACTACAACATTAGAAGTCTAGACTTGGTGAAGAAGTCTTATAGGGTGTCATAGACATATGGGCTCAAACTGATGAGCTTATTCTCCATCTCATAGCATATCATCACATAATACTTACCAAAGAGTCTTCCCAGAGTGGTCCACATTTAAGTAGGTGTTTTTGTATATTTTATGTGAAAGAGTAGATTAGGAGAGATGAAAATACACAACAGTCCACAAACTTTATCATAATGGTTATACTATTTTATTTTCACTTATGCTATTACAATTTTAGTCTTAATGCCCATAATAATTTTATGGTAATATTTAGTGTTATAACATTAATATACACCCTTGGCGAGATTTATTTAGGCTCCCTCTGACTAAGGCATAAAATTGGGATAACACCAAGCTATGGGTAACCTATGATGGGGTTGAACCTCTGGAGAAGGTCAACTTCCTCTTGATGAATCACCTAAAATAATGTTATCATAGGGAAGAGGGTTAAAAATGGAAAAGGGATCATAAGAAGGCTAACCAAGGGATGCACCAAATAAAAATGGGAAACTCCCATAAGCTTGAACTCACACTAGATCAGTACAAGACAATGCTAGCTTAGACAACCTCAAAATCAAGCTAATTGCATAAGTATTTCATAGACTAGGTTTAGGAAGTAATGAATGAAAAGAAAGAGGAGTTATAAGACTTACTAAGATATTAAATTAATTGTAAAAATAAAACTAATCCAGACCTGTAGATAGCTTTAAAACACCCTAAAAGAGGTCAAAAAGGAGGAGAATGGATGAAGAAGATTTTCCTTCACACAATTCCATCATGCACAACTTACTCAACATAGATTCAAGGAAAGAGATAGGTAAAGAAAGTCTTTATTTCTTCAATAGGTAGTTCTTACATATTTTTGACAAGGTTTAGCCTTATCAAAATGAGCATATCTTGTAATATCTCAAAGAGTCCCTTGATACTCCTAAAAAATGAACATCCTTGCAAATGGAAAAGAATGGGTGATATATATAAAAGGGGAAGAGAGAAGAGAAAGAGCACATTAACTAAGAAAAATAAATGAGCTACCACTTTCAATGAATATTCCACCTTTATTAGTTTTAAAAGTCTTCTAGCTTTATCATTGGCTGAGAAATATGCACTAAAAGACAAGGGTCTATTTTGTAGATGATGAGTCATGATCATCTCAAGAAAGAAACATCCTTAAGATCAAAATAGTAATTAAATGCTCCACTATGCTCTAACCAATCCCCAAATCCCTTTTCTTTATTTTATATTCCATCTCTCACTTGACTTGCTTATGAAAACAAAATATTCATATCTTTGATCTTGATAGAGTTATCTCTATGTTTGATTTGAATGATAGTAAGTACCTAATTTTTTGAGGATATATCCATGTCGATAGATGAGACATTTCTCAATAAATATATATTTTCCACATTTCAATATTTGAACATAGGTTTACTATAAATGAAAACCAATCTCCTTTATTGGGTTTCCTATAGTTTTCCTATTGATGAAAATCCTATAGGTCACATGGATTTGTTCTTGATCCCTAATCAATAGCTAGTTTCCCATATTTTATCTCTATAGTAGGCCCTAAAAGACCTATTTTCGTCTCTAAATCTTGTGGAAGTTGAGGAATCATTTCATGCATAGATCTTCCTTAAAATTAATGATCATCATTGTGAAACAATTTTGTAACCCCAAAATATGGGCTCTACAAGTTCTAAATCCTCAAACCAAACGTCAAGACTATGATTTAATGGTGATAGGACTTCATCATAACCATCCTAACTATGACTACATCTACTTGATGGATGTTCAACTAAGATCTAATAGCGATATATTCCTTTAAATAATTTGATTTGGTTTGAACTAAGTCAAAATTATTCTCTATTTGAAGTCCCTAACTTTTGAATTTGGATATCGACAATCGATCTTGATCCAAGCCCTCCCATATTATGCCATTTGTCATCTCTTTATTTATTCCATAGGATCTTGCTATCAGCCTTTTGACTTCTTGACCTCATGCACACTATTGATCTCTCTATGTATGATTGAGCATGAGCCATAGATCTTTTGCTAGTCTAACATGGTTGAAACACTTGGTAGCTACACATTTACTCTTAAGATTCATTGACCTATTGACCCATAGCTTGTCATTAGATATTATTTGTGTGATTACATATGCACCATTGATATGCCTAGACCTACTAACCTTGTCATTTAATATGCACCATTATATCTCTATTCAGGTACCTAAATTATTAACACTTATCATCAACATGTTCATGTTGACCTTTTGACTTGATGCTCACCATTGATCTTCAATGTAAAATCAAATGTGCATCATAGATCTACTTGGATCCACTAGCATCTATCAGATCATTGCTCATTATTAGATCTTCATCTTATCTCTTGATATTTGGACACTTATCATCTCTATGTTAAACTTGGGAACATTTGAATTTAAATGGCTATTTCATGAAGATTTAAATTGACATCCTTGTGAATGTCTTACTCTGCCAGTCTAACTTTGAAGATTTATATCTTGAGATAGCAAACTCATCAAGACATGAAATTTGAAGAGCATGACATTGGCATGGAAAATATCATGTCTATGTAATATTTTGGCCTAAGAGGCTCCCCAAGTGCATTTATTAAATGTGTAATCAGACTAACCTATTTGCTTTTGCATGATGTGTTGATGATAGTATGTCTCTTTTATGCTTATGCAAGAACTTTCAAGGCTCAAAATGAGCTTTTGAGACCTGTGAAACCTAATTTATGTCCATGAATTCTTGAAACACCATGATAACCTAATGGATATTCTTCCCTTGCGATTATAGACTTGTTTCAATACTTGTTTCTCAAAGATGAATAAATTTCACTTTAAGCTTGTTTAAAGTGTTTCAAAAGCTTTGTGATTAATTTGATATCTTTGGACCACTCATTCTATCCATAACTCTATTCAGCTCATCCATATAGGAAAAATCTTTGTATGTAGGAAAAAATTAGCCAACATTTTTGGTGACTCATAGGGAAGCATGCCTACTATGCTTGAGATCCCAGACCATTTGCCTTGTCTGATACATTAGACATGGAGTCACAAGTCTTTGCTCTTAGTTAATTTGAATTTATAGAAGGTTACCCCTCAAGATAACTCCTCTTAAAATAACAAGGACCAAAAATTAAAAAAACAAAGTGCCCAGGGCACTTATTGAAGGGAACACATAACAAAAAATAAATGTGCACAAGGCACTTAGAGGAAATCATAAAATCTACCTACCCTAAGCTAACCAATCAGAATAGAACCTATACAAAACCATTAATTGGTTGTACAAAATAGTTTCCTTTTCTCACTAATATAATATGTTTTACATGATTGAGGGCAACCAACCAAAGATGGAGAAGGAGTGGATATTTAACATATTGTTGATATACTTCCCTAAGAATAAGAACAAAAACAAACTTACCTATAAAAACAACTTGGAGTGGATAGGTAAGTTGATATGGGTCTTTTTTATACTCAACTTTATGTTCTAAATTAAGCATAATAAGTGATGGCTCCTCCTTGTCATATTCCAACTGAGTTAGGTACGTGATAGAACATCCTCTTGTCAATACAAACATTTAAAAATCAGATTTTACCTCACTCCTGCACTTTGTTGCTTCATCATTACACTTTTTAAGCACAATAAGATCATAGTCTCTTTGAAGAAGAACATAGCCTGCTTTCAAAATCTCAAACAAGTCATGCAACTCCCTTTCACTTATTGGTGTATGCAAGTTGATATTGAGTTGATTAGAATCTTATTCTTGAAGCACATGTTGATATTGAAAGCTTTGTTTAACCTCAAGGTCCTCCTCCATCACATAAAGTTATAGCTCATCAAACTGCATTACTTGAGCACTCGAGATGTCTTATTCAACAACCTCACTCAAGATTTCATCTTATTTTTAAATTACAAATGAGGGTTGACTTGGCCAACCAAGGTCCAAAAAGACACATCTGTCTTGCTCAAGGTCTGATTTACTTTCCTCCAACTTCATCCATTAGGGCTATTTTTATTTGGCACCTCATCGTAAAGTGAACCAACCATTAGTTCTTGATTCTAATCCTCTTCTTCATCTATGTATAATGGACCTTTAGTATTCCATTTAAGGTCTATTATATTCTAAACTTTAGGATTGTCCTCATTAGGATCCAGTTTATTAAGGTCAAAGTTATGCCAAAAATGCTAGTCCAAACATGATTCTTCCCCTTCTAAATGAAGTGGGTTGCCTATCATGATCTCCTCATCATAAACACTTACATTGTCCTCTTTAATTTCACCTATGACTACAAGATCCTCCTCTATCCTTTGTAGAATAGGTTCTTTCTCCAAGAGGGAGATGGTGAGAGGGTGAATAATTTCACCTTGCTTGCATATTATGCAAGTATCCTTCCAGCTAGGGACTTTGAATGATCTCTTTGGTGGTTCTTAAAGTAGTGATTAGGTTATTTTAACTAGCACATATTCCTTTTGGTAACCTTTCTAAATTGACTTCCATGAGGGGAATGTGTAAGAAACAACTACCTCTTCTTGATTTTGACTCTCTTCTTCTTTCTTCATTTTCAGCTCTAAATCTTTGATTTTCCTATCTATATTTTTTTAGAATATCTTCTCTTGAAGGTGGTTAGGGGATTCATGAAAGTAAGAAGAAAAAGATGGCTGCTATGAGCTACAAGAGGATTATTAATGAAGATAAGTGGAACCATGGGTCTTAATAATAGGTTGCTCCATAATAGTCCCTTTCTTTCTTTAAAGGATCTTTTGGATCAAATTCCAAGGGAAGGTCTGAGGAACACATGAAGATATTAAAACACTTGAAGGGTCACTTAGAGTGGTTTTTTAGGGAAGAATGGGTGGCATATATGAGGTTTGAGGTGTTGTATATGAAGATACATAAGGTTAATAGAGTTGGACCTGATGTTCTTCAAGGCTTCTTAGCTTATCCTCAAGTTTTTGAATGTAATCACTTACATCCATCATCTCACTTGAGAGGTTCTTCCAATTTTCTCCCTAAATAGGTACCCATTTTTCCTTCATTAGCTATAATGAATTGATCATGTCATGAAGGATATGATTAGGGATATCTTGACCATATCTCTTTTATGTATTAAGGTCCATCATGTACCTTTGATATCCTAAGATTATTTTCTTCCAACTTAAAATGGACAGTTTGGGGAATAACTAAGGACATCTTAAGCCTAAGAAGGCTGATGCATTGAATCTTGAGAACCACTTGGGGTGAAGCCATAAACATTGATAATATGATATGAAGGATGATAAGGTATAGAATAAGCATATTGATCAAACGAGTGATGATACATACCTAATAATGATGACTAGGCACCTAGGTTTCTTATAACCAGAAGTTTTGATTTGGAATCACCATTGATGTTTGAAAACTTGCCTCCAAAGGTTGATTAGATGAAGAGAACACCAAAAATTTTCACTAGTGAATAATATATTAAGTCTCATTGGGCATGCTATAAATTGTTATGGCATTAATTTTTAACCTTAGAGAGAGTTCTTTAGCTCCCTCTGACTAAGCCATAATATTGGGATAATCGTAGGCTATGGGTAACCTATGGTGGGTTGAACCTCCAAAAAATGATGGATTCATCTTCATGAATCACATAAAATAATTTTGTCATGGGTAAAAGGTTTATAAAGGTAAAATGTCTCCTAAGAAGGCTCACCAAGTGATGCACCAAATAAAAATAGGAAACTCCCATAAGTCTGAACCAACACTAAATCAGCATAAGATAATGCCAGCTTACTATTGTCATCAAATATTTCACCCTAGAAGAGGGTGTTCAAACCTCTTCTATATTTTTTAAACATGGGAACACTTTTAGGTATGTGGGTGTACCTATAGTGGAAGTGAGCCTCTAGATTTAAGAGCTAACTCCCTAAATGTATCTTGAAGTACTTTCACCTATGCTAACTATTTGCTTTTGGGAGGAAAGGGATAGAAGTTGATTGAAATAAAACTAATCTAATGGGTTGATACACCAATATTTTTTCCACATGACCATCATATTTCATCTACTAGTAATCAATGCATACAAACTAGCTTCTAAGTCCTAGAAGGTTTCTAACATGAGTGTTCCAATATAGAGGTGAGATGTGGGAAGCAACATAAGGAAAATGAACCATAGGGTATATTTCACACTCCAAGGATAATAATAAAATTTAAAATATCCTAAAACACTTGAATACACTCTATATTACATGTTATAATAGGAACTCTTGCACAAATATGAAAGGATAAGGGAAGAAAGGATAGAGAATTATCACCATACATCACTTACACACTTAGACAATTGTTCAATAACTCAAAACCTAATTTTCATTAATGTTCAAAGGAAAAATATGATATAATTTTAGTGTTTATTCACCATACATGGTGTGTTTATTCACCATACATGGTGTGGTATTAGATTATAAAGGCCAAAATGGTAGCTACTTATAGAACTGGAGATGGAGAATAGAATGCATTAAAGAAGCTCAAAGGTCACAATGCCACATGTCAAGGCATGAGAACCAATTACATTATAGGTTAATTTATTTTTAAATATACCAAGAATATATCCTAAGACAAATTTTCATATAAAGCATGACAAAATCTTCAAAATGGTGTAGAGATTATTCATCTAGCCTTTGTGAAACTGCCTTCATCATGGATTATCTCTCGAGCATTTAAAACTAAATTAAAAGAGTTGACACATATGCTATGATAGTCAGATGTTTTTATAAATACTATTTATCTTTTAGAATCTTGTATTTACCATCTAAATTCATCCATTTATCTCATGGACTTCATTCTTCACATTTGGTAGTCATTATGCATCTTGGATCTTAACTGAGCTTTCATGGTAGCAGATGAGTCTAAAGTATTTTCTCTACTAAATAATAATTTGATCCTACATGTATATGTGTAATTCTCTTTCCACATAACTCATTCCATTTTAATATATGTCTTTCATTATTTATACATGTAGCCTCATCTTGTCCATCTAGAATTCAATCAAAATTGCTCTGTCGATCTCCTCTAGAGTCTCTGTAATTCAAATTTCAACATTGGCCATTGATATATGACCCAAGAATCCAATATTATGACATTTGGTATATTTTTGTACTTTCTTAGGATCCTTTGACTCAATTTTCACTATTGGATCTTATCTGCATGACTTAATGTGTGTTGTTGATCTTTGCTTGATTGAATAACATTTCACCACTTGGTAGCTTTGCATTTGATCCTAAGATACTTTGACTCTTTAAATTTCACTCACACCATTATATTTTCACTACATGATCAAATGTGTTCTATTTCTATTGGGTCTCAATCTTTAAACATAGATCATTAATCTACCTTGTATTTAGGAACATGCACTGTTGATCTACCCCAAAGACCTTTTGACTCATTAACTACTCATGTGTCATTGATCTACGATCTGATCACCTGATATCTCACCACTTTTTGAAATTACATTAAAATGTAACTCATTAAATATTTTTTTTAATCCAAATAGCTACTTGTTGGAGTTTAATATTGATGCTCCCATGCACATCCCACACTGCTAACTAATCTTTAAAGGCTTGTATCTTGAGATGGATAACTTGTAAAGATACCACATTTATAGGGGATTATTATGATACCAAAAGCATCATATCCATGTATTCCTTTTGAACTTAAAGGTTTTTTAATCACACTTTTAAAATGTACAACCAAACTACCATATTCATTCTTGTGTGACATGTCATGATGGTCTAACCCCCTAGATGACTCTAAATGACATAAGACTAAACTATATCATGATATAGGTTATAATGGCATTAAATGACATCAAATATACCACAAAACACCCTATCATACTATGTTCTACCCCTATATCAATTTTTGACTATAGGGGGTTGACCTATTTTGACTTATGGTCAAAAATGGTCAATATTCTTGTTGATTACCCAAGGGTGGTATGCTTGCTATGCCATGACCAATTTCCTAATCCTATATATTTGGATATGGATTCACATTTACATAGGTTTGAAACATAATTTTCCTTTTACAACACATAAAACACAAGGAAAAGGCATGCAAAATGAGACAAACTCAAAAGAAACACACATGTGCTCAACTAAAACACTTAGGGAACATAATAGACACAACTAAAATAAAGCACATGACTAATCTTATACTTAAAAAACTTACCTTTACCCCTCAATATAAATGTTTCAACTATATCCCATTCACATGGATAGGTATCTCTTCTCTATTCATCCTTGATAATTGGAAATAATTACTGTGCTTGCACTTGATGTGACATATGATCCACTCCATAGGGTGTCAAATTTGGTATGCCTCCCTAGTTTTGATCTATATTCATCCCATTTAAATACTATGTCACCTTCTTGAAATGATCTTGGAGTTACCTTCTTATCAAAAGACCTCTTCATTAATACTTTTTGATGCTCCATAGCTTGATGAGCTTTGTCTCTAGTCTCTTGTAGCTTTATTAACTTTGTCAATATTACCTCCATTGGAGTGTTTTCAAGAAACTCTAATTGATTTTCCAACTCTAAGGTAGGAAATTCTTTAGGGATAGATAACCTAGACTCTCTTCCATAGATAAACACAAAAGGAAAATTCCCTACTAACCTCTTGGGAGTTATCCTATCAACTCATAAGGTTGTCTTCAATTTGGTGTGCCAAGCCCTCTGGTTATACTGCAAAGTTCTCTTGATGATTTTGATTATATTCTTATTAGTATATTCATCCAAATCATTACCTTGAGGGTAATATTTATATTAAGTACTCAATAATATGCCATTACTATTTTCCCAATTAGCTATCTTAACAACCATAAATTCAAGAGCATTATCTAAAATAATAGTAGAAAGATTTCCAAACCTTGTTATGATGCTCTCATATAACTCCAAGATATCATTCTCATTATATTCCTTCAATGATACTACCTCAACCCACCTTGTAAAATAATTATTTGTTGTGAGTATCCATTTATGACCAGTACTTGATGGGGGGTTTATCATGCCAATGAAATCAAGGCCCCATTGCATGAAAAGTTTATAAAATTGGATAGGTTTTAAAGGAAGAGTTGAAAGATTCTATTTTACCATAAAGAAAGCACATTTTACACACATTATCACCTAATCATGGCAGTCCTTAAAGAGGTTAGGCCAATAATATCCTACCCTCATGATCTTGGTAGTTGTGGTTCTTAGGGAAAAATGACCTCTTGTTATTCCATTATGGAACTTCTCAAGCAACACTCCAAATTGATCATTATCAATGCACCTCAACAATACACCATTAGTATCTCTTCTAAAAATCACACCATCTAAAAGGAAAAATGTAATAGCTTTCAATCTAAAATATCTCCTTTGAGATCTACTCATATCATTAGGATACTCACCACTTTGAAAAAAATAATCACATTTTGTGTCCAACTCTATATATGCTAAGAACTAGCTAGTTGGGGGAAATCATGATTGATTAAAACCAAAAGGGAATAGATTTCAATCTAAAATATCTCCTTTGAGATCTACTCATATCATTAGGATACTCACCACTTTGAGGCACTAGTATTTGAAAAACAAAATGGCATCTTTCTATAAGAAAAATTTCCCCATTTAGTAGTTAATGTTATCTTAAAATAATAATCCTCATTCACAAGAATATGATTATAACCTGAGTATCCATTTAAGATAGAAAAACATTGATATCCTAAAATAAATTTAAAAATCTATTCCATTAAAGGTATAGGATAGTGATCTTTGAGTTACACCCTGTTAAGATAAATAAAGTCCACACAAAGTCTTATCTCCCCAATTTTATTTATAATAGGTACAATTTTAGCTACCCATGTTGAATTCTTGATAGGCAAGATTATTTTAGATTTAAGGAGTTTAGTGAGCTCTAACCTCATGAGTTTCTCAACATTAGGATTGATGAGTCTTTGTTTCTATCTAACCAATTTAACTTCAGGTTCAAATTCAATGGTATGGTGTGCTAGGTTATGATCAAATCCTTTGAGGTCCTTATATTCCAAATAAAATACATCATGAAATTATTTACACAACTCAATTAATGCTTATTTCTATAATGTAGAACATACCTTGCCTAGTTTGAGGAGTCTATCTTTGAAGATCAAGACTCTTTCATAGTTCTCCTCTTTTGAATACATACTCACTTTTTCCTTATTCTTTTGATCATTCTCATTTAAGATAATTTATAAGGTCACTAGACCCTTATGTATCTAATTTTTCCTTAGCTGCATAATCTGATCACCAAATTATTCTTGGAGTTTCTTTTGATTCCTTGAAGAAAACTCAGCCTCATTTTTCAAGAAGCATGCAGTGTGTTTTTCACTATCAAAAACTTACCAATACACTTCACTATTAGATATAGAAGGTCTGATAATGATCTTAATATGATATTTCTTCCCCTCTTATTTTATGGTAGTTGGAGTATCAAATTGAGATCTTATGGTAGCTAATCTATCAACATGATTATTTTGCTCCCTTGGGACTGATTGTATGTTGAATACATTGAAGTATTAAAGCAAATCCCATACCCTATGCTTATATGACTTAATAAAATGGTTATTGGAATCAACCACATTTTTAACCTTATGAATAACCAATTTACTATTTCCATATACTTGCAAGTTCTTGATTCCCTTTCTCAATGCCCATTGAAGGTCATGAATTAAACCTTCATACTCAGACACATTACAAGTAAAACTAAAATGGAATATATAAGAAGCATATTTTTTTTTTTTATATTATGATACCAACATAACACCATATCCTACACCAATTTTACTTATTAAACCATCAAAAAACATCTCAACATCTTCACCTTCTTCTTTGGCAAGTAGAGGTGTTGGTATTCTTTATTCATGTATACAATATACTCCTAGATTAGTTTACTCAATAAATGAATAAGGATAATGTTCATAATTATTGATACCATATTCATTAAAAAAAATTATAAATGCCTTAAATATTTCAATAAGTACCATCATCTACAATAGAATCCTTCTCTTCATTAACAACACAATTCAAATTAAAACTTGTCTCAATGGAGGGCTTAATATGAAACCTCACAAGAGGTTGAGTCCTTATGGTCACCTTAGTTTCATATATTATTTTAAATTCCAAGAAATACCAATAATATAAGATATATCCACCTATCTTTTCTATATATTCCCTTGATAGGTAGACTGCAAAGTGAGTTGGGAGGTCAACAACAACTATATCTTGAAGGATAAGAAAACTAGGACAATCAAGCAAGAAAACCTTAAAGTTTTTTATCAATCTTATCATATTGGAAGGTGTACCATATACTTATATGAATACTTTGATATTAGGCTCATACTTTAGGCTTGATTTATCACTTACCACTTCGGGCATGATTGAAGTAGAAGCTCTACTATCAACTATGTAGTTATGGACCAGTTTATCACCCACTATGAGAGTGAGATAGAATGGTGGAGGTTTCTCAGCCCTAGTAGATGGTTAAATAATATTTTTAGGATAATTTATAAAATCAACATGACCATGACTTTTATTTGAATGAGGGACACTAGTAGGGATAGTAGATAACTTATTTTTGGGAGCTCCTTTTGACTAGGCATATGAATAACATCCCAAAGGGAAATGGATTTTTTAATACTCTTCAATGAATATACAATGTTTAAATAATCCATGCCTAATTTCTCTTGTATTTTTTGAGGAAAGGAAGTGATTAGAACCTAAGTAGTTGGATTTCCGTGAATATTCCTTCCAACATTTTGGTTTGGAAGATGTGTAGAGTTATTTGAGGTTGCCACACCTACAGCCATACCTTATTACTTTGTATGAGGATTGAGTGAGCTTGTAGGCACATTAATATCACCACATAAAGCCTTTATCTTGGATATAGTTTTTTCTACAATAGAGGTTCCTTTATTAAGCACAAAATTATCCTCAACTAGGAAGTTGGTGAAGATCTCTCCTTGAGGTTGTCCACCTTCACTTTTCTACATCATGACTTCATCCTCAACTAATAGGAGTGAAGTAACTCCTATGTGGGAAACAAAAGCTTTCTCTCCATATTCATTAGCATTCATGAATTTTCCTTGTTTCCAATATTATCCTTGTACCAAATTTTAATTCACCAGTATCATTTCTCTTGCATTGGTGGTGGAATTAGGATTGTATGCATTGGCAAACCTATTGGGGTTAGGCTACCATTGACCTCTTCCTCTTTCATATTACTCACCAAATTTTTGTTGATAAAGATATAAATTTTGATGTGAACATTTTTACATATCTCCTCTCCAAATATTAGCTTCCAACCATTGAATATATGAATCTTTTTCCATGGCATTATCTGCCTTTTTAGGAGTAGTCTTAGGCTTGGTGTTGGCATTAGGAGTTTGAGCCACATCTAGAGTATTAGCATAAGTATGAGATAATGGATGAATAGACACATTATGAGGTAATATTATATATTGGATGAGACCATTATTACCTTTGATATTAAGATCATATGCTTTAGGAAGAGTGTAATACCAATTTCAGTACCAATGGCTCTCAAGTAATTAGGGAAGATAAAACTAGCAGGTGGCCTCATGAGAAGAGGTAATCTATACCAAGTCTTTTAAAAACTCTCATTGAATTCATGAATTTCTTCCTTAGGGCCTCTTTTTATCACATTAATTTTATGTATGTGAGAGGAATGGTCACTTTCATTTCCAAATCTTCAGGTCAACAACACTCCAAACTCATCCCATGATGTGATGCATCCACCATCTAAAGTCCTATACTAATCAAGAGCCTTCCCTCTAAGGGACATGGTAAGGAGTATAATGACATTTTTATCTTGAGTGATTTTATGGAATATAAAAAAATTGGATACATCCCTAATGTGTTCATTAGGTATAACATGACTTTCACCATTAAATATGGGTACACCTTTTGTGGCATTAGGAGGAATATCATCATATGCTTGAAGGTGAATTGGATTTTTAGTATTGAAGGTAGGGAAGGCATGAGGTCTAGACATATATTATTTAGACTATTTAAAATACTCAATTTATTTAATTTCTTCAACCTCTTCCGCTCTATAAAAATCTACTGGTTATCCAAAGGATAGATTAGGTTGAGGATATTGAACTTTAAGAGGAATTTTAGGTTGAATAGGTGGTTTAATGGGGTTAAGCACTCTACTAGAAGATGACCTAGTGAAAACCATGAATTATGAGATAAATTTTATAATAGGACAATTGTATTGAACCATATTTTACCTTGATGGAGTTTCCAAATTTTGAGTAGCACACCAATTTGTAGCTGATGTTGTCAAGGCCAACATTCAGCTTGACAAATTGTCTTGAAGATAATGGTCTCATGAGGTGTGTTAGAACTATTGTCACCAAATCTTGAACCATATAAGAATTTTTTCAAGCCTATTATATATTTTGGAAACATTGTAACACTTCTAGGTATGTGGGTGTACATATAGTGGAAGTGAGCCTCTAGATTTAAGGGCTAGCTCTCTGAATGTATCTTAAAATACTTTCACCTATGCTAACTATTTGCTTGTCATGGGAAAGGGATAAAATTTTAATGAAATAAACTTACTCTAAGGGTTTGATACACTAATATGTTTTCCACATGACCATAATATTTCATTTACTAAGAATCAAGGCAATCAAACTAGCTTCTAAGTCCTAGAAGGTTTTTAACATGAGTGTTTCAATATAGAGGTGAGATGTGGGAAGAAACATAAGGAAAATGAACCAGAGGAAATATTTCACAATAAAAGGATAATAATACACTTTCAAATATCCTAAAACACTTTACTAAACTCTATATGACCTATTGGAATAGGAACTCTTGCACAAACATGAAAGGATAAGGGAAGAAAGGATAGAGAATTATCATTTTACATTACCAAACATCACTTGCACAATTAAAGAATTATTAAAGAACTCAAAACCATATTTTAATTAATTTTTAAAGGAAAAATATGACATCATTCCAATATATCTTCACCATACATGCTGTGGTATTATATTACAAAGGCCAAAATGGTAGCTACTTATAGAACTAGAGAAGGAAAATAAAATGCAATAAAGAAGGTCAAAGGTCACAATACCACATGTCAAGGCATGAGAAACAATTAAAATGCAAGTTAAAATAGTTTTAAATATACCATGAATTTCACCTAAGACAAATGTCTATATAAACCATGACAAACTCTCCAAAATGGTGCAAAGATTCTTCAGCTAGCCTTTGTGAAATTGCCTTCATCATGAATCATCTCTCAAGCAATTAAAACTAAATTAGGAGAGTTGAAACATGTTTTATGATAGTAATATATGATTTCATATCTACTATATATCTTATATAAACTTTTATTTACCATCTTTAGTCATCCATTTATCTCTTGGACTTCATTCTTCATATTTGGCGGTCATTGTTCATCTCAAATCTTGACTGAGCTTTCATGGTAGTGTATGAATCTAAAGTATTTGATCTAATAAATAATAATTTGAGCCTACATGAATACCTATGTTTAATTCAATTTCCATGTTTATCATTCCATTTTAAAATATTCCTATCATCATTTGGACATGTAGCCTCATCTTGTCCATTTAGAATTCAGTCAAAATTGCTCTATTGATCTCCTCTGGAGTCTCTTCGATTCAACTTTCAATGTTGGCCATTGATTTCTGACTCAAGCATATAATATTATGAAATTTGGTATATTTTTATACTTTCTTATGATGATTTTACTCTTTGACTCAATCTTACCATTGGGTCTTACCTGCACAACTCAATGCATGTCATTGATCTTAGCTTGATTGAATGATTTTTCACCACTTATCAGCTTTACATTTGATCTCAGGATCCTTTGACTAGTTAAAACTTAATAATACCATTGGATTTCCATTTCATGATCAAATTCACACCTTTTATCTTGGTTCCAAGTCTTTAAATGCATATTATTGGTTTGTCTTGTACATAGGAACATGCACCATTGATTTTCCCCAATGACCTTTTGACTCATTGACTGTCTACATGCTGTTGATCTATGATTTGATCACATTATATCTTACCAATTTTAAACCCTGCATTATATTAGAGCCTATTAAGTATTTTTTTAATCCAAACAGCTACTTGTTATAGCTTAATTTTGATGCTCCTATGCATGTCCCACACTACTAGTTGATCTTTAAAGGCATGTATCTGGAGATAGAGAACTTGTCAAGATACCACATTTTTAGGGGATGATTATGAGACCAAAATCATAATATCCATGTATTTATTTTTACCTATAAGGTTTTTTAATCACACTTTTAAAATGCATAACTAGACTGCCCTATTCATTCATGTGTGACATGCCATGATGGTCTGACCCCCTAGATGACTCCAAACAACATAAGACTGAACTAGATCATGACCTAGGTTATAATGACATAAAATATACCACAAAACACTCTATTACACTATTTTATTCCCCCATATCAAGTATTTATTATAGGGGGTTGACCCATTTTGACTTGTGGTAAAAAATGATCAACACTTACACAACCTCAAAATCAAGCTAATTGCATAATTATTTCATAGACTAGGTTCATGAAGCAATGAATGAAAATAAAGAACATTTATAATACTCACTAAGGGCTTACATTAATTTTATAAAGAACACTAATCTAGACCTATAGATAACTTGAAAACACCCTAAAAGATGTCAAAAAGGAGGATAATGGATAAGGAATATTTTCCTTCATACAATGCCATCATGCACAACTTATTCAACACAGATCCAAGGCAAGAGATAGGTAAAAAAATTATTTATTGTTTCAAGAGGTAGTTATTACATATTTTTGATAGGATTTGGCCTTATCAAAATGAATATATCTTACAATATCTTAAAGATTCCCCTAATACTCCCAAAAAATGATCATCCTTACAAATGGAAAAGAATGGGTGATACATAGAAAAGGGGAAGAGAGAAGAGAGGGATAAAGTTAACTAAGAACAATCAATGAGTTCCACTTTTAATTAATTTTCCACCTGCATTAACTCCAAAAATATTCCAAATTTCTCATTGGCTAAAAAATATTCACTAAAAGAAAAGGGTCTATTTTGTAGATGATGAGTCATGATCCTCTCAAGGAAGAAAGATCCTTAAGATTTGAATAGAGATAAAATGCTCCATTGTGCTCTAACCAATCCCCAAATACCTTTACTTTATTTTCTATGCCATTTCCCACTTGACTTGATTATGAAGACAAAATATTCATATCTTTGATCCTGACATATTTATCTCCATGTCTGATTTGAATGGTGGTAAGCACCTTATTTGTCAATTATATATCCATGTCAACAAATGAGACATTTCTCCATAACTATATATTTTCCCCATTTCAATATTTGAACATATATTTACTGTAGATGAAAACCAATCTCCTTAATTATTTTTCCTATAGTTCTCTTATTGATGAAAAGCCTACAAGTCACGTAGCTTTATTCATGATCCCCAATCAACAACTAGTTTCCCATATTTGATATCTATATTAGGCCCTAAAAGACCTATTTTTGCCTCTAAATCTTGTAGAATCCAAGGACTCATTGCATGCACAAATCTTTCTTAAAATTAATGATCACAGTCATGAAACAATATTGCAACCCCAAAAGATGGGCTCTAAAAGTTCTAAATCCGTGAACTAGAGGTCAAGACTATGCTTTAATTGTAATGGGACTTCATCATAACCATCCTAACTATGGCTGCATCTACTTGATGGATGCTTGACTTAGCTATAATGGTGGCATATGCCTTTGAAGCATTTGTTCTAGTTTAACCTAGGTTGAAATTGTTCTCCATTTGAATTCCTTAACTTTTAACTTTTGATATCAACCATCGATCTTGATATGGGCCCTCTCATATTGTGGCACTTGTCAGCTCTTTATTTATTTTGCAAGATCCTTCTATTAGCCTTTTGAATTCTTATCCTTATGTACACCATTGATCTCTCTATGTAAAAATGAACATGAGCCATAGATCTTATACCAATCTAACATGGTTGAGACACTTGGAATCTATGCATTTGCTCTTAAGATTCACTAACTTGTTGACCTGTTGCTCGTCATTGGATCTTTTTTGTATGATTGTATGTGCACCATCGATCTGCTTGGACCCATTAACCTTGTTAGATCATTGCTCATTGTTAGATATTCATCTTAGCTCTCAAGATTTGGAAACTTGTTAGTTCAATGTTAAACCTAAGAACATATGAATTTAAATGGCTATTTCATGAAGCTTTAACTTGATGTCCCCATGAACATCTTACCCTACAAGCCTAACTTTGAAGCTTTATATCTTGAGATAGAAAGGTCATCAAGACATGAAATTTTAAGAGTATAATATTAGCATAAAAAACATCATTTACATGCAATATTTTGGCTTGAGAGGCTCCCCAAGTACATTTATTAAATGTGCAATCAAACTGATCTATTTGCTTTTGCATGACATGTTGATGATAGTCTGGCTCTTCTATGCTTGTGCAAGAAATTTCAAGGCTCAAAATGAGTTTATGAGACCTGTTAAACCTGATTTATGTCCATGAATTCTTGAAACACCATGATAACCTACTGTATATTATTCCCTTGCAAATCTAGACCTATTTCAAGACTTATTTCTCAAATATCAACAAATTGCACTTTAAGCTTGCTTAAAGTGTTTCGAAAGCTTTATGAGCAATGTGAGATCTTTGGACCACTCATTCCATCTAGAACTCTACTCAGCTCATCCATATAGGTGAAATATTTATATATATGCCAAAATTTGCTAATGCTTAGATTGAAAAATGATTTCCATTCTAGATTTGCATTCATTATAATTAAATAGTATGAGCAGACTTATTGGACTTGAATCCATAACATATAAGGAAAGTTTTTTGAAGAAATTAAAGAATAAATACATAAAAATAAATTCATATCACCACACAATACACCCTCATAACTATCATTAGTAATCCCCCATAAAATTTTCAAATACATTCATGTTCATATAAATGTCAAGTACAGTCAAGAATGTGTCTTGAGTAATTTGTGTGTAAGTATGAAATAAATGGAGGGACATTAGGCTTAGATGATAATGCATCCAAGATTGTCTAATATTTGGTTTTAAAGGAGATATAGTGGACCCAATATGACCACCAATGTGTATATCATGAAAAAATAAATACTTTTTAAGAAGATGACACGCAAATCCAAGTTACCAATCAAAAGTTATAGCCATTTGAAAATTTCAACTTGAATGAAAAATTTGAGAAAAAATAGTGATAGAATATTTTTTGAATCAAATTCCCCAAAAAAATTAAGGCCCTTCGGAGAAAAAGTTTTAAAAAAAATTAATTGATTTCCTCACAAAAAAAACTTAATGCCCTTTAGAGAAAAAGTTAAGCACTTTTGGGTCAAAAGCAACCAAAGGCTCAACTCCCATATGACTAGGGGCTAAGGGATACGATGGGTTCTCTCCCCCTCCCATTTCTTATTGATGTGATTGATGGGGGATTGACATCATCTAAAAATTTCCCTAATGTTTCAAATGAATAGTGTCATAATATGTCAAGCTAAATTTGACATCCTCTAAACCATTATCATGTATGTGCATGGACCAAGGTCGAAAAATCAACCCACATCAACACTTATGTATAGGTGTATGGAATTAGGATGATTGGTTGCCTTATTATAAATCAAGTGTAATTGTAGGGATGGCCATGTCAGTGCACAAGGCAAGGTTGACTAGTCAATCTACGTAGGCATAAAGGCATGAAGGTGTGTGTGTGTATGGAAAATAATATTAGTGTATGGGGTGAGGCCATCCGATCAGCCCGTGTATACATGAATGTACACATATGAGGGTGGTCACATCATCATACGAGGTGAAGTTGACCGATTGACCCACATACACATGAAGGCATGATTGTGGGATTTGTCATGTTAGTACTCAGAGGAAGGCTAGGCAATCATGCCCATTTGGGTGTAGATGTCTAGATCCCTATGTATGCATAGATGCAAATGGAGGATTCCAACCAAGATCACAAAAAAATATCTACGTTTTAAATTTTGTTAAAAAATGGCCCAAGTGGTAAAAAAACCTACAAGAAGAACCCAAATCTTGGAAAATAGTTAAAGCCTTCTATAAAAATGGTAAGTGTAATATTCATATAATAATGGACATGTAAGACTGATGACAAGAATATCAAACACACAAATCTGTTGAAGCTTGGAAATCAAGTAATGAGCAAAATTGAAATAGATATATTTATAGATGGAGATGGATTAAACTCTCAAATTTATCACTACTCACAACATGTAGCTCATCATAATCCAGAAGACTCCAAATATCCCTATCAATAAATCTTACAAATGGATGTACATATAGGTGGAATTTAAGATAATCCTAGTAATACCATGCATGTGGGACTAACTTCCCCTAAATAAGTGGAATAAAGGCAAGGAGCCAACATCCCAATACATGTGAGATAAACTTCCTAAATATATAAACACAATTAAGCAAGCTAAATTGAAGGAAAATAAATATCCTACACCAACAATAAGGACCCACTTGGTATTTTTCAAAACCCAAAAAAACAAAGAAAATGTTTTTTATTAAAGACTCTAAAGGTATGGATATGCGTGAAAACTCCCTGAAACCCTCCAAAAATGGCTAAAAATAGTTATCACAAATCTAGGTCATATTTATAGCCAATCCTAAGGTTTTGTCAATCACTAAATTTAATGGCACTATCTAGTTTTCATCTAGAGACTCTGAAGGTTAGATTTGCATGAGTTTTCTAGAAATCCCACCAAACCCTTAAAAATTGAAATAAATGAAAACAATAAAAATGTAATGCAAGGATCTCACCAAGATTTGAATAGTAAATGGTTGGTCATAATAGCTTTGATACCATGTCATATTACACCATAATTAACTGAATAGTGAAGCATACATAAAGAGCCTATATGGATTAAAAACTCATAACCTTCAAATTGAAATGAGCTTGTCTCATAAAAGAAAAGTTGTATAGAAAAGAATTCAATATTTGCTCATTATATCATTAGCCATAAAGGCAAAGTAAAGGTACATTTATAAGTGAAAAATAGACATTTCTCAACATCTTCATGCATGTGGGATTATCTTTCACTAATGACCTAGAATAAACTTAATCAAGATACATATAATTATGTAGGTAAAACCACATAGTGGGAAAAATACTACACTAATAAATTGTATGAATACTTTTGGTCAGTGTTTTTCCATGGATATAAAATAAGTCCCATTATTTGGCTAAATCAAATATGCACAAGTATCCCTAGATTCCTTTCCACATAAAATGATTAAAATGACAATTCATGTGGTAGATATTCTAGCCACATATGGTATGTTGTTAGGAAGAATTTTTTACAAAGAGTTAGGTGGATAAATCTATATGGACCTATCTCATTCTACATTTTCAATCAATGGCACTAAGCATAAGTTAGAACCTGAGACAAAATCTAAGCTTACTATATGCAAGTCTGAATACCCAAGGGATGATATTATTTATAAAGATGCAAATCTAAAAAACTATATGATGTCTGAGGTAGAGATAGTTATGCCAAGCTTAGTGGAAATTAACTCTAATGATTTTTGCCTTCTTTAATTTGAGGGAAGTTATTCTATTGTTGGGGATGGAGTAGGTTTTATTCTTGTTTTGTCAAGTAAGGAAGTTTTCCATTTTTATTTTAAATTATAATTTAAGTGTACTAACAACATGAAAAATATGAAGCCTTGCTTCATGGGTTACATACATCTGAATAAATGGAAATATATAACTTGAAAGCATAAAGAGATGTTGAACTCATCATAAGTCAAGTTAGAAATCAATATCAGGTGAAGAATGACCATCTAAGACATTACAAAAATAGATTTTAGGATTGTATTGAGGCTTTTGGTGTTTTTTTTATTATGTTTTTTCCAAGAGAAGATAATTCCAAGTTGATGTGCTTACCATTTCAGCATCACTTATTATTCCTCCCCATGAGATTAAACACAATAAATACACCATTTAAATCATGTTTAAGCCTAGTGTACCTAATAATGTTGATCATTTGTAGGTTTTCAATAGTGACAAACAAATAATTTCCCTCTTGGAAAAGGCACACAATTTTAGTAATTTTTATTTCTAAGGTATCACTTATAATTATATGGAATCACATGCTTAGCAAGAAGGAATCCAAGATAATGATGACTTTTCCACCAAGACCAAGAAAACATTTAAAAATCTGAGATATTGGTGGACATGAAGAGGTAATTAAAATTAAAGGTAATAAAGTCCTAAAAGGTTTGGTTTCCCTTGAATATGTGTTTGATAAGCACAACATATATAAAAGGAAAAGTACAACCTTAGACTTTAGACTCTTCTGAATATGATCAGGTTAACATTGGTTATTTTATAGAGCTTACGTATGTTAATATTTGGAAATGTTGTTCTAAAGAAGAAAGAGAGATTCATTAATCTCTTTAAGATATATAAATATGTGTTTGCCTAGAGTTATGATGATCTAAAACCTTAAAGACCTAAATAAATGAAACACAACATTTTTTTGAAGCTATATACATCACCTTATCACCAGAAACAATGGCACTACAATCCAAAGATCACTTCAACCATTTATTTTGACATATAAAATATGTTGGATGCATGTATTATCTTTCTCATTCATCACTCTACGTGGGTGGACAATATTGTGCTAGTCTATAAAAATAATAGTGAAATTCACATTTGTGTTGATTTTAAGAATTTAAACCAAGCATCTCTCAAGAATAATTATCCCTTTCCTATTATAGATTAGATACTTCAATTTTTCACATGATTAGAGATGCTTTCCATGATTGATGGGTTTTCAGGATACAATCAGGTTGAGGTTTCAGTTGATTATCAACATAAGACAACCTTTACAATGCCTTGGAAATCTTTCACCTATAGGAGAATGACTTTCAGCCTCATCAATGCTAGAGATGAATTTCAAAGGTCTATGGATTTATATTTTCATGATCTTATTAATAATATCATATTTGTTTACTTATATGACTACAAGATGTGAGGATCATTATGATCATTTGGTGAAAGTTCTTGGCAAATGCCAAGATCTATGGTATTTCATTGAATCCCAAAAAATCCATATTTAGAGTAACTAAAGGAAATTTCTGTCAATTATAGGCCATATTGTGTTCATATAAGGGACTAAAATCAATCCATAGAGGGTTCAATCTATTAAAAATTTATCCCTTCCTATAAATAATCAAGACGATCGGTCCTTCTTCGATAAAGCAAATTTTTTAATAAGGTTCATACCTAATTTTTATGAGCCCACTAAACATATTCATACTATGATGAGAGGTAAAGTAAATATTAAATAGATCAAGGAGGGAAAAGAATATTTTGATTAAATTAATACTTCCATTTCTAGATCACCAATTTTGGTATGTCCTGATTTCAACAATGATTTCATCATCTACTATTATGCATCCAAGCATACTCTATCAACAGTTTTAGTGTAGAAAAATAATCAATGCATTGAGTCACTTATGGCCTTTATGATCTGTGGATTGAAAAACCATGAGATCAAATATTCCCCCATTGATAATCATGCTTATGACATTGTAAAGTACATTAAACATTTTAGGTACTACATTCTTAATTTAAACAGTATTGTTCAAGTATCAAATCCATTAGTCAAATATATCTAAACACAAAAATAACTTGGTTCAAAATAAGGAGGATTCAATAGAGAAATTCCAAGAGTTTTATTTGGATATCAGACCTACCAAACAAATCTGAGGTCTTGGTTTATGTTAACTAATTGTTGAGAATAAGTTAGATGATAACATTGAGCGAAGCTCAATAGCATGATTCATCATAACAAACACTTATAGTTCTATTTTTTGATATTATATATGAATGGTACTCAAATAGAGCTCATTTTTTTATGTATGTGGAATTTCCTAAAGGATTAAGTTCTAAGTAAAAAATAAAAATAAAGCTAAGAGTTTTGAAGTGTGTCATATGGGACAATACTCTTTTCAAAATAGGTATTGATGGCATGTTTCTACGATGTGTTGATAAGGAAAAATAGAAGAGGCGTTTAGAATATTTTAATATAAAGGAATGTGGTTGTCACTTTTCATCACCTATCACAGTGCATAAAATTCAAGGAAAATTACAATTGGCCCACCCTCTTCAAAGATGTTCAGGACTAGGTTTCCAAATATGAATCATGTCAATAATTTTTAGGAATGCCAAATCTTGCAGCCTTACCTCTAAATATGGTGTTGATTCAGGATCCTTAACAATAGTGGGGTCTTGATTTCATAGGCATGATAAATCCTCATTCAATTATGGGTCACACCCATGTCCTCACTATTATAGATTACTTCACAAAGTGGGTTGAGGCTATCCCAATTAGGCAAACTACTTCCAAAATAGTGTGTAATTTCATTGAAGATAATATCTTGGTTAGGTATAGAGTTCTTCAAAATATAGTGACTAATAATGCATCTAATTTTTCTTCTTATAATCTCTTTGGTTTTTTTTATGGATATGGTGTTTCATTATCTCATGCTTCATGTTATTACCCTCAGGGTAATGGTCAAAATGAATCAAGTAACAAGAATCTAGTCACCATTATCCGTAATCTTGTTGATGAGAACTAGAAAAATTGGCATAAAAAATTATATGATGCACTTTGGGCTGATCACATTATGTATACGTTCAATATTTTTAAACTTTATCGATTACTAACACTTTATCTCTTGTAGGAACATGTCAAGTCTCAATCAGTCTGAGTGCACACCTTAAAGGGTGCATCAAGAAAGGGGTGGGTAGACCTTTAGGGCTTCACAATATTATTATTCCCTATACCACCACCCAACAAACACAAGTCCCTCTCATAAGTTCCCCTGAGATTTGACACCTTGATCACATGCTTCTATAAGCAACTCACTACCTCAAATAGACCCTACCTAAACAAAACACATTTTTACCATTTACCAAATGCAGTTGAATGGGTCAACCTATTTCTGGGAATAAAACATGTTAGGGGACTGAGTCATCTTAGGTTGACTTAGTTCAATACTTAATGTCTCTATTTTTTAACTAATAAGGTCAACTTAGTTGATGTAGCAAAAGGGATTAGGTTCAAATTAGGTTATATATACCCATCTTTCACCTCATTTCCAATAGAGAGAATCATTCATTTGTACTTCTTTATGATATGCATTTCCTCCATTCTATTTGAGGAGTCATTTCTTATGGTTTCATACTTCTTAGAGGATAACCTTTGTCTTGATAAACTTTAATATTCACTAAGAGGTCCTTAGTTAGACTATAGTCCATTATCCATCCTTAGGTTCCTCAACAATACACAACCTTCTCTTGAAAAGCACCATTATCCAAGGAAGAGGTTGAGGCTCGATGGGTTCATCTTCAAGGTAAGTATTCCCAACTCTTACTCTTTTATTTTAGTAGATATATTTGCATGAAAAATGGCTAATGAATGTATTATCTCTCCTTTCTTAGGATTACATCTACATTAAATTAAGTATATTTTTACTTTGCATGTTTATTGTTTATGTTTATCTCCATTTTTTTCCACAAGATTTAGTGAGCACTAGATTAGATTTACTTTATTATTGCATTATTATACCTAACTAGAGTTATTATGTGGTGTTACTTTACTAGAGGCCTTGGAACCCTCTCTAACCATATTATATGATAAGATATCCCTTAGGTAGGTTTAGTGGATCCATATTGGTAATGACCCTAATTATCTACATATCACTAGCAGTATAGTTTTTTGATTTATCTTCTCTGAGTTAGGATTGATTTATAGATCAAGTTCATTTTTTGCTTGCATAAATATTACTCCTAAGAGAGTCATTGGTATGTTTCCATTTTAGTTAATGTACAACATTGATGTCACCTTGCCTATCACTTTATAATTACCAATGTTTTAATTGGCTAAGGCAATCGAAGATCATAGTTTTAGGGACTCGTTGGATAAAAGGGTTTTATAATTAAACAAGTTGGAAAAACAAAGATTTGAAGTAATTGATAAGATTATAGAGCATCAATAGAAGGTGAAATCAATTTTTTTATAAGAAGGCTAGGTAAATGGATTTTTATATTGGTGATTTTAGTCTATTGTGGGATAAAAGGCGTGAACCCAAAGGTAGCCATGGGAAGTTTGATTTCTTATGAAATGGTCATTCAAATCTTGTCACTACTACGGTGACAACATATAATATTTGGCTTACATGGATGGCACTCATTTACTATTTCCTTATTGTGTATAATACTTAAAACTTTTTAAGTAATAGATACTAGTTCTCCTGGGTCCTAGATTAGTTTTATGATTTTTGTTGTGTTAGTTTTCTCATTCTTTACTTTCTTATCCTTTGTTGTTCATTTTTGTTTTTGTTTATGTTATTTTATTTCTTTTTATTTCTCATTCTTGTGAAGTGTTTTGTTCAAAGAGACTCCATATCCCAACTAACATGAAAACTAATCTTGTTGAACTTAAAAATTATTAATTCCATCCTTGCATTCATCAAATGGAGGTCCCCAATTAGATCTAGTTGTTGTCCTCCAATTTCATCAACCTGTGAAATTTTGGGTAGCCTATTCAAATTTGCTTAAAAATTAAGTTGATAGAGGAAAATTTTGGAAGAATAATCTTGTCAAAGACTTAGTTGTTTGTTGATTCATTGGAGTTGAGGTTCTAAGACTACGGTGTAACCATCGGGGTTGTAATTGTCGTACCCCACCTAGACCCTCATTAATGAGAGTTGAGTCATGTTCTTATGTGGGTCTCCTTTAAATTACTCCCTCTCAGTTTTCATCATTTAGACATCAAATTTAGATATTTGTGTTTTCCTTTCTTCAATATTGAGGGTTTTTCAATCTTTACTTGCCATTTGGAGATTTTTTTTCTAACTTTCCTTCCAATTTATTTATAGTGAGTACACCTAAGGTTTTAGAGGATTTTTCTTGCATGTGGTGCATTTTATTCTACTTATTTATTCACGTTCACTTGATCCTATCATTTGAGATTATTCGGCTTACACTTAGGATTAATCAGAGTTACCTAATTACATCATTGCCTTAAAACCCCAACATCGAAGTTATCTCTCCTCCTTGCATTGAAGTTTCCTAACTACATTATATCTCTAAAACCTTAACACCAAAGTTGTCTACCCCCTTGCATCAAATTTTCTTGACTACTTTTCAATCCCCTATTTCCACCTCCCAAAAATTTGACACCAAAACTGTTTAACTACTCTATAGTATCTAATTTTTCATTCCCTCCCACTGCCTCTCCTTTTTCCATTTTCTTGTTCCTATTCACACCTTGCTTCCTTGCTCCCTAATCTCTCATACCTTTGATAGTCAATAAATGTTTGAAACTCCTAATAAGAATGGAAAGGAAAAATAGAGTGAAATGAAGTACCAATTTCATGGGGTCACTCACCCCTCCAAAATTAATTCTAACATTGACCAAGTCACCGACATAGACTTAGGTCACGTTAATATGAAAGACTTTTGAAAGAGGATAAATGCTTCTTTCAAGAATGATTGTACAAAAAGTATATATGATAGTGGCCTTCACCAATATGTTGTGTTTCCAATATTTACACAATTTTTGGAGCTTGTCATGACCATGGCAAGTAATTATGATAGAGATAGAAGGGAATTTCATACTCCTAGAGAAGGGGTCATCTTGAGACATGGACCCAAGTAAATTTAGTAAATGTTGAATATTATAGATCATGAGGGTATTTTTTGGAATCACTCTATATACATCCAAATGGTTTCAATAAATATGATTGTCTCAAGCCCTTGAATAAACATTAGCTTGTTAAACCTAAACCCTCAGTGTTTAGGGTTCCTAAGGTGATTACCAAAAAAGAGTTCAATATTTAAATTAATGATATTATCACTCTCATAAATAGGGTGGTAGGTAATCCCACTACAAGGGACTAAAATTAATGTATGTTTCAATATATCTAGATCATTCATGCTAACAAGAAATATATCAACTAGGATGCGATGATCAGTGATTTGATCCACAAGCAGTTGTGCAAGATGATCACTATGCATAAATTATATATGATGTCATACCTCATTTATGTATTTTCATGGAGAATATTATACAATGGGTTGGCCATAATAGGGATAATGTCTTCCTCTCGTATATATGAGTATTACCCCCTGTTGACCTTGAGAGAGAGTGTTAAACATTTATGTAGATTCAATGACACTTTTATTCATTTTGTCATTCAAATGTTTGAATCATATCCGTACAATAATCATTTCTTAATTGATTTTACCACATAAATTTCAAGATAGGGTGGCTGGTTTATACATTTTCCCACTTTCTCCTACATTAGGGTGTGTGAGTGTGAGTATGCCCTGTATATGATTTCAAGGTTTGTTGATGATATATGGGCACTAATGGAACTGATATAAAAATTGATGGATACACATGATTTTTTGGTTTCAAATCATAAGTCTATTAGGATTCACTTTCCTATGACTATTGGTAGGTACACCTATGCCACATTGTATAAATCTAAATCTATTGAATCATATATGGCATGTGTTATGCTTTGACCATTTCATAGTTGACCCTCATTTGATATAAGAAGAATGGTATAATCCACTTTGATCACTTCGTTTAAACATGTTCCATACTATGAATATTTTTGGATTGATTGTGATGATGAAGAGAGGTCAGACTCCTTGATCATACCCGCTTCACGTTGGAATAAGTAATCAAGTATAATATTATGGATATCCATGAAGACCTAGATCTTGAAGATGATTGAGAAGTGGTGGATGAAAATTAATTTTCATATGGAATCAAATATAACACCTCTCTAGGATTTAATAGAGTCAAGTGGAGGTAACATCATTGGATATTCAAACTCAAGGAATCTTTAGGATAACTCTGGTATGGCTTGTGAGCAAAGGGGTAGATGTTTAAAATGATATACTTCTTCCAACTTTGAAATATGTGGATATACTTCCTCTTGATCTAATAAATCAAAAGGAAGTATAAGATCAAGTGGAACCTTCTAGCACTGTAATGGATATCCTTATGATAAAAGATACTGAGGAACCTTCACCTCAACCTGAAAGGAGGCCTTTGAATTTCAAACTCAAGAAGTTAACTAGTAGGAAAGGTACTCTTATGATATCAACTATGTTGAGTGAGACATATAAAAAGGTGGTTCATTCACAAGGGTTGATCAAGAACACCATATTATAGTTCATGATCACAAATCCTCCAATATTGGGCCCTAAGGGATCCCCTTCAGCAATAGTGACTCCTCTCCCTCCTATTAAATTACAAGAGGATCTTCCTCATGCCATATCGAAATAGGCCATTTAATCTATTCTTAAAGTATTAAAATCTCTTCTAAAGATAGAAAAAAATTCTTCTAAAGTTGTGGAACACTTGCTTGTTATTAAATAAGAAGAGCCAAATACTCAAAAATATTTAGAGGTAGAAGTCGCACCTCCTCTACAGACATAAGAAAGAATGGAGTATGTGGTAGATCAAGCTCTTGTTATTCAAGAACATGCACAAATATAATCATCATTTCAAGAATAAATTGATACTAGAGTACCCCCAATGGTTGAGTGGAATGGAAAAATAGAGGAAAAAGATGGTTCCACCATTATACTTCCTCTTGATCTAATAATCAAAAAGAAATAGAAGATCAAGTGTAACCTTATAGCACTGTAGTGGATATTTTTATGATAGAAGAGACTGAGGAACCTTCTCCACAACCTAAAAGGAGGCCTTTGAATTTCAAACTCAAGAATTCAACTAGTGGGAAAGGTACTCTTGGGATATCAACTTTGTTGAGTGAGACATCTAAAAATGTGGTTCATTCACAAGGGTTGATCAAGAACACCATATTGTAGTTTGTGATCATAGATCCTCTAATATTGGACCCTAAGGGAACCCCTTTAGTAATATAAACTCCTCTCCCTTCTATTAAACTACAAGAGGATCCTCCTCACGCCATATCCAAATAGGCCATTGAATATATTCTTGAAGAAATAAAATCTCTTCCAAATATAGCAAAAAATTATTCTAAAGTGGTGGAACACTTACCTATTATTAAACAAGAAGAGCTAGATACTCAAAAATATTTGGAGGTAGAAGTCACACCTCCTCTATATACATAAGAAAGAATAGATCATGTGGTAGATCAAGCTCTTGTTATTCAAGAACATGCACAAATATAATCATCATCATTTTAAGAAGAAATTGATACTGGAGTACCCCAATGGTTGAGTGGAATGGAAAAATAGAGGAAAAAGATGGTTCCACCATTATAAATTGACTTCAATACCCTTATTCCATCATATCCTCAAGCTATAAAGAAACCCAAAAAAGGTTTCTCATATTATTATAGATGAGCAGGGTGAAAGGTATGTTGAATTTGTTATTCCTCTTCCATAAAAATCAAAATATGAAATTACAACTATATATTATAAGTTTTCACATGTTTACCTTGGTAAGGACACTCACAAAGGTCTGAAAGAAGATATGCAAATGGATATTCACTCCATGATCAATAAATTTGATCATGATAAAGCAACAAAAGATCACTTAAAGGATAAAGTGGACCAGCTAACAGTTGTAATACATAGACTGGTCAACCCAACTCAACCTCAACTTTAGGACTATACTCTAGATACTATAAATCTCCAAGTAATTGATAAAATAGGAAACATGGGGAGAGCCACTGAAGAATGATCAAAAAATATTCTTGAATAATGGAATAAAATAGTAGCCTTGACTTTTGAAGTCTACTCCATGGTTGAAGAAGAGAAACAATACGCCCATAGGAAAGAGGCTAAATATAAAGAGAAGTTGGGTAAAATGAAATTTTGGCTACCCCAATTTCAAACCCTAGCAAGAAAAGATGAGGATACTTTGGTTGATGAGGGAATCTTGACTAAGGAAGACTTAGGATAGCATTGAAATTTTTAGGGATGACAATATACATAATCAAAACTATAGAGGAATCTTTATGTAAGCTTAAAGAATCAAAAATCTTGACAGCTGACCCTACTTGTGATATCTATGAGGTAATTAAAAAAGTCCAATGTTAATTCTTTAGAAATGAAGGGAAATTAAATCCCATGGGAGATATATAAGGAGCATTCAAGAAAAAATTAAGCCCTTAACCTTTGGTGTGTCTAGGGATATGTGTGGCTGACTTTTGGCTTACATACCTCATTTATATTCTTGTTACATTTCTCTATGTTCTTAGTTAGGTTGTCCTATGGAATAAACATGGCTAAGTATACTATATATAGGAGGTAGTGGTTAGTCTTTGATCATCATGTTAAGTATTTTTCTCTTAGTACATTGTTGTGGAGATTTCCCCCTTGAAATAGCTTTGCTATATTATCTAGTATTTTGTTCTGTTGTCAATTATTATTGTGTGATCTCTCATATTTGCTTATTTTATGTAATGTATAATCATTATATGGGAACATCTACGTAATTTCATTACAAGTGGTATCAAAGATTTGATTTGGGCAAGTTTCCTATGGTGTTGTTTTTTTGGATCTATTGAGGTGTGACTTTTGAGAGTGGAAGGAGTGAAAAAATATAAATTCTAATCCAGGAAGAATTAATTTTTTTTGTTAGTACAGTATTGTTCAAAATGCTTTTTTGAAAAAAAAAAATTTTAAAAAAATTCTAGAAAAAAAATTTTGCTTTTGCACAATTGCACTTATTAGATTCATCTTGACAAGATGATTACAATGATATATTTTGTTGATATAATATTTTGGTGCCAAAATTTTTACCTTAGTATACAAAGGCAGTCATTAGATTCATCTTAGCGAGGTGATCACAATGGTAACATCTTTTGGTACACTTTTTTTGGGGTGAAACCCCTCCTAGGGTTTGTATATGTTTGGTCCTACACGGGGAAAAAAAGTGGGGCAAGAAACTCCTAAGACTCCTTCTGTCAATGACATGAAATTTGGAACTTTAGATCCATTGATTTCTCAACTTTAGGCTGACATAAAGGGTTTGGTGTGGCATGATGACTTTGTTGCAGTTCAAACTAATGTTTTAGGGATGTGTGTAGAGATTAATGGGGTTTAGACTCTATTGAATCAAATCACTTCTCAATTGGCTGCCCTTTCATCTCAGTTATAGTCAAACAACCCTTCACTTAATCATTTGGGTCCTCCTCCTCTCAACACTAACAACTCTAATTTTGGTGTGAAACTGATGCTTCCAAAAGTGGACATGTGTAAGTTTGATGGTAAGGATCCTCTCACTTAGATTACCCAAATTGATAATTTATTTGATCTGCATCAAACTCCTAGTTCTTAGAAGGTGATAGTGGCATCTCTGTATCTGGAACCTAAATAGCTCATTTGGTATCACTGGTTGTGTGCTCAAAAGAAAATAATGGTGCTTGTATTACATGGTCTATTTTCACTAATGATTTTTTGGCTTATTATTGGAATAAACTCTCTAAAAACTAATTTAGATAGTTATCCAAACTATGGAAAATAGAAATTGTGAAGGATTATATTCATCAATTTTAAAATCTATCTTTACGAGTGGAAGACATCACTGAGGAAAATTTGACTTATTTTTTTTTGGGTGGTCTCAAATATAGCATCCAATTAGAGGTTCAGATGTTTAACCCAACATCTTTATCAGAAGCTATCCTACAAGCATGTATGGTAGAGGAAAAAGAGATGGTCAAACATAAAACTTTCACTACTGGTCATGATCGCACCTTTCTAACACCATCATATCCTCAGCCCACCAGATTGACACCTCGACAAATTAAGGAGAAGTGATCCAAAGGGTTGTGTTATGGTTGTGATAGTAAATGGATCAAAGACCATCATTATTTTGAAAAGAAGTTGTTTTATATCGAAGGTGCCAATGAGGATGAAGATGATGAGGAGGCAATTAGCAAGGATACAGAAGGCCCTGAGGAGGAATTTGAAGACTCTCAACGTACTATTTCCTATCATGCCTTTTTAGGTATTATTACTCCCCAAACTCTTATGGTGGTGGGTTTCCTAAATAAATAGAAGGTCACTATATTGATTGATTTTGGGAGCACACACAACTTCATCAATAGTAAGTTGGTTTTTCACTTAAACTATTTCATTTATCCCACTCCATAATTTTGGGTCATGATTGCAGATGGTGGTACTATCAGTTACTTAGAAAAATGCCATAATATTAAACTGACCATGGGAGACTACTTGTTGGATTCTCCTATGTTTTCTAATCCCATGGGGGGAGCTAAAATTATTCTAGGAGTACAGTGGCTCGCCACTTTGGGCACTATTGAGATTAATTTCCCAGAACTATTAATGTGTTTTCATTTTGAGGGAAGGACATTTGAGCTAAGGGGATTAAGGGCTAAATATTCATAATTTTTTAGCTCCTATCAAATGACAAAGATTATTTGAAAGGGTGTTAAAAGATTTGTAGCTCACTTATTTTCCATGAAAGTTCAGCCAACTCAACCATCTACACCTCCTGATCTGCAATAAGTGATTTAATGTCCATTTGATTATTTTTGGTGACATACCAAAAGGACTTCCACCTAGTCGTACACATGATAATGCTATCAAACTTATTCCTGGTAGTAAGCCAACCAACATCAAGCCATACATGCATCTCTATACCCAAAAAAATGAAATTGAAAATATGGTATAGGGGATGTTGGATGCAAGAATCATTCACCATAGCCAAAGCAAATATTCTTCACCAGTTATCATGGTGCAAAATAAAGATGACACTTGGAGGATGTACCCTAACTATAGAGAACTCAACAAGTACACTATCAAAGATAAGTTTCCTAATCCTATCATTGATGATTATCTAGATGAATTAAATGGTGCTCTTTATTTTACCAAGTTTGATCTACATTTTAGGTATCATCAAATTTGGATCCATGATGAAGACATACCCAAAACTACTTTTAGGACTCATGGAAGCCATTATGAGTTTTTGGTTATGCCTTTTGGGATAACAAATGTACCATCCACCTTTTATAGTTTGATGAATACTATTTTTAGGCCATTTTTGAGGAAATTTGTTCTGGTATTTTTTGATGATATCCTCATTTATAATAAAAATTGGGAAGACCTTTTGCACCATGTGAAATAAGTACTCTCAATTTTGGAACAACATCAGTGGTATGTCAAACCTTCCAAATGTACTTTTAGAGCTTGTGAGGTGAGTATTTGGGTCATTTGGTTTCACATGTAGGAGTGAAAGTGGATCCAAAAAAAATCCAAGCAATGGTGGACTAGTCAATTCCTACGACACTTAAGCAACTAAAGGGATTCTTGGGATTAACTGGTTAATATCATAGGTTTGTCAAAAATTATGGTAGAATTATAGCCCCACTCACCTCTTTGTTGAAGAAAGACTCTTTTTAGTGGACTAATACACCTAATAAGGCATTTGAACATTTAAAATTGGCTATGTGAATCACTCCAATATTGGCCACTCTTGATTTTTCCAAGACTTTTGTGGTTGAATGTGATGTATCTGGGTATGGTATGGTGTTTTACTCATGCAAGAAGGCAAACCACTTGCATTTGAAAGTCAAAAAATGAAGGGTAAAAATTATCACAAGCCCATTTATGAGAAAGAAATGATGGCCATTTTACATGTAGTGAAACAATGGAAACCTTATTTGATGGGTCATCACTTTCAGGTAAAGACTGATCATGATAGTTTCAAATAATTTTTAGAACAATAGTTGTCATCTGAAGAACAATAGAAATGGGTAACTAAAATGTTAAGTTATAATTTTGAAATAATTTACAAGAAAGGCAAGGACAATGTAGCAGTAGATGCACTATCCAGGAAGGATGAATCAGTTGAGGCGTTACTATGTGCTATGACCATTTTGTAGGCATATTGGATAGAAGAAGCACAATCAAAATGGGACAATGATAGTTTTACCTATGATTTGATTTAGAGTCTTTAGCAAGGTTTGGGTGGATTTGAAAAATTCACATGGAAGGGTAATGCATTATGGTATAAAGATAGATTATACCTATGTAGGAATTCTCTTCTTAAACAAAAATCCTTCGGGAACTTCATGCAACTCCAATTGGGGGTCATTCAAGATTATTGAAAATCTATCATAAAATCAAGTGGGATTTTTTTTGGGAAGGACTCAAGGGGGATGTCCAAAAATATGTGGTTGAATGTATGATTTTTCAATAAAATAAAGGAGAAACCATCAAAACCCCAGGTCTTTTGCAGCTTTTATCCATCCCTAGCCAACGTTGGGAAGAGATGTCTATGAATTTCATTACAGGATTATCGAGATCTGATGGTCAAAATATTATCATGGTTGTGGTAGATTGTCTCAATAAGTATGCTCATTTTTTTTCTTTATCACAGACATTTATTGTTAGTACAGTAGCTTCTACTTTTCTCAATATACTTCAAAAATTACATGGTACCCCTAAGATCATTGCCAGTGATAGAGATCTCATTTTCACTAGCAATTTTTGGATTGAGTTAATTACATGTTTGGGCACCCAGTTGGCTCATAGTTCATCATATCATCCTCAATCAGATGGACAAACTAAGGTATTCAAAAAATATCTAGAAGGATATCTCCATCATTTTGTTTCTGATAAACAAGATAAATGGGTTCATTGGTTGCCACTTGTTGAATGGTGGCATAAAAATTATGTTCATAGTTCTTCCAAAATGTCTCCTTTTTTGGCACTATATGGATACCACCCTCCATCCATCACTTCAACCTTGAAGGTCCATCCTAAGTTTCATGCAGTTGAAAAACATATTCACCATCAATAGGAGGTTCTTGCAAGTTTGCATGAAAATTTAGCCATGGCTCAAAATCACATGAAGTAGTAGGTAGATTAACATAGGAGTGAGAGGCATTTTGACATTGGTGATTGGGTCTTTGTTTGATTCTAGCCATATAATTAGATGTCTTTAAAGAAATAGAAAAAGGATAACAAGTTGTCCCCTACGTATTATGGGCCTTATCAAATCTTGGAAAAAATTGGTAGTGTGGCCTACAAGTTAGAGTTTCCTTCCTCCACTTGCATACATCCAGTATTTCATGTATCATGCCTGAATAAATTCATTGGACACAGAGTTGCTATTCAAACTGAGTTACCAAAATTGGATGAGGAAGGAATATTTATTCTTGATCTTGAGGAAATCCTTTAAATGTGAACTAAGTAGTTGTGGTCTAGATCAATTAAGGAGTACTTGATCCAATGGAAGAATCTGTCTTATGAAGATGCCACTTGGGAAGATGAATCCTTTGTGCAACAACATCCAGAGTTGACTCAACATTGAGGACAACATTGTTTTTAAGGCTAGGGGCATGTTATTCCCTTAACCTTTAGCATGTTTAGGGATATGTGTGGCTGAATTGTGGCTTACATACCTCTTTTATATTCTTGTTACATTTCTCTATGTTCTTAGGTTGGCCTATGGAATAACTATGGCTAAGTAGACTATATATAAGAGGTAGTGGTTAGTCTTTGATCATCATATTAAGTATTTTACTCTTAGTGCATTGGTGTGGAGCTTTCCCCCTCAAAGTGGCTTTACTATATTATCCAGTATTCTACTCTATTATCAATTATTGTTGTGTGATCTCTCATATTTGCTTATTCTATGCAATATATAATCATTTTATGGGAACATCTAAGTAATTTCATTACATTGTTTGATCAAGAAACTAACCCAACTTTGTCATTCAGTTACCAATCAATTCAAATATTTATGCATTTCTAGAATTCATTTGATAGGTTAGACAAAGATTTGAAGAATTTGAAAAGAATTCCCCAACAAATGATAAATCTAAAAGTAGATACTAAGATTCCTTGTCAACACTTTGAAGATATAAACCATGATAAGGTGGAGAACAATTTTAGAAGTTTGAAGTGTATGAAGAAAATCAATAATGGCCCATGCAATTAAAAATCCTCATGGTAGATTATGAAGAAGGAGAAGAAGAGCAGGTGTCAAAGGAGACACCCTGACTTGTATCTTAGAAGTGTTTTCTGTCATGAGCTTCTTTGCAAGTTGAGGGTTGAATTTTGGTTCTAAGGCTTTTGCAATTTTGTGTGCAAGTTGAACATGTCAACTTGTACCTTGAGATGTTCAAATAAGTTTTAAGGATTGGATTTATTATAAATAGGAGGCTTGCATGCCTTTCAAATGGTTGTCAATATTTGTATTTTTTTCAAAAATATAACTTTTGGAAAGAAGAGGAAGAAAATAAATTTGTGATTTTCTAAGAAATCAATAAAGCTAAGTTGTTACAGGACTTTGTGTTTGGCCTTAGTTGTGAATGAATGTTCTTATGATCATTTATTCATAGTATTGTTTTCTTCGCTTTCTTCTAATAAAAGTCCGAGTTGATAGTAACTTTATTTTGAGTTAATGAATGTAATATATAAGTGACATCTATTTTTGCTCACTTGTTTGAATTATTTCTTCCCCTCTCTCATAGTTAATCCCTTTTGTTCTCTTGAAATCACTTTCCTTCTCATTTTTCCTTTTCTATATATATGAAAACCCTTAAAATAATTTAGTATGTATATTTGTAAATATGTTAGGTTTGTATTTTTCCTTTTCTTTTGAATAAAGGTAGCTTCACCTGCTAATAGAAGAGGGACTTTGTTGTCATGTCCCCCTTTTCATAGTGGAGCAAATGAAGACTCTTAGCCTTCTTTTGTTTCCCAAGGGCTAAGGGGATAAAAAAGAAGGGGGGAAACACTTGGGGTTCTAAGATCAATTGTAAAAGTTATTTATTATTCTAATTTTCACTTAATTTGTGGTATTTTAAGGGTCATGGGTGCCCAAACCACTTAAGTGGATTATAAGGAGTGTTCTTTTTATATTTTTTAAAACAGGACTTTCCCTCCATTTTGGGCACACCCTTTTGGGGGATGGGTATAAAAAAATTGAGGGATCATTTGAAAAGGTTATACATGATTTTGATAGTTGAATTTGTAAGCTTAAGCACAAAAATGCTTAGCTAATCCATTGAGGATGAAATGCTTTAATAGAAGTTGGAGAAAAGATGAAAACCCTTTTGTTCAAATAGGGCATCCTCATTCAAGGGTTGCACTAAGCTTCATTGGTTTGAAATTGTAGTAAAAACACCATTTTTAGGACAATGAACAATTCCATGTGTGTCACATAGGGTTTGAGGTAAAAAGGAATAGAAATCTAGGGTTTAAGACCCCCAAGGGTAGCGATTTGGAACATGAGGATAAAAACCCTTATTTTGGGGTTGGGTGCCTCATATTGAGGTTTTTTTTATAGTTTGAAGCTGTTAGGGTAGTAATTTTTTGCTACAAGCTGGGCAAACCACTTTTGGTTGCAATATGATGAAGTTCTAAACCCTTTTTGAGGTAAATATTGTAATCTAAAATATTTGATAAATTCTAATATTTTTAATGGTAATTTTGAGCTATTGAAGGACCCAAAAATCTAGGGATAAGGTAATTATATTAGCAATGTTTTTTAAAAATTATTAGTGAATGTTTGAGAGTTAAATATTGCATTTTTACTTGGGAAATTGCATTTCTAGAATCTTGTAATTTTTATCTAAGGTTTGGAATGGAAAATTTAGGAATTAATGATTATTCAGCTAGGGTTTAGTGTTCATGAATTCCACAAATTGATAGTTATGATCCTAGGGTTTGGATAATTTAATTACACCATTTGTAAGGGTTTTGAACTTAGGGTTTGTTGTTAAAAAATAGAAAAAGAATAATTTTGGTGATAGGGTTTGCAAAACCTTGAAATTCAAGGCTTGTCCCAATTTGGGGGCATTTCAGTAGTATCAAAGCTTTTTCTTGGCCAGTTGTGGGGTTTGGGATTGTATACAATGGATTGGCAGCCTATGTATTAACCAAAGGAAGAATACATAGATCTTATTTAGGAGTGTTGATGCGTGTGTAAGAAAAAATAGGGATAGAATTAAGAGACAAGACATTAAGTATCTTCTTGTGCAATAATTTACTATAAGTAATGTATCCCTAGCATCATTTGAGGAAAGGCAAAGGAATGATCTCATTCAAAGGGCACGATTAGAGGAACAAAATAAAGAATTTGGGACAAACTTATGGCCTTTGATGAACATGAGAGGAAGACTGATATGAAGGCATCGTATAACACATTGGAAGAATTTTTAGAGGTATACAAAAGAAATAAAAGTATAAGAGCATAGAAGGAAGAGCCTTTAGGAAATTACCCTAGGTATCCATCACCAAAAGAGGGCACTAATTTAGATGTGAAAGTGGTTAGTGAGTAGTATAAATTTGGTACCTAAAAACCCTTTGAACATTGAAGGGATAACGCTTTGGGATAGCCTAGGGTTATGACTTTAGAACATCAAAAATTAGACCTTTTGGAGTAGGAAAGGGAGCTACAATTGGAAGACATCCATGCGATAGAGCCAAACATTTTGGGGCAGCCAAGTGTTATTTTTTATGAGTACCAAAATTTTGATATTTTGGGGCATCAAGGTGAGGTTTTATATCAAGCTTGTGGGCAGAAAAAGGAGATAAAAATGGTAGATAATGAAAGGGAAGAGACTTTGGAGAGTATGAAGGAAACAAGCGAGCCTCAAGAAAAAAAATTGAAGTTGTCGAAGAAACTAGAGTTGAGAAAGAAAAACACAAGCCTAATAACTCTATGGAAAGGTATATTGTAGAAGAGAAGGTTGTTGTTTGCATTGATTCTTTAATAGTTCATTTTCATTGCATAACTCTAGTTTTCATGAGGGAAGTTGGAAAAAACAATTGTTGGTAATAGTTGAGAGGGAAGTAAAAGCCCTAACAAGATTGGACAACACAAGGGTTTTTTTTGACAGATTAATGAAAAATGTGGAGAGGGAACACTTGAAGTTAATTGTCACTATTGTGGATTAACGTACAATCAAGGATGTAATGGAAAAAACAAAATTAGAATATTTTAATGTAGTCAAAGACAAGGAGGTAGCTATCAAATTTGCAAATGAGGCTTTAAAGGCACATAAGACAATGAGAGTTAAGGTCGGTAAGCTCACCCTTGAGCTTGAATCAATCAAGGACTCCTTATAAAATAGTTAAAAGGCACTTCTTGAGATATAAAATCATATTGATATTACAAGGAAGTTTAGGGAGCAAGAGAATGAAGCAAGGGCAAGGAAAATTGAGAAAGTAATTGATGAGCTCGTTAGACTCCAAGAAGACCTTGATTTGGGATACTTTTTAGAAAATTCAGAAGTTGAAAATGTAAAATTTGAGAAAAGAGATATAAATAACTTCCAATATTTTGACAATCCACTCTTTGAGATGGATGTCGAGATAGATCAAAGTGCAGATTTTATTTGAGATCCAAGTGAAACTTTCAGACCTTGGGAAAGGGATTTGATTTCTGAATTTGGGTAGCCACTGCCACCAAGAGGAATTCACCCTACTTCATGTTTGGTAAGTAAATTAAATTTTGTAAATTGTTGTTCCTTGAATGGGGTTAAAAAGATGACAAATTCTAAGAAGGGACAACCACTAGGGTATGTTGAAAATCATCTAATTCCTTGCTTAAGAAGTGTGGAAAATTCCAAAAATAATGAATTAAGGCATGTCGTGGATTGTGCAAAATGTCAAATTATGGATGATGGGAGAAAAACTAAAATTTTTACAAGAGGCCCTTAACACACTTAGAAAATTTTGAGTTGTACATACCAAATCGACTTGTTTCCTGCACTCAAAATTCTAAATTTTGCATGGTAACAAATTCCAAAAGTGATGAGGAAGAAAATTATGGAAAAAAAGCTACAAAAGCATATTATTACATGCATCGAAAATTATGGGAAAGCTTTCATAAGACAGCCCTTGGCACATTCTAAAAATATTAAGGAAAAGTGGTCCATCACTCATAAGGTTGGAATTTGTTAAAAGGGAACTACCCCTCCAAGGAATGAAACCTTGGTCCTTTTCAGGTAAGATGAGCATCCCAAATGTTGTGAATTTGGTGATGGAATAGTGAGAGGATAAGCCACATAAATATGATTTGGTGTCATGGAAAGGCCACATGCTTTGCCAAAAGGTCAACAACGAAGGTATGCTTCTAAAAAGGTTCAAATTTAATTATTATAGGAAAATTGTTAAGATATACCTTGTGGTGGACAAGGAAGCATTGAGGCACCTTGAGAGGTTTTAGGTTGCCTCCCTAAGAAACCACTATTCCAATGTACACACACAAGAAGAGAGTGCCATAAAGGGCAACCTTGGTACATTCTTCCATAGTATTATTCATGATTGTTCCAGCAACTTTGAGGTGAGTTGTAGACTCATACCATGTTCCGAAAAGGTAAGAAGCATAAGAAGACTTATAATGGATAGATGGGGAGCAAGTAGCTTCAAAAATTTTGGTGAGAACAAGGCTGTAAACTTCAATCAAAACCCTATAAAATCCAAACACAACATTACCTTGATGATATTTTCCTTCCAAATAAGGGAGCACATGAGTATAAGAGTGGAAGATTGAATCACAACCCTTATGAGGAAGCTTGCATCCCTTGGGGTGTTCGGAATTGTGTGTTTTAAGGATGGTTTTGAGGGGACTACTAGTTGTTATGTGTTCCATAATGAAAGCTACAGCAGGGACAGTCACTTGTTTGATAAAGGTTTAAGCTTGGTGCCTATTTTAGAGAGTTCTAATAGTTGGTCCATGCTTAGCAAAAAAAGGTACATCCATGGTATACTCTTTTGCCATGTTATTGGTGATATTTCTAGCTCACTTGTTATGAGCTTGAGGGTTCTTAGATGCATGGGGAATGTTGATTGCAGGATGACACTTCAAAAGGGTAAGTTATGGTTGGATAAGTTCCTACTTTGGGGTAATACAATGTTTGATTTGGGTGCAAACATCCAATCAATCACAAGAAAAATGGTTGATTAGTCATGCCTTTTTCAAATTTGAAGGGTTGTTGGTTGTTGGGAAGCAAGGAATGGATACCGAACACGTTGGGGAAGAGTGTCAAGTATGCAAGCAAGGAAAGGGAGTAGAGCCACCCCCACATGGAGCATTAAGGAAGAAGACCATCCGTTTGGACTAACATGTATGTGTCTTGTGTAGGTGTTTGCAGGTGGACCATCAAGACCCAGATTTCCAGCAATCACCTTGTTAGAACAGAATTTTCCATCCCCTCCATTGTTGTAAATATAGGGAATTCCTCTTACTTTTCATCTTGTTGGGAATCCTGGGGTGAAAGGCCTCAATGGAGAGAATTAGGAGGGCAATGTGTTGTTGTTGTATCATTTCCAACTTGAATGGGAAGCCAAGATTATTCAATTACAACATGAAAAGGCTTCAATAGGAGGCCTCCCTTCCATGGGAAGAAGAGAGAGTTGAGTTTTGCATGAGGATAATTGTTGGGATAGCTCCATGGACATTGCTATTATTTGAGGACAAGCAATTTTGGGTGGGGAGAATTGTCATTTCCCCCTTTTGATCATGGATCAAGTGAACACCCTTAGCTTTGTTTTGTTTCCCAAGGGCTAAGGGAAAAAGAAGGAAAAAGAGAAACACTTGGGGTTTCTAAGAGCAATTGTAAAAGTGCTTTATTATTTTAATTTTCATTTAAGTTGTGGTCTTTTAAGGGTCATGGGCATCCAAACAACTTAAGTGGATTATAAGGAGTGTTCTTTTTCTATTTTGAAAAAAAAGTCTTTCCCTCCATTTTGGACACACCCCTTTGGGGAATGGGTATAAAGGCAAGTGAGGGATCATTTGAAAAGGTTATGCATGATTTTGATAATTGAATTTGTAAGTTTAAGCACGAAAATGCTTAGTTAATCCATTGAAGATGAAACCCTTCAATGAAAGTCAGAGTAAGGATGAAAACCCTTATGTCCAACTAGGGCATCCTCATTCAGGGGTTGCATTGAGCTTCACTGGTATGAAATTGTAGTAAAAACACCATTTACAGGAAAGTGAACTATTCCAAGTGTGGCACTTATGGTTTGAGGGAAAAAGGAGTATAAATCTAGGTAAAGCCCCCCAAGGGTAGCGATTTGGTACATGAGGACAACAACCCTTATTTTGGGGTTGGGTGCCTCATATTGAGGTTTTTTTTATAATTTGAGGCTACTAGGGTAGCAATTTGCTGCTACAAGCTAGGCAAACCACTTTTGGGTGGAATATGATGAAGTTGTAAGCCCTTTTTGAGGCAAATATTGTAAGATAAAATATTTGATAAATTCTACTATTTTTATTGGTAATGTCGAGTTATTGAATGACCCAAAAATCTAGAGAATAAGGTAATTATATTGGCAATATTATTCAAAAATTATTGGTGAATGTTTGAGAGTTAAATATTGCATTTTTACTTTGGAAATTGCATTTCTAGCATCCTATAATTTTGATCTAGGGTTTGGAATGGAAAATTTAGGAATTCATTATTATTTGGCTAGGGTTTAGTGTTCATGAATTCCACAAATTGATAGTTATAATCCTTGGGTTTGGATAATTTAATTACAACATTTTTCAAGGGTTTTAAACTTAGACTTTGCTGTTAAAATTTAGAAAAAGAATAATTTTGGGGCTAGGGTTTGTAAAACCTTGAAATTTAGGGCTTGTACCAATTTGGGGGCATTTCATCTGTTATGTTACACTGTTGATTATGGTGCATGTGTTGAAGTGTTACACACTTTTTTCAGCCAACAGTTTTCATTGAGGTTTGATGATTGCACTACAACCATCGAGGTCCAAAGACTAGTGTAATCACCAATGTTGGGTTTCGATGACTACACCACAGTCGTCGAGTTCTGACAACTGCATTGTAGTCTCAGAACCCCAACTCCAATGAAATAAAAAATGGTTAAGTCTTTGACAACATTCTTCTTCCAAATTTTTCCTCTATCAACTTGATTTTTAAGTAAATTTGAATGGGGTACCCCAAATTTCGTAGGTTGATGAAATTTGGGGGACAACATAATGTAAGTCCCATATTGCTTATGTGAACGAAGGATGGAACATTGAAGCACAAAGTATGGTAGTAAGGCAAACCAATAACACCACCAAGTCCTAAAGTGTTAAAATGGATAATACATTGATATGCATGCTTGATGCATTATTAATAAAAGTAGATGTTGTCAACAAGTCAATGTGTTATGTACTAATGTCTCCAATGGATGGATATGTATAATTGAAATTTGTTTGCCTTAGATATCTATTAATAGATGGTTATTCCTTTTCTCACTGAAATCAATCTTGCTATAATATTTTCGTAGGTGCACACTTGAGTTCTGTTTGAGATTTAATAGGGCACACTTTGGAATGCTTGAAATTGTTCTTTACATATGTTCTACCTCTTTGGATTTTAACTTTGTCACCTTGAAATGTGAATGATATATTTTCATTTGTACTATCAAGTTTTGCTTTCATTTTTTGTATCCAATGTATACCAAGTATAGTATTGTATGGTATTACAATAGATGTCACTAAAAATAGTATAAGAAACGTTTGCAGACCAATTGATGTGGGTAACGTAATATGTCTCAATGGTGTAGGTATATGATCAGATAGAGAAATAGATGTCTTAGTCAAATCATTTGAATCATAACCAAGTTCCTTAAGAAAATTGGAATTGTGAATATTGAATTCAAGTGTTTCATTGATCATAATGCCTTTCCTTTGTTGTCTTTCCATATAAACAATAATGACCAAAGTTTCCACATGTGAATGATGAGTCTCTATAAGATCATTTGGAACCATGATTGACACATTGTCATGATTAGGTGATTTGATCATAGGAGTTGTATTTTCTACTTTAGAAAATGAAACATCTCTTTTTATAGGTTGTTCTGCATTGGAAGATATGCTTATGACTTGTGGTTTCATAGGTATGTTAAGCTCAATGTCACCACTAGTAATAAGATCTTGGATTTTATGTTTCAAAGAAAAGCACTTATCTGTTGTATAACCAAAATGTTTTACTAATTTGGCACATAGGGGGAATTACACTATTCATAATTAAGTAAAACCAAGGTACAATTCAAATATATGTAAATATAGTAACAAATACAGATCTAAAATGTACAAAAATAAATATCTAGATATTTGAAACTTGACAAAGTAGGCTAATAAATAAATATATGATTTCTGACTTACCTATGCATTTTCAAAGGCTAATAATAGTAAAAAAAATGACCAAACAGTAAGATGAACAAAACCCAGAAACTAGGGAACGGTTGATTATGACCCAGGTTATAATCATGGGTCGATTGTGATCCAAGTAAGAATTGTGGGCCGATTGTGACCCTTTTCCCACAATTGCCACCCACTGCTACAAAAGTGATTTATGCTTATTTTCATAACCTAAAATTTATGGGGATGCTTTCGCAGAGACAAATGACTAGGAATCCTAATTTGCTTGATTCAATGATGATCAAAACTATCTGATTTTCTTCTTATTGTACTTTAGATGTGTTTCATCACAATATCGTAAGAATATATAAATGTGCAAAGTTAGTGGCCCAAGCACCATTTTGAGGAGTTGCAACTATATAACCTGCATGCTCAAAATCAGAGCTCTATGTAGTTCTAGTACTTATGGGTGTTCACAACCCAAAATGAGAGAAAGGACTTCACCTTCTCTCTTTAGATAATTAAATACAACTATATGTTTCACCATGACCTCTTGGTGCAAGTGTGATGGCACAAGATAGATGAGGATAGAATTGGATATATGTGTAGATTTCTTTGGCAAATATTTAGAGCTCTTAATAAGACTTGATGATCGTGCATGAAAGACTTAGATTGTAAGAGATCTAGATGACAAGAATCAATCACCAAATGGCTTTGGGTACATTTGTCTATATAGTCTTCACAATAACACATTCAAACAATGGCCAACCATAGAAAATAATGAAATCCGACAATCAAGGCATGAAAAACATATACAAAGGACCCACGAGTCAAGGGGACAGAATTCCAAGGCCATCGATTGTGATACAGGTCAAAATTTTGGGACAATTATGACCTAGGAAAAACCTTAAAACAATGTTTTGGACATTCTAGGAACATCAAGGGGTCATAAAAGGGAAAATAAGTAGTCGGTCTATAGGTTTTTCAACATTTCGGATTGAATGGATGTACCATTATTGACCCAAAGTGTATAAAAATTCAATTTGTAAGGAAAACCTAAGTTAATGGAAGATAATTTGGGACCCAACAGAAGGGGAAAGTGTATTGAAAAGAGCTAAATGTATGCACATGGACCAAATGCGATAAACCTTGACAAAGATGCAATGCAAAAGGGTCTTGTACCAAAATTTTGTGTCTATGAATAGATCAGTGTGTAATCTAAAAAGACCAAAATAATCATTGAATACATTATTCATCATGTTCATGAAAGCGGCATAATCCAAACAACATAACCATGTACTTATAATGACCATAGCAAGTCCTAAAATTTGTAACGGGTAAATCTTCCTTAATCCCTAGTTGATGATACCCTGACCAAAGGTCTATCGTTTAAAATGTATATGTTCCCCTCATTTGATCAAAGAGATTGTTTATATGGGGAAGCAGGCACTTGTTATTAATGATAGGCTTGTTAAACATACAATAAATTATGCTTAACCGTGAAGTCTCATCCTTATTCACAAAGATCACTAGTGTTCCCCACATGGACACACTCGGTCAGATAAGACCTCTATTTATGAGTTCCTGCAATTAAATCTTTTACAAAACCTTGAGACCACACAAATACTAAAATTTAAGATCTCCTTGATAGGCATGTTGAAAGTTTTTTTTTTTGTGATTGAGCAAAATTTGGATACGAAAATGATCATAGTAATTATCACACCATCATGATTGGTCATACACTTGAAAAAAAAAAAAAAACTATTGTTTTAGCCATCCATATCCCTAGATGGGTTGAAACCAAAAAGCTAAGAGCTAAGGGACAAACATGCTTCAGATGGAACCATCGCACTACTGATCATATTTTCACCTTGACCTCTATAATTGAGAAGGCTAAGGCAAAAAGGCACAAATTATATTGTCGTTTTACACACTTTTTCAAATCCTTTGACATTATTCCTCGGCATTTTCTCATTGATACGCTGAGGGCTTTGGTTCTTCTAGAATTGGTGATATCACTTGTTATGACACTTTACAAGTCCATTGTTGGGAGAGTGCACATAAATAGAAGGGGTATGAAGCACCATTGGGGTTAAGAATAGTTGTCCACTATCCCCTGGTCCACTTTTTGACATATACATATATGAGCTTGAGGAAATCATATCATGTTTCCTAGGCACATATGGTTTCTTGTTATACAAATTTTGTGTTGTTATTCTTCAATTTGTAGACAATCTCAGTTTAGCATCCCACTCAAAGGAAGGTCTCTAGAGACAGCGACATATCTCTAACATCCTTTTCTGATACACATGGTCTTCAAGGAAATATTGACAAAACTAAAGGTGTGGTTTTTAACACTTCAAAGCCTAATGCCAAACAAGTTATCAGATCAGAGGTCTCTTCATATATATATATATATATATATATATATATATATATATATATATATATATATATATATATATATATATATATATATATATATATATATATTTGTCCCCAGTTGTTAATTCTAGACTAACCAAATTGTATGTATCCCTCAACACTCGTGAGAAACAGTGCTTCCATCTTCAAGCTCAAGGTATTCAAACAGAGACTTGCCTCGTTCACTGGTTGCTACTACTCTTTCATATGGGGCCAAAACTTGGGGGCCTTATCTCAAGAAAGTTGATCAAAACTGAATTGAAAGAGTGCTTACCTCCATGTTATGCAATATCTCCATGCTAAAAGACAAGTTCCTCAAAATATCATTCTTGTTTAATTTGGTACAATCCCACTCATCATTGTTGTGATCTTTCAAATGGTGGCTACAATACACAAGATTAGATGGACGATCAACCCTTCAGCGGATTCCTTTAGATATCCATATCAAGCATTCAAATCCTTTATGTACCTAGGGCAACATAGGATCTACTGTAGTTAGTATGCCAAGGGTTTTGCACTGCTAAGTCTTGCGGATATTGACATGAACATACTTTGCATGATTTTTCAATTGATGCCCCAGATTTATCTAAATGGGAGATAAATAGGGGTATTAGAGATAGATCTATAGATCCTCCCTATGGTCCAAATGGCCAAATCCTCAAGGACCTCTTTCCTTAAAGCTTAAACACTACTACATAACATACCTTTGCTTTGAGGATGGGCTCATCCAACCTCCAAGTTGCACTAGTATCCAATCAACCAGTAATTTGAGGGTTCCATTGTGGCACAATTCAATGTTTGTTCACATCATCCCCATATAGACATAAGGCACCATATTCCTCAGGGGAATCATATTTGTTATATTTGTTTCATGGAACTTCAAATTGAGGATCCATTTTTATTTAGATGGTCTCCTTACAATGAGATCCAAGGGCGATCCTTTTGCTTCTTCAAAGACTTGGTATAACTCTCTATACAGCGTCATGGCTAACAAGGATCAAAGATGCTTGCCTATTTTCTTTCGAGAGATGTTTGATCTTTGTCAGTGTCTAGCCAAAGACCTCTCTCCCATAATGCTCTCCACCTAGAGGATTGCTTCTTTCATTCACCTTGTTTCTTCTTCTAGATTGAGTAGGACACTACCTCACTACAAGTTTGTGAATATGATAAGATCCGTGAGGCATCGGAGGATATCATTTGTTTTCACATATTTTATCTTGAATGCGTGTCCTTAGTTTTTGTTCTCCTTTGAGTTTTTGGGAATTGCGTTTGCACTCCTTATACATTAATTTACATTGTAATTTTTCAATCCCATGGGCCAATTTTATCCTTTTGTGGACATTTATATTAGTAGCCTCCTATCATTTCGATTGATAAAATATTATAAGAAATAGCTAGCACCATTTTCTTGAGAAACGACTACAACTTCAAATCGAGTCCAAGTAGAGAAGTAAAGCATTACGTTGTGTGCATAGTAAGTAGTAAGGAGTTGAATTTTCAAACACTATTACAGGTTTCAACCCTAAAATAAAGCAATTTAGTAGCATTGGTTGTGCAACTTAAAGAGCAGAGACAAAAACGTAGAACATTTAAAGGGCGAAACAAAAATCAACTTCATTATAGATTTATGCAAAGTTGTGGTCTCTCGATGGCGACCCTTATATTGATACCAACAAGCTGCTTTATTTTAAAAAATTTAAATCTTCTTCAAACCATAATATTTGACAATGGCCAAGCTAGGGCTCAGTTTGTAACTTTTTTTAACTAAAAGCAATTAACTTTGAATTATAATAAACAATTGTTACAAGTACTGTAAACTGGTGAATTCTTTTCATTTTGGTTTTTGTGAAAGTGAATGTCAGAGGAGATGGCAAATTCGCTAGAACTGAGTTCCTTCCTTGCATTAAACAATTTGAATTGAAGATACTGAATTTTCATCAATTCATTTGATGTGACTTTCAATTCAAAACTAGACATGATAGCAAATGGAGTAACAATGCATTGAACCCAACCGTCAAGTAATTCATTGACTCTCACAATGTCAAACCAATTCCATCAAAAAAATTGGGCGGCTTTAAAGAGAAAATATAAGCAATATAACTATTAGAATCTGTAAATGGTTTCAAACAAGTGTGTTAAAAAAAAATAACACATTGCATAGAATCAATATTCCTTATAATTGAAGAAGAAAAAAATTCAATATTGTTCCAAATATATACAAAGCCAATCAGAAAATAAAAATGGTGAGGCACGAATATTTTTGTTATCAAACATTGCTAGCATGATCCCTCCCTGAATTTTTATATACAGGATCCTTCCATGTTGTAATACCCAACCAGGGCATGGACTGATGCTGGTATAGAAAGCATGTCATTGACTACCAGAATGTATCAACAGAGAAAATATGATGCCAGTTTCAACAATTACATTATGGCTGAACATGTGATTTTTCCACTATAGTGGTGACACCTTAGCCAGTTCTGCGATAACTTCATTTGCAGTGCTATCAACCTTCTTGTACAGTGGGTGTTTGGGCCCACCAGTAGCTTTTATCCACTCATTGCATTGATCTATAATCTCATCTTTCTTGTGTAGAAAATGCATCATAATTACATCTTTAAAGCAAGGATCCGGCTCTCGAAGTGCACCAAGAATAGCAACTTTCAAAGTATTATGTCTATGGTTTCTATTTTCTTCTTCAGCAGCATCCCGAGCAGAATATCTACCAGCATCATCATTATCATCATCATCATCATCATCTTCTTCTTCTTCTTCTTCTTCTTCTTCTTCTTCTGTCCACATCTCATTTCCCGGTTCATTGTAGAATGGATCTGCTACAAATATCAAGCTCTGAATTGAAACAAGAACTTGCAAAAGAGTGGACTTCCAAGGTTGCCAGCCAGGTCCATCCCATGTTCCAAGCAAACTTAAGCAGACCTTTCCACTGTTGTACAAGTTTGGATTAAAACGCACCGTTCCACATCCTGTTGTAAGAAAATGTACTTGAGGTGGCACTTGAGGATAGTCTGTCACCACCCAGAAACATAGTACATTTCTCCAAAAATTATCATGTGTACATTTGAGAGGAAACAAAATACAAAAGGGTTTTGAAACGTTTCACATTTCAAACATGCTATCTGGAATGATGGTCAGTCTTAATGTTTTCCATGGTTTTTTTCAATAGATTTAATTCTTCCCAATGTTATGCAAAGCTTTCTGTCAGTAATTTTCTAGCTTATTGTTTGATGAAGGCAGACTATGTTTCAACTCCATGTACATGTGGAGTTGTATGGGTATTTGAAGTTGCTTGTCTGTAGTGTTATATTTGATCATATTTAAAACCCTCTGGGAATTTTTCTCAAAGGGGTAGTTATCAAGGAATTGTTTAACAATACGAGTATCTCAAACTGTGTAATCGGCATTCCTTTGACAAAGATCATTTGTTTGCTTACAAAAAATGTAATTACTTGCTGACCTAATTAGCAGCTCTGTGGATTTAGCCCAGCTCTGGTTTGAATAGTTGAAGGTGTAATATCAAGTTTTTTCAGCTGACAGTAAGTGTATCTAATAACTTTGTTATAAAAAAAAAGTACATATGCTTAGTAAATTTTATAGGCTACAATTTTGATGGATTCATACCTGGCGGAAGATAAATATCAAATATAAAGACTCCATTTTGGTATGGGGTTCCTTTAGGACCCACTATCAAAGCTTTCAACACATCCATTCTCACTGGATCCACACGTACATGTATACTCGATTCCCACTCTAGTGGAAGACTTGTGGTCAAGGAAGCTATTTCTTTTGCAATATGCAACATCCTTTTCTTATTGTGCACTCCTGTGTTATCAATACTCTGTGTATTTGCCCCTGACTCGTCAAAATACTTGTTGTAGGTGTGACCTTGAGAACCTGCCCCAATCAAAGGATACTCACCAAATTGTAGCAGCTTTAAACTCTCTTTATATAATGAGACATTCTTACAATGCTCTGAACTGACTTTATTATCTTCCATGTTTATAGAACCTTCCTCTTTTGAAGCAGATGTAATCTGGTCTGAAATTGCTTCACCATCTTCTGTCATTCTTGAATATATCTCCTCTGAAACTAAAACGACAGGGGATGTTTTCTTCTCAGTCGCAATTGCCAATTTCTCATAGCACTCCAAAATACACCTAACTACATGGAGATCAGCTTCTACATTGTTGTCATCATTTTTAGCTTTGAATCTATTCACAATAATTTTTGATTGCTCGTATATGTTCTTCATTTTCTTAATGATAGAAGAATTACTGCCAATGCCAACATACACATCAGAACCTCCGTTTCTGACAGATTGGAAGCCTGATCCTGTCAACAATATCATAAGTTCTGCATACTGTGCCAAGGTTTTCAACAGGTCTCCCAACTGAAGATATACTGCACTCCTTGCACAGATGTCCATCATGGAATCATTCATCACAAAGTATTCTAGAAGTTGGCCAACTATGTTTTCCCTAACAAGAAGAACATGAGCCGAGAAACCTAAAATAGGTTGACGTTGGTCTGCAGCAATATACTGAAGAACGCCTGTTAAAGATTTCAGAACACTTTCTGCCCGGCAGTCAAGTTCTTTTTCCACCTTTTTTGCTTTCTCTTCAGTTGACGTATCTTCGTGTCTGTTACCACCAAATCCAGTACCTGCTCCCCAAACAGTCTTCATATTTTCCATAGAACCATATTGATCAGATAAATACAAAGGAGTCCCAGTAGAATGAATATTAGAAGCTATCATACTAGGTTGGTCTTCAGATTTAGTTGTTCCTGTGGTACACCTACCACAAGATGTTGTACCAGGTTCAGGATCAGATTTAATGATTCCTGTGATATACTCGTTATAAATCACTTCAAGATCTGTCACCAGATCATTGATTCTGTAATTTGTTGCCTCTGTGCAAGCATGACAACATTTGCATCCACTTTGTTTACACTCAGAATCGAAGGTAAACCCACATGCAGCACACCAAGAAAAGTCACAATTTGTGCAAACCCATGAGTCTTGACATTGAATAGTGTTGTCATGTGTTGTCCTGTGTAATTGATTCACATCGCCATTGTTCTTAGCCGTTCCTGCAAAACATCTCTCAAGTATGTCAAAAAAACAGAAGGGAAACAAGATTGATATAACAATTCAATTGTCTATAAAGATGCACCAAGTCTGTACAACTAAATGAACCATTGATTAACAATTAACTCCTATGTATGTGATATCTATCCTCTCCAGAAATAAAAATATAAAGCCCTAAATTTTCATTTCTAGAATACTCAAGATCATTAAATCAAAGCACCATACCTTTTTCTTTAATGGAAGCCATCCTTGAGCATTTTATTGCCATCCTGTCCTGACACTTAATACAACAAATCATATTCATCTTACCGTAAAGATATTTGCAGGCATTTCTCATCCAATTCTCATAGCTTTTTACAGTATCGATATCAAGTAGATTAATTAAGTCTGCTTTACTGAGCTCCATTCCACACCTAGCACATAAAAAATAATACTACAATTAATTTTTCTCGGTACTAAATAAAAATAGAACTTCAACATAATTAACATTTTGTGTTCTTCGTGATAAAGAATTCTAACCATGCCTACATTCATTCAGATTGCCTATACTCCAAGAGTAAAAGTCAAATTAGCATGCATGGCACAGAAACTTCAATAAACACCTTATGAGTTGCTTATAATTTACCTCTGATCTGGGCATAGCAATTGTACCCTGATCTCATCATATGAAGGTTCCAATGTTTTCATTGACTTCCCTACTAGAGATTCCACGCGAGACCTTAAGCAGACTTTACAAGTGGCGTGCATGCAGCTAGTGACAAAATCACTGCTAAGATTATGATGTCTACTACACTTACTAAATGAACCTGCAAAATGCAACATCAAATTTCAATTCTCTTTCAGAAAAAAAACTGTAATCAAATTCAATGAGAAAAAAGATCCACATAACATAAATCCTATATGTAAATGTGGCAGAAATCTATGTAACAGATCAAGTTTATCATAAGCAGCACTGAGAACAAGTAAGATCGGCCAAACATAATGTAAAGCTAAGCGTTGTTGTGGTGATAAGGTATTTGTTTTCGATGCCTGTAATTCAGAGCTCTTAGGATTTCACAGTATAATGTTTTCTGTTTGGTAATTGTCATTAGCCTACCTCATAGACATCAACTTTTCAAGATTGTTTTTCCTAAAAGTTCAAGAACTAACCAAATAATTTCAAAGGCCTCTGTTTAAATGCTCACAAATCATGTTATATAGTACATGCTTTCCAACTGTTTCAATATGGGTCCCCTTAAAATGCTCCAGAATTGAAACAAAACTCCTTTGCATTCAGAAATCAAATTTCGTTAAACAACTTAATCGATAATTGATTTCAGCATTAAAACAACAAAGGTGGTTTGTCTTTGCTTCTACAGAGCACCTCCTCTAGCTTTGAGATATTTTGAGAAAGGTATATTGCATACTTGTGCGTGAATTATTTTAGGGTTTGCTCTTCTCTTCTCTAGGTAGACTGACTTTTCTTCCTAGGGTTTCCCCTTCTAAAGGACTTTTCTTTCTCAGGCAGGATTTTACCATTTTCCAAGGGCTTAGGTGACCTCACTTCTGATTAGGTGTAATACTGAGTCGTCGTATTTCACTGCTTACTGGAAAATGTTTTCAACAGTTGAGCTCATAATTAAGTCATTGAATAAGCTAGAGATTATTTGGCCTCACCAGCTCAAAATTTTTAGAAAAGTTTATTAAGTTGCTTTCTAGCAAAATGCCCAACTTTAACCAGCTTAACTAGGACATATAGTTTTAGCATAACAATATCAGTTTTCCTCAACATGGGCAGTCACCTGAAGCTCATACCTGTGTAACCATGTTTTGCATCAAATGATCAATCATAAAGCAAATAAATATTCTTCTGAATCGTTCAACATTTAGAGCAAAACATATAACAGATCTCAATTTTCTGTACAGTTTGAAATTAAAATATGGTTGAACAAACAAGGCTCACATACACCCTAGTATCCATAAACTAGAGCATCCCACCTACCTGCATGAAGTTATCCGTGTGATGATTAAAATCATAATCACAGAGCTAAGAATCAATTCACAAGAACTTCAGAGAAACTAGATGTAACCATCCAAGACATCATCGGAAAAAAATATGTAAGCTATGTAAGTTGAATGAAGTAGAGGAATAAATGAAAAAAATTAATAACATCCACAAGACCAAAAGGTCTATGGGACCACCATGAAGTAACCAAAAAGAAGTGAACATGATTAAGTCCCTTCCACCTGCATACATTGACCAACTCCCGCATAGCACAAAGCCATTTCTTTTATGAGGCTGGACCTCTTACTATTGATATTGGTGAGAAAGTCATTTGTTTTCGAAAATCTGATCTCATCAAAGAGAGTGGTCAATGTGTCAACCACCAGCGTGTCAATGTAATTGATTCTAATGTCTTTGTAGGCCGAGCATTTCATAATGTAGTGCCACTTTCCTAAGCTGATGAAAGCTAGTTCTCAATTGAGCTATCAACATTTTTGTTATCCAATTGATTTCTGACCCTCTATAGGTTTGTTGATAGTGCTCATATTTAGGGTTGAATTTATTGATGTAGTATTCTCTCTTCCTGACTAGTTTCTTTATCCATGGGTTTCGCCTGAATTTTTCTCATGTATCTTTTAGTTTCATGATTAGTGCCTAAACACTCATGAAGCCTATGTAATGTCCCTTTTAGGGATATTAGGTTAAACAATAAATTATTCCAACAATCCACTCAGCAAATATGATATTTCAGATTTATTTTAAGTGAAATTGAAAACATAAAGTACTTTTAAAAAATTATTTTTATTCGTATTCACTTTAAAACATTTCAATTGTTACTTCCCTTTAAGAATGCCCTTTAGCCCCCGAGAAGGGTTTTAAGGCTAAAGATCTTCTAATATGTCCCTATCAAAAGAGGGGCATGACAATCCTCCCTGTCCAAAATTGTTTGTCCTCAAGCAATAGGAGTAACCAAAGGACTATCTCCACCATGGGCCTCATGTAAAAGTCAAACCTTGGTCCTTTCCAATAAAGAAAACACTCATGACGAAGCCTTCTACTGCTGTAGATGAAGATTTTTTGTTGTTTATGCAAGCTGGAAATGTAAAAACAGCAGTTCGTAGTCTTCTTTCTTTGTTCCCTTGAGGCCTTATACCTTGGATGTATCAAAGAGATGAGGAAAAAAGAAAACGCCTCTAAAATTGCAGTATGGTAGTGGCTGGAAAAAGTTGTTCTAGCAAGGTAGTCTTCCACAATTGGAGCCTTGATTGCCCCTAAATCAGCGCCTGCACATGACACAAACACATTAGTTAAAACATGAGTCTCTTGCTTTTTTTCAATGCTTGCACCCTTGATGATGCCCTCCATGATGTGTGAAAGTGTTGGGGACATATATGTGGCTGCCTTTGGGAACCAAGAAAAGGTGTTCATACTGCCCATACATTCAAGAGTGACCCTAAAGTTCAGAAATATTCCTTCTAGAGGAGCTGGAAATCCTCTTGCCTTGCTAGTGATCCACTTTTCGTCAAAAGACATGTCCATATTTTTCAAAAGAAGGGTAGGACCAGCCACCTCCCTTTTGATATGTTGATTGTGTATGCACATTACAGCCTTATAATCATTCCAAAAAATCAAGCTTTTTACTCCCCACTTGCTCCAAGATGAGCCTACCACCTTTACCATCCCAAGAGGGGTCAAAATGAAGCTATGCACCATTGTAGAAGAGCTAGAATTGTCACAAAAAGATGTGCCATAGCTGCTCTTTATAAAAAAGTCCATTTGAACCTTGGACATTGAGCACATACTCCCTTGGCAAGCTTCTATCAATTTCTTAGAGTCTCCCATGTGCCATGACAAACCTTTTTCTACTTGCAATAAGAGAGTAATATTGATCCATGTTGAAAACATACCTTGAATGGATGTATCATGGAGGTGCAAGCAATCTTGCATTGACATCCTTATGTGTGCCTTATGCTTTCCCTTTGGCTCTATCTTGACAACACCAAAATTCATGTATGGAATATATTTTGTGCATAACCAAAATACAAACTTAGAAAGTAGAGAGGGTTGTACCATAATGACACCATCCAACCTCTCTCTTCTTTCACATCAATGGCTGCCCCTGCTGTAGTTTTCCATGTGGGACCAATAACAGTTGTTAACCTTCTTCAAAACTATCTTCCAAGCTGGTCATTTCAGGGTCCATTGGAACTAGAGACTTCCGAATAAGGGCTGTCATCCCATCCTTGGCCACTAAACTCAATTGACCCCCCATCAAGAAGAAGATCATCTCAACAACAGCCTTGTACTTGCTGATATGTAGGCTGTATATGTGATGTACAGCCATGCAATTACCCCAAAAGTCAACCATTTCACTACTAATTTTACCTCCCATGTGCTCTCCATATCTATATTCTTCAAAGATGCCAATATGAACTCAAACATCATACAAAAAGAACTAGAGTTGCCAAAGGAAAAAGATTTGGAAAGTGATACCTTGTTTCCTTGACCAGAAAGATCCTTTTGCTCTTCATTCATTGTGTGCATACTAATGTGGCCACCCTTCAACAATTCTTTATTAGCTCCGACATGCCTTGGAAGAACTTTCCAAGCTTGTAAACAATTGGCAAAATTGGATTCCTTGAAAATCAAACCTTGGAAAGGGATTTCAACAACTTGCAAACTTTCCTGGATGAATTCTTTCAAGGGTGCTATGTGTATCATTATTGGCTGCCCTTTCTCCACACTCTCATGCATATGTGGAACCCAATGTGAATTCACAAAGAATTCATTATGATAAAACATATATTGTATCATACCTTCACACTTCACCCTTCATGCAAGTTGTGCCCTTGAACACCAACATTTTTAGAAGTTGATAGCAGCTGTAAATGCACAAAAAACTCAGTCTTTTCACCTTCATGCGGTGGCTGGAATTGCACCCAAATCTCAGATTTTTCTGAGTAACGAAAATCAGACTTGATTGGCACCTTTTTCCTTCTCCATGTGAGCTGTAGTGTAATATCCCTTCGAATATCAAAACAAAAGCTCTGAATTGCTTATCTGAATTTCTGCAAAATATCTTCAATTAGATAAATAAAACACAGTATAAGCTCTTATTTATTTGCTCATAAGCTTACAATAGAGATCCTCTGTCAAGTATACAAAAAAATTATCGAAAGTACGGCCTGAATAGCCTGAATATTCCGTAAACTGGAAAAGAATTCTGAATCTGGTTCGTCTCGGCCTGCCGTGTAAAACACACAGTCACCGACGCCGGTTATACTGCCGTCGTCGGTCGATCTGCAGTCGTTACTCCGCCGATGTCGGTAGTATGTCGACCGGTGTCGGTCTCTGTAAGTATCTGTTCGCCGATGTCGGTACCTGTACTTCCTGTTGATGCGTACGGATTTTCACGGATCTGTACGGAATTCGTACGGCCGCTGATATAACACACCCTGTATGCTTGATCCTGATCTGTAGAATTATGGGCTAATACAAAAGATCTATATCTGGATAATTCTTGAATCAAAACCCCAAAATAAAGAAAATACCTGTAAACCCTTGTGATAGCTTCTGAGTGAAGTTATCTCTCAAATACCTGTAATACTATGATAACTTCTGGGTGAAGTTATCTCTCAATTCGGCAATAGATCGACTGATCTTTCACAACCTCTGAATCGCACACAATGAAGAGTTGACGTTCTTCAATGCAATTGGAATCCTGGAACCCTTGGCTCAGTCTTCACAGAAGAATTTCTTAACAAGAATCAATATCAATAATAAGCATGGATACAAACTCTCTTCCATGAGAGATTCTTATACACCTCCAAAGGTGTGCTTGCTAAAATTAGATTCCCTTAAATTAGACTGGGGCTTCCTTAATTTAGAACTAGGGTCTTAAAATTAGACCAATTCTTAAATTAGAATGAGGATCCTAAAATTAGACCCAATAATAAATAATTAATAATTAATTATTAATTAATAATTAATAATTAATTAAAATTGGACCAAATAATTAATATTTGATTAAATCAATCAAATATTAATATCTCCTTTAATTCATGTCCTAAAGAGCCCAAACGAAAGCCAAGCCCAGCTCCATCAAGACCCTCTATCCACCTCATCAGCCTACGAGGGTCGCATAATAGGCTAATCATCTACTCTGCACATGTCGACTAAAAAGGGGACATGACAATCCGCCCCTCCTGAAATTGCTTGCCCTCAAGCAATCGCTGAATACCCGGATCCCAAATGAAGTCTCGATCTACAGTGCTGTCAACCAACACAAACTCCAGGCCCTGTCCATCACCACTCTCATCCAATGGCATCACATCACCTCTGTCTCCTGTACGCATATCGTCATCAACATGTGACCCCCCTGTAAAAGAAAGCTGAGCCTCTACCACATGTGCTGACTCTTGAACTGAACTCACCTCAAGACAAAGCTCGTCCTCATATCTCTCCTGTGTTGGTGCCAATGTGCCCTCATCATCGCACTCTATCATGTCATGTAGTATAGGCATCTCCATCCGATGAAAAAACATATGCTTGAAGCTGCTGCCCCGTATTGCCTTAAGAATATGTGTTTTCCCATCAACCTGAAAACGAACCTCCATATCTTTAAGATGAAGAGTAACTTCCTCAAATGAATGAAGCCACTTCATACCCAAGACTAATTCTATGTCCCCCATGTTCACTACAAAATAATTAGCCTTGAACTCATAGTTGTTCAAGCGCAATGGGAGATCTCTAATCATGCGCTCACACCTAAGAGTGTGACCATCGGCTACCTTAACTCTAATTCCCTCAAAATCTTCGGTAGTTAGTCCACGCTTCTCCACAAATCTAGCATCTATGAAATTATGTGTGGCTCCTGTATCAAGAAGGGTGGTAACCTTCTGCCCTGCCAAAACTCCACGGAGTCTGAATGACTCATCCGATTGAATGCTGGATAGGCGTGCCTCCTGTATATGAAGCTCTAAATCTGCCTCTGCCTTAGGCTCTGAAGCCTCTGCCTCCTCAAAACTATCCTGCTGTTCGGAATCTTCTGATTCCGCATCCTCATAATATGCCCACATCACACGATTTGCTTTGCCCTTAGGCCTCAGAGGGCAATCGTGATGGATATCATATGGACCTTTGCAGTAGAAGCAAAGCTTCTTCCTGCGTAGATCATTAAGCGCCTCACGATCCAAAGGTGGTGCTGCTGGATTGGCTTTTGAATCATTTTTAACCCCGGATTTATCTATGTTGAAATCCGGTCTCTCTGTATCCCCGTTGGAGTGCTTATGGTCTCTCGATGAAGAAGTACCTCTGGAGTTAGATCTACTTGATGGCGCCGCCATCTCCATACTGCGCGCCTTCTTCATAGCTTCCTGTAAGGAAGGAGGATCAAAGCCTTTGATCCAACCTCTCAATGGTTCTGTCAAGCCCTCCATGAAGAGTACTACTAGTCGCCTCTCTGAAATGTCAGGAACCATAACTGATAACTTCTGGAAGTCACCAATGTAAGACTCTAGACTGCCGCTTTGGCGCAACTGTGCCAACTCTCGGAAATAGGACTCTGGATCCCTCCTGTCAAAACGCTCTACCAACCTGTCCACAAACTCCTGATAAGAAGTGATCCGATCATGATGGAGTGTCACCATCCCATGGTGCCACCAATCGTGAGCTACTCCCTCAAGATGTAGTGTTGCATATCTGATAGCATCTTCCTCACCCATCGGTCGCAATGTGAGAAATGTATCCAGCTTACTAACCCAGGCCTGTGCTGTCACCTTACCACTACCATCAAACGTTGCTAGTGTGAGCCTGCTCGTAGCCTGCTTCAAATCATTGTTCTGGGGCCTTGGTCTCCCATTCTGTCGACCTCGATAATGTTCTTTCCTTTGTGTGAGGAATCGGTCAAAAGTAATCATCTCCCTGACCACAGGTGGTAATGACTCCCACTCGTCAGTTGCTGCCCTGAATGTGTCTATAAATTCCTCCTCATGCTCTTCACCTGCTATCACCTCCTCTGCTTCCTGTCTCACAAAGATAGGCCTAGTAGGCCTATTCGCTGTACGAGAAACAGTCCCATGACCTCTCTGTGATCCTGCATCACTCCTGACATCTTCACGGTGTGGGAAATGTCTCCTCGGAGTACCCAATCTCGGCAGTGCTGTTGCCAACTGCTGTAATACCTGGTTATTCTGCCTTTGCCCTTCTCGTAGTTCTCTAAGAGCAAGCAAAACCTCTGGATCATCTTGATCTCTCAGATGATGAGGAATACGGGCCCTACCAATATCGTCACCCATGTCTTCCGGCGGTTGTTCTAGAACTTGAGTGCCTTCAAGTAAAGCTTTACTGCGCGTGAAATACCCGTGTGGTCCCAACCCTTGTGGCTGCATAAGATCTGTCAAACCCTCAGGATGGTAGGATTTAGCTCTGATACCACTGTAATATCCCTTCGAATATCAAAACAAAAGCTCTGAATTGCTTATCTGAATTTCTGCAAAATATCTTCAATTAGATAAATAAAACACAGTATAAGCTCTTATTTATTTGCTCATAAGCTTACAATAGAGATCCTCTGTCAAGTATACAAAAAAATTATCGAAAGTACGGCCTGAATAGCCTGAATATTCCGTAAATTGGAAAAGAATTCTGAATCTGGTTCGTCTCGGCCTGCCGTGTAAAACACACAGTCACCGACGCCAGTTATACTGCCGTCGTCGGTCGATCTGCAGTCGTTACTCCGCCGATGTCGGTAGTATGTCGACCGGTGTCGGTCTCTGTAAGTATCTGTTCGCCGATGTCGGTACCTGTACTTCCTGTTGATGCGTACGGATTTTCACGGATCTGTACGGAATTCGTACGGCCGCTGATATAACACACCATGTATGCTTGATCCTGATCTGTAGAATTATGGGCTAATACAAAAGATCTATATCTGGATAATTCTTGAATCAAAACCCCAAAATAAAGAAAATCCCTGTAAACCCTTGTGATAGCTTCTGAGTGAAGTTATCTCTCAAATACCTGTAATACTATGATAACTTCTGGGTGAAGTTATCTCTCAATTCGGCAATAGATCGGCTGATCTTTCACAACCTCTGAATCGTACACAATGAAGAGTTGACGTTCTTCAATGCAATTGGAATCCTGGAACCCTTGGCTCAGTCTTCACAGAAAAATTTCTTAACAAGAATCAATATCAATAATAAGCATGGATACAAACTCTCTTCCATGAGAGATTCTTATACACCTCCAAAGGTGTGCTTGCTAAAATTAGATTCCCTTAAATTAGACTGGGGCTTCCTTAATTTAGAACTAGGGTCTTAAAATTAGACCAATTCTTAAATTAGAATGAGGATCCTAAAATTAGACCCAATAATAAATAATTAATAATTAATTAATAATTAATAATTAATAATTAATTAAAATTGGACCAAATAATTAATATTTGATTAAATCAATCAAATATTAATATCTCCTTTAATTCATGTCCGAAAGAGCCCAAACGAAAGCCAAGCCCAGCTCCATCAAGACCCTCTATCCACCTCATCAGCCTACGAGGGTCGCATAATAGGCTAATCATCTACTCTGCACATGTCGACTAAAAAGGGGACATGACATGTAGTATGTTCCAATCTCCCACCTTTTGGCCCCCAACAGGGTGCTGGAATTGTTTCTCTAACTCAGAAATTTCTGAGTAAATAAAATCAGACTTGGCACAAGTAATTTCAGAATTTGTGTAGGGCTGTAATATGACAAAATTCTCATGATTTTCTGAGTATATGATCAGCTGAATTGGCCTATTTGTCCCTTCATTGTCCCCCACACCTATTACCTTATCATTTTCAGACTTCATGGTGTATGTACCCGGCTGAGTTGGCACATTTTCCAGTAATTTATCTGCACAAACAACCTGTTGAATAGACATGAAAAACTCAAAATATTCTAGACACACCCTAGGTCCCTTTCTCATGCCAATTTCATATCTACTTCCCTTGCTTATAAGCTGAAAACTTATCCCTTCATGAACTTGCTTGGCATCTTCATTTTCAGACTTTATTAAGCTCATGAGACAAGGAATTAATTGATTGTTTACATACCTTAATGGCTGTCCTTTGGCCATTTTGTTGACCTCTTTCAAGGAACAACAATTGCTAGAATTTGATTTACTTACCACACATGAGGTAGTGTGAATCCCATTTGGTGGTGATGGCTGCCCAAACTTAGAAATTGCAGCCTCTTCCCAAGGTTTGAAAGTCTCGCCTGGATCCAACGTAAAATCTTCGCTTTGATCTATCTCAACATCCATCTCAAAAAGTAGATTGTCAAAATATTGGAAGTCATCCCTTTGTTCAAACTCTATGTTTGCAACTTCTGATCTTTATGGAAAACATCCCAAATAAAAGTCTTCTTGAAGTCTAACGAGCTCATCAATTACTTGCTCGATTTCTCTTGCTCTTGCTTCATTCTCTTGCTCCCTAAACCTCCTTTCAACAACAATCTGATTTTATGTATTTAGAAGAGCTCTTTGACTATTTTCTAATGAGTACTTGGTTGATTCCAGCTCAAAGGTGAATTCATCAACCTTAAGTTTCATTGCTTTATTTGCATCTAAGGCCTCATCTGCAAATTTGATGGCCACATCCTTGTCTTTAATCCCATGAAGAAATTTTGATTTTGGTGCTTCCATTGTATCCTTGGTTGTATGTAGATCCAGCATAGTGACAATTCCCATCAAGTGTTCCTTCTCATTATCTACTATTTGCAGCTCCTTTCGCTGCCCATGAACTTGATGTAAAACTTCACCTTGCTGCCCTACAATATCTGATTTATGATACTCAGAAAAAATAGCACTTGGTTGCCCAAAAACGCTTGGCTCTACCACATTGATGTCTTCCAATTGCAGCTCTTTTTGCTGCTCATGAATTTGCTGAACCCTTCATCTTGTTGCCCTAAATTTTATGATTTTTATTCTATGGGGGGCTCTTGATGCCTAGGGTTTAACCCTATAACCTTTGCCCAAGCATTGGGACCTATTGCCCTTAGTTCCATCTGATAATTCTCCATGGCTTGCAACAAATCATCCATAGCTTCATCCATTGTCTTCTTCTTCATCCCTACCTTTTGAATGGGATATTTGTATTCCTCTTTTGGCAAAAACCTAGGTTGTCAATCGATTGAAGTCACTCACACCCTATAGCTGGCCAAGAAATTGACTCCAATACCACTGTAATGTCCCTTTTAAAAATATTAGGTTAAACAATAAATTATTCCAACAAACCACTCAGCAAATATGAAATTTCAGATTTTTTTCAAACCCTAGCAATTCTGATTTTGCAAGTACAGCAGTAAATAACCCTCAAAACAGCTCCAAATATTATATTAAATCCTCCAAAAATAATAGAATAAATAATTGGTAAATATTGTCAAAATACCAGCCAAGAACCTGGTTTTAACAGAATGTTTTGGGCTGGAAAAATAATATAAAATTTTGGAAAATTACTGTGGCTGATCCACAGTCCTCAAAAGCTTCAATAGGCCCTCCACGACCTTTGCTCCACCCCAAGATGGGTTCGCTTCCCCCCAAAAGGAGATCGTTGCACGTTCTAGCAGTTGTTTGCCCTAAAACCAGCGCCAAACCAGCTCATACAGTCCACCAACTTGGTCGCCCACTTGCAAATAGAGAAATGGTGTTGATAAAACCCTTTGGCTGCCAATGTAGTCCAATATAACCTCTTTGTGAAGTTGTTCTAGATCTGAATCTTGGGTTTTCGTCCTTGATTCAGCTCTCCTGAAAGGGTTTCCGTCCTTCAAGAGTACGTCTTTGCTTTTCGTGCTTAGACTTAAGAAAATTGTTCTTCAAAATGTAAAACATGAATCCAATAATTAGCCCTTCCTTTGCTTTAAACAAACTTCCCAAGAGTAGCGCCCAAATTAGGGAAGGAGGGAAATTTTGAAAGATCTTTAATCGGTCCTTCTTATGATCTTTTCTATTTTCCCCTTTTTCTTTTATAAAACCACTTAAGTCATTAAAGACCCTTAAAGGCCCCTCTTTTAAGTGAATTTGAAAACATAAAATACTTTTAAAAAAGTACTTTTATTCGTATTCATTTAAAAACATTTCAATCCTTACTTCCCTTTAAGAATGTCCTTTAGCCCCTGGGAAAGGTTTTAAGTATAAAGGTCTTCTATTATGTCCCTATCAAAAGAGGGGCATGACAGCCTAATACCCCACTTGCTCATCTTTTCATCCAAGTGCTCTTCCACTTGTGTAAATCTTCTCCAACCACCATCTTGGACCACTTGTTAGTATCCATTCATTATGTTTTCTTTAGATAGGTTAGCAGTCAAGTCACAAACACTGCATCCAAAAGAAATGTGCTTGTCTCAACTAATAGTTGCTCACGATTAAATGCTTTTAAATTCTCTCTATCTTTCTCCCGCTTAGGTCCGATGTGTTGCTGCCCAAAACCTTACATTCGTAAAGTATCACTAGCGAGACAAGCAAAAAGAAAAAGGTCCTTGTGGTTTCCCAATCCCACAACTCGGAATTTCAACACCTGTAGAAAGCGCTTTCAAGGCCCCTTGAATTCTTTGTGACCTTAACGGTTCCCAACCAATCTTGTTGCAAAAGTCAAGGCCAAGATACTTGTATTCTACTATAGTCCCCAGCAGGTTCCCCTCAAAGAGGAAGTTTATATGTTTTAACCTTTTTTTGCCTTAAGAGAAAAAATCAAGCAGTCTTGCACGTATTTACCTGCATCCCTACTTCTTTAGAAAATAGTTCTAAAGCTTTCAGGTGTTCTCTTAAATTATAAGCTGTTTTTGCCATTAAAATAAGATTATCCGCATAAAAAATAAGCTTAACAACATAGCTTGCTAAGTGAACACCACCTCCTCCAAGTTAGTTTATCCATTATTTTAACTTATCTATATATAGCCCAAACAATGTGGGGGAGAATGGAAAACCTTGTTTGATGCCAATGTCGCTTCCAAAACACAGTGAAAGCTTTGTATGTGTTCTGATTTTGGCCCACATCTGATCTTAAAGCTTGTGAATCAGTTGTTCTCTTAAATTATAAGCTGTTTTTGCCATTAAAATAAGATTATCTGTGTAAAAAAGAAGCTTAACAACATAGCTTGCTAAGTGAACACCATCTGCTCCAAGTTAGTTTATCCATTATTTTAACTTAGCTATATATAGCCCAAACAATGTGGGGGAGAATGGAAAACCTTGTTTGATGCCAATGTCGCTTCCAAAACACACTGAAAGCTTTGTATGTGTTCTGACTTTGGCCCACATCTGATCTTAAAGCTTGTGAACCGCTGCCCTGTACTCATCCGGCATGCCAATCTGTTCCATCCTAGTCCAAGTTTGTTTTTAGGCACCGTGTCAAGGGCTTTCCTAAAATCCACAAAGCAGCCCAAAGAAACTTATTTCCCTTGCTTACCCCATATTTTTGTCAATCAAATGCTTGAGCGTGATGTAATGATCAATTATATTCTGTTTAGGCTTGAACCCTGCCTGCCCCTTTGCCCTCTTCCCTTGTTTTTCATCCCAATTGCTGATTCTAAGGTCTACTATCATACTTTAAAAAAAAATTGTGAGGAGAGGTTTGATCATAGTAGTTCGGTAATGGTGAGAATGAAACATATTTTATCGGACACGTGCAATAATAACCTACTACAGAAAGTCTTAGTCAAAGGTATGAAGGGGGTGTGGTATAATGGTAATGAGGGCACATGTAAGAGAGTGACTCGTGTTCAAATACCCCAGCATAATAAGGATATGCGGTCAGGGTATGGCGTATCAATTAGTGGGTACATTCTAGCATAACCCATATTTACAAATATGGAATAGCATAACCGTATCTACAAAATATGGTACAAGCATACCCACAGAAAAGCCGTCCTTTAACCTCACGCAAGATTATCAAATCTCAAAATTATGGTTCAAGCAAGACCCACATCAAAGCCGGCGTATAACCTCAAGCAAGATTATCAAGAAATATAACCACCAAATAGAAGTTGTCCTACCAACCTGACGAGTATGACGGATATTGGCACTTGCTACTGCTTGGCTCGGACACAGATTCATCGCTGCTCTCCCGCTCAACTCCGGATAGAGAATTGAAAATCTGAGCCCCAATTACAATGTCAACGGGAGGACTGAATTCCATCGTCTTCGTCCAGAAAATTCAGAATTGAGGAAGAAAAAAATTGACTGACGCAAGCCCAACTCAAAATTCGCACGGCAACAACGGTAGATTTGTATTGCAATGGCGGGCTGTAATACTTTCACAACTCTAGAGCAGAGATTCCATGGCCGGGTGGATTGGGGAGATTTGGTTTACTTAAAAACATTTATGAATAAAAGAGCAATCCAAAAACAAATAAAAAGTTGTAAAGGCGTGGGTAATCTTTGTTTTTCTTTATTGGTATCTTGCAGGGGAAGCATTGTCAAAAATCTATTGGATGTACTCAGGGGGCCTAACGTTTTGTTATATTTCAATTTTGATAATATTGCGTCCAAATTTTCCACACTCAAATATGGTTCCTTGGCCTATGGATGTGTAAAACAAATAAAAGGTATTTATCAGTCATTCGTTTGTATATTTTTAATATTATATTTATTTATATGTAATTTATTAATTTAAATTAAGTATTATTATATATTTGTTAATTTTTTATAGTTTTTTTCTTTTTCAATTTAGATATTTTTTTAGGTTTCTGTTTAGTTAAGGTGTATTTATTTTATTTATTTCATAAAATTTCTAGTTGTTTGATGTTATTTTGCATGTCAAAAGGGTCTTAATTTGAATTTAATTGTGTATAAATATACAACCATTAATTGCAAATATACATGAAATTATTAGTTTTCTATTAAGCATTCACAACTATTAAAAAAATCAATCAATTATTGCAGAATTTATCATCATTTAAAATTAGTATTTTCTATAGAGTATTTTTGGCATACTGCCTAAGGTTTTATATTTTTGAAGTTATTATCATTGATGCAATCTAATAATTTTCAATAATATTTTTATAATAGGTCTCACCCTAAACACCCCAATAATTAGATAATGTTTGAGCTCTTCTAACTCTCAATACAAGTCCATAAGATCACTTTGTTTTCCTTAAGGTTTTTAGATATCACAAACACAATTGGAATTTCCTAGGACAAGGAATAAAGTATGTTTTTCAGGTATACAAGTGTCACAACAAAATAATAGGACAAGGAAACAAAAAATGGAACTCAATGAACATAGTCATCCACTTGTTTCAAACGCTACCTACCACCTACATGAAGCATTGGTTATTCCTGATAGTTGTTTAAAGCATTCTCAATGCTCCTTACATTTGGTACTAATTAGATGTAGAATTTGGGTTAGGTTATTAACATTGGTTAGCATGTGTTTAAAGCTTCATGTTCATATGAAAATTATGTGACATCAGCGTATTCAACATATGTACTTGTTGGCACATAAATCTGATCATAGATAGTTAACAATGTTGATTCTTGACACATCTTAAACCACATGGCTTGATATCAATTACATTATTCTTATTCATCATTCGTTTAAGCCATTTATCTATATGCACGTTCGACACTTTGTTTGTTGTTATTACTGCACACAAATTCCAATGTCAAATTCTCAAGTTGTCTAAAATCACATCCAAACTATTTCCAACAAAGGAGATTTGTCACTGATCCTTTTGGACAAGTTTGTGTTAGGCAGATAAGAGCAACTTAGGTCGACTACACCTTGTGCTAAATAATAGCTAGTTTCTAAATTCAAAATATTCTTTTGATTCTTCCTACACATTTTGCATGGTTAGTTAAAGGAAAATGTCAAAATATTTTCCTATAAATACACATCAAAAGTCATTCATTTTTTCCACTTGATATTCACTTCTCTCAAGCATTCATATTATTGCACATTGAGAAAATTTACGTTATTATCTCCAAATTCAATATTATTCACATTGAAGGAGCATCCATAAGCCTATTTTATTAGAATTTGGAATTATTAGGTGTATTAACCTTAATTAAGAAAATTTGATTTGAAATAAAGCAAATGTTGTAAAACAACTTGTAATAAGCATAACAAAAGCAAAGTACTGAAATTGATAAAGCATAAATGAATGAAATAATACTAACTATGAACAAATCAAATAGCTTAGTTGTTTATTGTCTATGATATGACTATGCACTACTGACATATGACTAAAACTGATCAATAGAGATTAATTATGCAAGTGCCACATGAACTTTGGCTGAAACTAGTAAGGGATAGGAACGTCCAAAAGGAGACAGGATTGACTAGCACTATTGTCCTTTGTTGGTTGATTTTATCTTCTACCAAAAAAGAGGGAAATCAAGGCATGATCTCATGTGGTTTCTTAACACACTTATGTGTGTGAAAAATTGACCTTTGAATGTGTGTGAATGGTCTACAAATAACTTCTTCAAAGTTAAAACCCTAGTGGGGCTTGCAATAGTTGAAAGACCTACGAATAGAAAGTAGGGAGTGCAATGAGTTGATCTCACCCTAATCACCCCCATGATGACTGATCATTGTCTACATATTTAATACTTCGAAGATGGAAATCAAGCCCATGTAGTCTCCCACTTAGAGTGCTTTGTGAAATTGTGTTCTTTTGACTACATGTATGCATCTGTAAATGACTTGAATTTATAATAATTTACTTTGGCCTGGATAAAATAGGCTCTTAACTTGGCTAAAGACTACTTCAAATGATTAGAATTAGATTTGGAAAGAATAGGGAAGCTTTACTCAGTGTGAAATAATGTTAGTGCGCATTAATATTGAAATTGCCAAGTGATAGAATATGTGACTTAAATGTGCCTTTTATAATAATCCAAAAGGGGAAAACCTCACACTACCTATCCTAAAAATATGGACCAACTTGTAAGGGAGAGTCTAAAATTGGAAAGTGACCATTACTAGGGTGAAGGATATGATCAACCCATAGGGGACAAAACCAACGACCATTATTGTCCCATACTGGTCAATGTTGTTCTAAAGGGATGCGAATTTTAAGATTTGGGATGTTTGAAGATACTTAAAAGGTTTTTTAGAATAGAACTTTTTTGTAAGCGTAATATATCAAATTATAAAGGGATAGGTATGTATATGTGTTTAGGATAGAGTGAGGTGGTGAAATAGATCTAGATTAACTACTCAATTTAATTAAAGTGAAAGTAGGCCAAAACTGACATTATCAAGCATTGAAAACCATATTTGTGCTACTACATTCACCCCCTTTTAGTCTAGAAATGAAATTACTAGAGTTAAAAGAAAGATATCCCTGAGTGTGTACAATACATTTTATTTTTAAGCTCAAAATCATGTAAAGTGTTCCATAAAAAATCATCTGATGATGTAAAATTAGTTAATGTCTATATGTGAAATTAAAAATTAAAATGTTGCTTGAATTTGCAAATATTGAAATGACCAAGGAAGGATTGCACATGTATGTGTGAAATTAATGTTCCTCTTGTAATTTTACTTAGAGATGATGTTTCCTTGAAGCATTAGAGAATTGATGCTTCCCATGAAGCACTTGGAGAGATTGGTTTTATAACTGAACCAATGGTGAATTGAGGGTGATCAAGCCCCAATTTAAATTGAACCAATGGTGAATTGAGGGTGATCAAGCCCCAATTTAAATTGAACCAATGGTGAATTGAGGGTGATAAAACCTATTTTGGGATGTAGAAACCTCAATTTATTATATTGGTATTTATAACCCCAATATGTGAATCAGGTTAGAATCCACAATGGATTCATCGACAATAATGCTAGAAGGCACTAAACCTATAAGTTATGCATTATGCACTTTAACTGAATCAACCCTATAGATGGTTTGTGGATTCAATTGTGACTTTGTTCCTTAGTTCTTGAATGCATGATCAAAATAGAATGGAGAACATCCATGATCCTACCATGTAGATGTTTAAGCCTTATTTTTGGATGTGGATCCTATTGGGTAGATAAGGTTAAGAATGTAGAAATGATAGGGCATAAGAGTGAAATCAAATATATAGTAGGCCAATTAAATGATAAACTCAGATATACAATATATTAAATGATTGAATTAAGATAAGTTATTAATGGAAAGTAAAACTATGCTAGATATATAAAATGACATAAAATAAGGTACTCAACTGGCTCTAATGATAATACAGATCTAGATCTAGAATAAGTTGAACGCAGATGGGAAGATAGTTCTAGAACAATTATCAAATTTTAGATCTAGTGCCTATGCCTCTCTGGACTGTAATGTTAGTCTAGGATGATTATGTTGACACTACTATTTAGGTTAGATGCTAGTGTCTAATACAAAATATTTATTGAAATAGGATGTGACCACTAGATGTTTCTAGGTTTTGCTTTGCCTTTGCTATGGTGCATTCAAATCTGGGTCATGGATTATCACTCCTTGTAAAATAACAAAACCCTAGATTTCCATCTTCAATTTAACCTCGAGGAAAAATAGGTTAGTGAGCACACAGTTGCTGTTGAGTTGACTCCACTGTCAAAGGGCACTCATTGCCTACACAGCCAACACTCCAGAAAAGGGCATCAAACTCATGTAATTCTCCCATATGTGTGAATCATGCAATGTGTGTAAATCAAATACAATAGTGACTTAGCTTGTAACTTGGAAAATAAGACCTTATGATTGTTTTTTTAGTAATTCAAACTTATAGTTGTGTTGTACTTATGACTGGTATGAAAATAGGGAATATTTATTCAATTGAATGCTTGATAGAGAGATTTTGATATGTGCCTTGGTCTCTTTGGTCTAATTGATAGGTGAGGAATGAATGAGGGTTGATATTTTATTTATATCAATCCTATCAGGGGATAACTCAAATTAAATCACTTAGGCCAACCATTATAATATGTTTCACTTACAAATTAGATGACATTAGATCACTGGACACTTGTATTAGATCAAAACAATAATTTTGATGTTACTGTCTATCATAGATGTTAGTGTTCAAGGAGTAACACAATAGGTATGGGATCAAAACTTGAAAAGGTGTAAGATAAGTACATTTTAAACATTCTAGGCAAGATAGGATGTTTATGTCATCAATACAAGATTGATCAGACTAAGATATAGGCCAAGGAGTATAAGATAGAGCATATGCAAGGCTTATGTAAGTAAGGTATGTGTAGAACTAAGAGGAATAATCAATGTTTGAGTTTTTTCAAGTGTACAAGACTGAGGTGCTATATAATCATAAAAGATCATTTACATTTGCCCCCATTTTAATCTCGTAATGAAATTACTAGTTTAAAAGAAATGAATAAGTACTTGGGTGTGTATGTGTTGTTACTTATATTTTCACCCTTTGAGGAGATTCAAATCTCTCCTCATCCAAGTGTCACAATGGAATCAACTCTAGGCTTGTGGGTAGTCTAAGAAATGAGGTGAATATCTAGATAGGGCTAGCTCCCTTGATGTACCACTTTTTATTGCAACTACAAATAAACTTGGGAGGTGAAAAGGGAGAATAATAACTAAAATAAAACTAAATTAAGGGAGGTGATACACCAAATAACATGATGACATCCAACTATATGCATGTTACACTTGAAATCAAAGGACAAATTGAACATACACTTCTCCAATTTTCATCTTCTCACATCAATGTTACATCGTGAGGTTATGGATGAATGTGAAAAGATAATAGGATTAGACACGAGGCCTATGAGGGAACTAATGAATATAATAACTCACTTAAACCATAAACATCTTTTGGAACACTTTACAAGCCCTGCAAGAAGAAACTTTCCAACTATAAATAGGATGAAAGAATGACAAAACATGCTAAGGAATCCATAGTCTTCACTTATGAAAAATCAAACATTCCAAATGAATACACCATTAAAAATCATGGAAGAGGTAATAATCAGTTTTATTGTTTATCAAAATGTATACAAATGATCAGGGATTCACTATACTCAGGTGGAGCATCCATATAATGGCCAAAATGACTAGTTCTTATAGAACTTGAGAGAGAGAGAAGAAGAGAGAAGTCCAAGGGTCACAAGGACACTTATAAAGCTGAATAAATAAATTATTTGTGCATGAAAAGAGAATTTGAGATGAAAAATGCAAGTCAGGAGCTACAAATGTCAATCCAAGTCATAAACCTCATGAAAAGTGGCAAGAAACTCCTCATTCTAGCTCAAAAAAATTGTCTACATGATTGGCCCTATTTGAACACCTCATAAATAATTAGGAGTAGGTAAAATTATTGGAATGAAAGGTTAGGATATCAAACATTCCTCTCTATGCATTGGTTGTAGGCTTGGTCATCTGGAACCTCCTATAAGGAAGCAATCATCATCTAATATCAAGAAAACTACTCTTCCATGCACCTTGCACACTTGGCTTCAAAAAAGAGATAAATTTCTCATGAAGACACATAAAAGGTAGTAAATGACATGTTTCAAGGCCCTCCATCTCATTATAATAATTAGGGACACCTTAAAAAGCCATCCACTTGAAGTTTTCACACTTCTCCCTAGCTTGTCCACTATGCTAGTTTTGACTGGCTAAGTTGAAGCACTTGGTTTGGACACTTAGAATTTATTTCAAGGAATTATATTTATATGGGGAGTTATATTAAGTCTTAATATTTTCATCAATGTGATTTTCATCTCTTAAAACCTCCTACAACCTATAAAACACACAAAATAGCGAGAAAAACCCTATTTTTTCCCCCATTCATACAAGTTCATATATGAAAAAAGCATTTGAGGGATCTTGAGAGAGTCATTTATAAGGTATAAAATATTTCATGGTCATACTGGTCCATATAGATTCATTTCTAACCTCATTTCTCCAATCGGGTTCCTTTAAGGGTTTTGCAAGGGTTTTAGACAGTTTTACCCTCTTAGCCATTGTTCATAGAAATTACACATCTAAATTTCAATTAAATTCCAAAAAATAGTTTTTTAGTACCATGAATAAATCCTCCAAACTTATTTTACCTCCATGCAAAGTTTCAAGATGTGAGCTTCCAAACTTGTCTTATCGAGCTCTTTTCCCCATTTGCACAGGCCTAACGATGGTCTCAGGCCAAAATTGATTCTCTTGAAGCCTTCTCTACAATATTTAAATTTTAACATACCTAATGTCACCATATTAACATGATACAATAGGTTCCAATGCATATGTAAGGCCAAAAGTGTGAGTGACCTTCTCTTTGGGCATTAGGCTTGATTCTTGCCTAGTAGGTTTACTTGCAACTCAGAGCCTAAAATGAGTTTTGATGATTTACCTTGCATCCTAAGAGATTTAACATGTCTATTATTATCCATCAAACATGTTTCAAAAATCTATATTGATCACTCCAAACTAGAAATGAAGATGATCCTCTAATTGGCTTCTAGGCCTAAAAATGCCTATCATACATGACCGTAACCTTGAGGTTTTTAAGCATCCTATTTGGTTTCTTTCATCGGTAATTGGTATCCCATGTTTATATGCATGTGTTTCAAATTTTATCACCTTCATGACAAATTATTTTACTTTTGGTCTACTTTTCTATCCTCATCCCCTAAAATTGCCAGTTCCAAGCAAGAGGGGAGTGCCCTTTGTTTGAGACAAAATAGAGGGCACTTCCCCTATTCTCTTAAATAATTTGGATGATAAGGGAAATTATAAAAGTTTTATGGACATATCAAACCAAAATTAATCCCTTATTTGGGTCAATAGACCTCTTAACTCATCTAAATCCCAAGACATACCTCTTGGAGGAAGGACTGTGTAGGGTTTAACCATAAATGGGTTGTGTTATGCAAGATTAGAGTCTTTTCCTCTATTTGTGTGAATATGATGATTCCATTAGGTTTATAAAATTGTGATTAAGGTCTTCATAATCCACAAACTTTCACAAGTCCCTCATACTTCTTGCTTGATATGATTGCGTTTCCTTGCCTGAATAGGGGTCCAACTGTAGGTGTGTTAGGGCCTTAGGTCTATGTAAGTTTGAAATGCATTACCAAGGGTTAATATAGGTCATCATGGATTTAATGAGTGTTACAATATGATATTACATCATGTTACTCTCACTTTCAACCCTCTTATGCACTAGAGTTCCCAAACTAAGTTCCTCCTTTCATGACTGTGAACCCCTACCTATTGGACCCCTAGTTGTAGGTGTTCATGAGTATACTTAGGCCTTGAAAGTATTCTTATAAATCCTTTGAAGTTTTCAAAATATATTTTATATGGTTTAGACTCATTTTATTCACCTTTGGTGGCTTTGAAACCTCACCTAGGCACATTTTCATTTCACTATCTATCTACAGTCACCTACAAGTGACTGTAGGGGGTTTTGTAGGTGATTTTTAGCATAACTAACAATGCCACATACCACTTAGAAACCTATGAGGAATATTTAGATTAATTTGACACTTGTTTGAGTTTAATTTACTCCTCTTGATTTCATGTCAATGCCTAAACATAACTCATGTATGTTTACGGCTTGATGACTAAGGCAAATTGTCCTTAAACTCTATTGTAGGTGAGTATTTGCCTTAACCAAGATTGATCATGATTGTGGATTATTCATGGATAATGAGAAAACACCTACTATGTATATTCATGTTATTGTCTCAACCTTGAAGGTCTTAAATCACTAGTTTGGTATCAGATTGAAGTCATTGTTTGTTTGTCCTACTGTAGGTGCTCATGGGCCTGTGTACAGATTGTAGATATTTTTTGAAGAACATAACATCACTTGTCATATTATTTGTATGGTCCTTTAGATCATGAATATCATCTCCACCATCAAAACCACTCAAACATGAAAACATGGCCTATTTTTCAACTTAGGGTAGTAAAAGGTCTCATATGACTCCAATATATAGATAACACTGACGGTTTTTAGTGTATAAAAGAGGATTTTTGGATCCCCCCAACAACTGTCCTCCATAGATCATCCTCCCCTCAAAACTTGTAGATTCTTTATCCCATATGAAGGCTTCAAGACAAGGTTATCAAGACACATATAAATAAGTGACAACCTTGTTGTACATCATCCACAAAATGGTGAGGTCCTCTATTTTCCCTCTTTAGGGACTATAGGCTTGAAATAGTTTTTTCACCTTTTGGGACAATCTCCCATCTTATGCATCCACTTAACACTCCAAACAAGTCTATAATGGTACTTCAATCATTATAATACCTTAATAATGGTGTCACTACATATTTAAACCTACATATATGGCCTTAAACTCTTTGCCTAGGTCACCTGCAAGTGCACATTCTGAATATGTAGGCAGTGAAGAGAAGTTTGGGCAATGTATGAGTTTTAGACCTCAAGGGGAAGACTTAAACTCTTTCCAATTGACCAAATGGGTTATTTTAATGACGGAGGCTTTGAAAATAGTTCCAAAATCCTTAATTCAATGTGATTCTCCCTTTCAACCACCTGTAGATGTATACTCCAATGGCAGACTGTGTGTGTGTGTGTGTGTGTACACACACACACACACATTGCTCATGATTGCACCTTCACGAAAATTTTGTCTTAGAGAATGAGATTGAAAGTGGAGGAGACAAATAAGACATTTAAATGAACGTACACACACACACACATTGCTCATGATTGCACCTTCACGAAAAGTTTGTCTTAGAGAATGAGATTGAAAGTGGAGGAGACAAATAAGACATTTAAATGAACCTATCACAACCATATAAAGCCATGAAAAGCATAAAATTCCTAGAAATAGTGAAAACTGCTCATTGCACTCAAAGAGACCAGTCTGCAAATTTGAGGTTATTGGCTCATTAAAACACCACAAAACATGAAACCAATCATGGGGACAATTTTAGGAATAATTAAACATCATCTGGGATCAACATCAATATCTATATTTTATGGAATCTCCCAAATAAGAGCAAAACCCATAGGGTGCATGAAACAACTAGCAAATTTACACAATCAACTTCATGAAGATGGTTCATGAAGAAAAATTCACCATTATTTGAAATTATTATGTTTAAATTAAGGTATAAAAGTTTAATATCATCTCCCAAGATAATTTTTCCTAAAACCTCATGAGTTGTCTATACCAAGTACAAACCTGTAAGTCACTTTTGCTTGCCAAGAAGGGTGAGAAGAGAGATGAATGGTTTTGAGCAAGAAATGACACTTAAAAATAAAATAAATCATGTAAATAAGCATGGGGGATATAAAGAGTCATATTTAAATGTTCTACAAGTGGCACACTTCCCAAAGAGCCCATATAAGTGCCAAATTCCTTTTCTTCCTCAAGAAAATTACCCATTCTTTTGCATAACCTACCATATTTCAAAATTTTAAGTTAATTAAGACTTATAAAGACATATGGGGCATTAAATCACATTTTTACACCTTCACATTTCCCAAAAAACTTATACAAAGCATTAAATTCACCTTTTTGACCCCTAAAATGACTCAAAATGATAAATGGGCATACAAACTAATTGACCAAAGCCAATATAACATCATTTGAAATTAATTAACATGTAATAAACCTATGAAACTCATATTACACCCATTATATACCTATAAAGTCAAGTTTTTACCTATAGGTGCCCTATTTTGACTAAAAAGTCAAATTTGGTCAACAATATGTACACCTTATATTTACTTGAGTTTAATTTGAGTGCTTTGTTGGTGACTACCTACAACCAAGAGCATGTTGAAATGTAAAATTAGTGCATATAATATGGATTAAAATTACTTAAAATATAATGAAATTGAAAGAGTAAGGTTTAGGAGTACACTTATGTGTCGATGTAACAACCTTGCCTATTGTCAAGCTGTTTTGCAAAAGATATATCATTATAAGGCTCTGAAGCTAAGATTAGGATAAATATAGATGAATATTTAAAATTCATATATCCAATGAGATAGAGAGGGAGAGAGAGAGAGATTAGAAGGCACATGCCCCCATATTTGGAACAAAATTGAGTTGCTACCTAGTAGTTGAGATTAGCTCAACTATGCAACCCAATGATACTTATAACCTAGAGAGGTTGGCTAATACAATCAAATCCAACTTGAAAACTTGAAAATATTGAGTGATTTGATCACCTCGACCATACCAAAAGGTGAACTACTACAATAGATTGGTTTGATAAAGTTCATAAAAGTCTATAAGGCATCAGATTATGCAATGGTTTTATAATTTGAAACTAATTTAATTTTTCAAATATTAGGTACATGTTGTATAACATATGCACCTTAGATATGTCTCATGCTGAAATTATGTATATCAATGGTACAATGTATATAATTTTACAACAAATGTGTATATGAATCATATAATTGTGTGCTCTGGTCAATTTAAATAAGTATCAATAACATATTACCATAACATTCCCCCACTATATATGGAGAAAATTTAAAAACTGATATAAGTGCCAATGTGGAGGACATGTTTCCAAAACATGCCCCACTATAATCTAGGTATGTTAAATACTAAATAAGTGTGGATAACATGATTCTAAATCATGCCCCCACTATAATCTGGGTATGTTAAATACTAAATAGGTGTGGATAACATGATTCTAAAGCATGCCCCCACTAAATTTGAGAACTATGAAAATGTGGAATCCATGTCACCATGATATGTCCCCACTAAATCTATAAAATGATATTAATACCAAATACTTAATGAGTGTAGAGAACATGCTTCCAAAGCATGTCCCCACTAAATCTGAGAACTATGCCAAGTGTGGAGAACATTCTTCCAAAGCATGTCCCTATTAATATTCTTCCCTTTGAGGTGAGGTAAAAATAGGAACTAGGAGTTACCTCACCTCAAAAGGGTAAGACAACAATAAAATTTATGAATGTAACCATGTAGCATATAGAAGGAAACATGTATAGGTAAATGTATCATTGAAGTGCATAGAACCAATGAGATCAAATGTAGGCCTTAAATGCATGATAAATATCATGGAAACATTTAGATAGTAATAATACAAGCTCAATAATCAAACATTCACACACATGAAAGCACTCAAAAGTATGTCAACACGCAAAGGTCCTAAGAGACCACCAATAAGGGACATGTTCAAATGCCTCAAAATTGAATGGACATGACTTAGTCAAATTACTACAAAGTAAGGAATGACATATTTAAATGTATATACAATAAGTAATGACATATTCAAATGTCCAATAAGGCAAACATAGGCACAAGGGCCACATACAACATAACATATTCAAATACTCGAACAAGCAAGACAATATCAAGACAAAACACTCAAGGAAGTGTTTAAATGAAAATCATAAGCAACTAGCATAAACATATCATAGTAAATCATGGATCCAATGTATTAGTAAAAAACATCAAATGCATATCATATCAAGTACCATGTGAAAGATATAATCATGGATAAGGCATGTGTAAGAAAATAAGAGCCCAATCATGATAATGTGATGTGACCATATGATGAACTTGAAAGTATCAAGATCATATAATATGGATGGGCCCCCAATGTCCTAGCAACATGAGTAGAAGGGAATCAAAACACCCATAAGTGCATCAAATCATGTACCTATATATGTTTATATATGTGTATGTAGAATTAAATTATATGTTAGCCCTCAACATAGAACTAACACATAGATGCCAAGGACCTAATAAAACATGTATGTGCCAAAAATGTTTTTGGATTTTTGAATGTTTTAAATTTTTTGGTATTTTTCTGAAGAGAAAATATCATCATATGATCTCATCCAAATGATGATCATAAGTATCTCCCTACTCGTAATCTGGTGCAATAAATTGGTATTACTACCAAGGAATATGTATAGGTGAAAAAATTACCATTGTAGTATATGTGATCCCTGGCATATGTATAATAGGACTCTGAGGTCGTTAAATACCAATAGAAGGAATAGAGGTTCATGGAACCCATCTCTCTGTACTATGTGGTTTCTTTAGAATAACAATAGTAGGAACATGTTTAGGTGTTCTGGATAAATAAATATGGTGCATATAAGATGAGGATTATGTGAAACCCACTATTTATCTCTGATGTAAAGGTCTCTCAAGTATTCAACCCATAGTAAAGGAGATTCCTTGTTGCTTACCCTTTTGTGGTGGATTAGCCTTAATAGGATTGATAATTAATTGCTTGGGTATGAATTTCTATTGTTTAAGAGGATGTTCATATGGAACACCAAAAAATGTAATTACTTGATTGACATGAATATACTTAACACACCTATGCAATGTATAAGGTACTCCTAAAAGGATATGTATCCAAGGTCATCCCAACAGCATGTTAAAGACACCCATATAAGGTATAACTGATAAATTAATAACCACATGTGCAGGATCAACTTGTAAAGGTAGATCAATCTCACCAAGAAGCGTCTAGGAGGTCCCATCAAATGCTTTGATTGATCTAGTAAATGAGTGTAAATCATGATGAGTATAACCCAAATGTGTGAGTAATGTCATTATGTAAACATTTTCACTTGCACCATTATCAATCATAACACTATGTATGGGGTGTTTATCAAGGTATACTTGAATGAATATCAGAGTCATCATCCTTATTTCATCATCATCAAAGGAAATGGTAGGTTTTTGAACCCTAGGAGTTATATGTCACATGTAAGTACCAATGACCCCATCTACTTGGTATCTATAATGTGATGGAGGAGGATGTGCATTATATGCCATTTGGACTTTTGGTTCCTTCTTAGAATGGTCTTGTAAAATATTTTTAAATATATTATGCTATGGTGATCACCATATTGTGAACCTGATTCTTCTAGAGGATCATCAAATGTAATCTTGTGGTCATTAATGAGGTCTTAGATCTTAGGGTTCAAGGTAAAACATCTATTCATAGAATACCCAAGGCCTTGATGATAGTCACAATAATCATTATAATTATATCCTTTGGTAGAGGTCTATTTATATTGACCTTTATAGGAAGAGGGAGATATATAATGACACCCTATCAACTATGGGAGTAATGAATTAGGAGGCTCAAGTAAATGTGCAAACTGTCTCCTTGGTATATTAGATAAAACAAGCTGATTAGGCTACTGTAAAACTATATTAACCATGGTGGTTGTTTCTTTTTTAGGCTTAGGAGGCTTTACCTTATAACTTGGTTTCATCATAAATTTATTACTAGATGTAGATGTAGATAATGTGTTTGCCACATGTTTGAGCTTATTCAATGAAATAAGTTTTCTTTCATAGTCTCTTACAATATGGCATAAGTCATCAAAAGATTGAAACTTCTTGAAAACAATGGACTCATGTAAAGGAGCAAGTAAAATTTGCTTGAATATGTCTTGCAACTCTTTATCAACCATAGGATTGGTTATTTTAGCCAACATTGTCTTATACCTTAAAACATATTCATTGATAGGTTCATTAGTTCCTTGTTTGATATTTACAATTTTAGTATAGGAAGCCTTTTCGTTAATGTTAATAGAATAGTGTGATAAAAAATGATCTACAATAGGTTTGAATGATTTCATAGATTAGACAAGTAAGTTATAAAATCACCTCAAAGCATAGTCATTGAGGTTCCTTGGAAATAATTTGGTCAAAAGTTTATCATTAGAGGCATAATCAAGGCATACTGCAAATAAGGATCGAAGATGCTACTCTAGATCACCCTTGCCATCATAGAATGTGAACTTAGGTGAAACAAAACTAGTTGGTAAAGGGTGTAAATATATCTATGATGTAAGAGGGTTATGAAACATATCTTATGAATTAATGGCATGTGAAGACTTTGAAGCTTTTCGTTCAATGTTTGTAACCTTATCCTCCAAGTTTTTGATAACTTGGAGAACAAATTGAACTATAAACCTATTGGGATTTAGATTATCCATCTGAGTAGTTACCAAAGATGATGTAAACATGGTTTGAATAGGCATTGAAACTAGTATTTGAGTTGATACCATTGGTAATTTCATGGTAAATGTAGTAATAGTAGCGTGAGGGAATAAAGGTTTAAACACATAATTCATGCCTCCATTAGATGTATTGAGTTGTAGTGTGTTCAAGGGGAGGGATGTGTCCACTAAAGTTTTTGAATTTTTGTCTTCAAGTATAGTTTTTAATATCTTATCAAGATCTTCAAGGTTTTATCAAATGCACTTGTGAAATAATGCAATTACATGCACTTGATCATGGTCTACTTCCTCATTTTAATTTCTTTCTTGATTTCATTATCAGAATATTCTTATATGATTACCTTATCAATATTTTTTCATTGTCAACATGGGTATCATCATGATCCAAGGTATGAGATCCCTCATTTTTTTGAGACATTATGGATGGGTTGAGGGGAAGCTCAATATGTTCAGTAGACACATATACCAATCTAGGGCTATGTCTAGGTTGCATGATTGGGGAAGCTCAATATGTAGAGTATGTTTAGGGAAATTAAAAAGTATAACAATTTGAAACCCTAATTGGATTAAAACCCTAAGAATAAAAAAAATTTGCATTCACATACGTTGGGTTCACCAAAAGTTTAGCCCTTATTTTTTGATGTGGATCCTCTTGGTAGATATGGTAAAGAATATATAAATGATAGGGCATAAGGGTGAATATTGAATATATAATAGGACAATTAAATTCTAAACTTAAATATACCATATTCTAAATTTATTAAGCTGAGATAAGCTATTAATGGAAAGTAAAACTATGCTAGATATAGAAAATGACATAAAAGAAGGTACTTAGCTGGCTCTAGATCTAGATCTATAATAGGCTAAAAGCAGGCAGGAAGATAGTTTTAGAAAAATTATCAGATTCTTGATATGGTACCTCTGGTTCTTTGGATATTAATGTCATTCGAAGACAATTACATTGATGTTACTATTTAGGTTCACCATTAGTGTCAATTATGGAATAACTATTGAAATAAGATGCAACCACCTAGATGCTTATGGGTTTTGGTTCACCTTCACTTTGGTGAATTAATATTTGGGTCATGGACTGTCACTCCTTATGAAATGACAAAACCTTAGATTTTTATCTTTAATGTGACCTTGGGGAAAAATGGGTTAGTGGGCACACAATGTCGAGTTGACCCCAATGACCCTATTAGCAAAGGTTGATACCTACATAACCAATACTCCATAAGAGGGCATCCAACTCATATAGTTATCCCATATGTGTTGGTTTGTGTGTGAATCATGCAATGTGTGTAAATCAAGTACAACAATGACCTAGCTTGTAACTTGGAAAATAAGACCTTATGACTACTCTTTTAGTATTTTAGACCTATAATTATGTTATACCTATGATTGGTATGGAAATAGGGAAGCTTTGTTGAATTGAATGCTTGACAAAGAGATTTTGATAAGTGACTTGGTCTCTCTGGTCTAATTTCTAGGTGAGGAATGAATGAGGGTTGATATTATATTTATATAAATCCTATTAGGAGATAAATCACATTAAAACACTTAGGTTGACCATTGTAATATATTTCATTTGTAAATTGGATGAAAATAGAGCATTAGAAACTTGCGTCAGGGTAAAATAATAACATCGATGTTACTATCTATCCCAATGTTAGTGTCTAGGGAGTAACAAAATAGGTATGGGATCAAAATTTTTAACAGAGTAAGATAAGTACATTTTAATCAAATTAGGAAAGATAGGATGTTTATGTCATCGATATAAGATTGATTAGACTAAGAGATAGACCAAGGGGCACAAGATAGTAGATGCAAGGCTTATAGAAGTAAGGCATGTGTAAAACTAAGAGGAATAACTAAAGTCTGAGTTTTTCCAAGTGTACAGGATTGAGGTGATACATAATCACAAAATATAATCTAAAATAATGGTGAAATTATGGCATGAATCTATATCATTCCCCCATTCTGTTAAATGAAAAATTTATAACTAAATATAGGTGCAAATTTATAAAATCTATTTGAAATTAATGCATGAATCTATATCATGGATGTAATATTGTATGAATATGTACTTTGTTACTATAATTTGAGTGCATAAGTGTGGCATGTGCCCCTCATAATCTATATCAATGATTGAAGTTTTGAACCTTTTTACATTATTTTAAACTGTATTTTGTATCCAAAACTACTTTTTATTTTAAGAGGCTTATATCATGTATAGAAATCCCACTAAAATGCCCCCCTTTTGAGGTTAGGGAATTTTACCCTAAATTCACTCATCTCAAGAGGAAAGTTAATTTTATCATGCATATCAAAATGTAATCACTGAATAATGTAGTATACATGAAACATATGTCAACATAGTAAGATATGTACTATTCAAATTGTGATGTAATCATATAAAACAATGCCTATAGAAATGTATCAATGAAGCTCATAATAGTGAATTATAAAAGTACAATCTTATGCATTAGTTAGTGCATGATATGGATCATGACACTCATCAAACTTAACAAACTCAACAAGCACATAAACACAATAAGTGCAATGCCATACAATAAATCCAAAGGATGCATATAAGGGACATGTTCAAATGTCACATAAGTAAATATTTCACTCATAAGGCTAAGAGCCACATGTAATGGACATGTCCAAATGTCACACCAAAGAATGATCTCATATAAATGTTCAGGTAAATTTCAAAAAAGGGCCAAGGGCCAAACATAATAGACAAATAAGAGTCTAATCTACATGTACAAGTAATAACATCCATGAAGCATAAAATTAGAAATGTAGTCTACACCATGTACATGTAATGTGATCATGTATTATAAAATATCATAAGCATGTACACAATATAAGAGAGACATGTTAACAAGACATTTTTAACAAGTATATATATATCATAACTATAGGATTCATTGAATGGTAACACATGTAAATACTGTAATCCATAGAAAATATGCCCTCAATTTTTCATGGCCATTGGGTATAGGCAATTCCAACATCTTAGTCCATGTGAAATTTTTATATCCTACATAACACTCATAAATACTAATGAAATGCATGTGTGATATAAAAATAATATACTATCTACCAATCATGAGATAAATAACATAAGACAATGGTGTAAAATAGATGTTTAATCATGATCATGACCTTTTGTATTTTTTAAAATATATTGAATGTTTTTGTATTTTTGAAATATTCAATTTATTTTGTACTTTTTTAAAATTGGAAACTAGAAATAAATAAAATAATGATAACCATGTATTCAAAGTAGAAGAAAAGGGAAGGGATCTGAACAATCCATAACATTTGTCAATATGAAGTATGCACTAAAAATGATGGCATGGCCATGTATGAGAAATATGCCCCTACTATATATGTGAATGTAACTAAAAATATATGGGAAATAAAATATATATGTGAAGGAATGATTGTACATCCACATCTCATCAAATTTACACTTTTCAATGTATATAAAATGTATGTATGAGGAATATAGTATAGGAAAATAAAGATTTTACATGAATAAGTAATATTTTGTATATTGGAAATGAGTGAAATATAAAAAAATTGGATGTATTAAGGTTGCATGTGCTTAGTTTATGATTTTCTTATGGAAAAAAGGTATAATACAAGATCGATCAATTGCGGTTATGAATGGAAGTTGATGTTGTCCCATATTGGTCAATATTTTCCTTGATAAAAAATATAATTTACTTATTCTAGATTGAAAAAAACAAGGTAAAAGAAGAAATATGGTAGTATAGATGATTATGTCAGACTATGTAGATTTGGAAAGTGAAAAAGAAGATCTAAGAGGCCAAAAATTAAGTAAAATATAAGGTCTTAAAATAATTGATCAAATCAATCACATGTGCAAGAAGTAGAATAATAACATGATAAAATTATCAAGAAGCTATGTATCATATTTTTGTTTTTTTAAATTATTTCAATGTTTTTAATTTTTACAATAGTCATTTACAAAATCATCCTCTGTAAAATTAAAATCTTTAGAGTTATGAAAATACATAGCATATTATTATTCACCTTAAATATCCTCCTCTATTTTACCATCATGTGGTATGAAAATTATTCTTCCTTCATGTGAAAAGGTGATGCATTGTTGATTAGTATCTGTTGTAGCTTTCATTTTTTGTAACCATGATTATCCTGATGTAAATGGTACCCAATGTGTATGAGGCATAACCTATACTTTGTATTGACAAATTTTGGTCCACAAGAAATTGAGTATATGATATATCCAAGGGCTTCTTCCTAATATACCCAATGATGTAATTCATTGATATTATGTCCTATTTGATGTAATCCTCTAACATTGAAAATGGTTTCCTTTTTAGTAGTATCAATGTGAATATGCTTATGATAATCCCCTTTCATATATATTTTAATAGTTAATCCTTTTATCAATGACACTTTCTATTTATCATATCTATAGATAATGTCTTTTGAGCACTTGTAATAAGTGGTAGATATTTATTTTGTATTAATTTGATAATGCCATCTTGTTTGTATTTTTTATTTTTTGTTTGTAGTGTTTCATAATGATTTATATCATGCCATATAATTATATGATAAACACAATATGGTTTTCTTGGTTTATACAAAAGACATGTTGATGATTGTTGTCTAGTAGTAGGAAATGTAATGAGCTTGCTATCTAATAAAAGTTTCAAAATTATTAGAGGTGTTTGTTGATGTTGCATTATTTGTAACTGTGATGAAACCTTTGTACCAAATATGTTCACATTATTCATTATTTTTTTTCATAAATGTCATATGAGATCTACTATTGCAATAATTTTTCATATTATCATTTAGGCATACCTAAAATATGTTTTCCCTTTGAATATTGTTGATTTTGAATCCTCAGAATAAACCCTTAGACCAATGGTTGTGAATAGAGTATGAGATAGACACTCATTTGAGGTGTTGAAATTTAAGTTCCATATTTGATCATTTTTCATCTTAACCATGTTGGCCTCATCATCATCAATATCATAATAAATCATCATCACTATCATAATAATATAAAATATGACCATCTTGTACTTCTGAATTGACCAGTAAAGGGAGATTAAGAATGGATTATTGTTGATCCACATTATCTTGTGTAATTTTGGTATATTGTCTTATTCCACTTTTGCCTTATGTAATTTTTCTTGTTCTATTTGGAGACTTTTTTTTACTTTTATAACTTGTCCTTTTCAAGTTGTCATTCATAACATTTGATTTTATAATTATTTATTTTGTAATTGTTCTTTATGTAATCTTACTTATTCCTCTTGTATTTTTTGGAGTTATGTGTATACCTTTGCTTGTTTTATTTTTGATATCTCAAGTTCTTTGTGTGTTTGATATAACTCTTGTTGGTCTTTCATGGCTTCTCTTGTTGTGCTTTATTTTTAGCAATACTTGATTTTCCAATTTTGTATATGTCTTTTTGATCCCAAGGGATGACTTGGGAAGAAGGGATGATAGACGGGCCATTTGACTTTAATTGAGATGATGTGATTTTAAAATATTTGAATGGGTTATTATCTATAGGAAATTCATACAAGTATCTATTATACATGAACTTGAGACACTTGTTCAATGTGGATAGCATTGCCTGCATCATATGTATCCATGGTTGCCCTAATAGTAAATTATAATGTAGGCCATCATGTTTAATGTTTAACCCTAAAAATATAGATGTGGGGTATCTAGGGTTAAGAATATAGAAATGAATAAACACAAGGGTTATAAATAGATCTATGGTAAGCCAATTAATTACAAAACTTAGATAGAATATATATTGAGTTTATTATGTTGAGATTTGATAAAAATGAAAATTATAACTATGATAGATATTGTAATGATAGTGAAAACAAGGTACTAAGTTGATTTTGATATTAATACAGATGTAGATCTAGAATAGGTAGGAAGCATACTAGTAGAATATTTTAGAATAGTTGCCAAATTCTAGATTTAGTACCTTTGTAGCCTCAGACACTTGCATCAACCTTCAATGGTTGAGTCAATGCTAATGTCTAGGTTAGACATAGGTGTCATGTACGAAATAAATGTTGGAATAGGATACAACCACCTAGCTGATTTGATATTTTTTTTCAACTTTTTTATGATGCATTTAGATCTAGGTCATGGCCTATCTCTTCTTGTCAAATAACAAAACCATAGTTCTTCCTCCTCATAGTGGTTATGAGAAAAATGGGTTAGTGGGCACATAGTGTTAGTCTAACCCAAAGACCCCTCTATCAATGAGCACTACTTACATAGCCAATATTTTCAAGAGGCCTTAGACTTATGTAGTTCTCACCTATGTATTGGTTGATGTGTGAATCATGAAATATGTATAAAACAAGTACAATAATGACCTAGCTTATAACTTAGAAAATCAAGATCTTGGGTTGATCCTTAAGTAGTTTAAACTTATGTATGTGTTGTTTCTGTGACTGATATGAGAATAGGTAAAAATAGGAAAGCCTTGCTTTATCAAGTGCTTGATTAAATGCTTTTGATAAGTTGTCTTGGTATGTGTAAGGTGTTGACCATTTTTGGTCACCATAAAAGAGCAACATTCAAATCTCAATTTTTCAAGGCTCAATTGAAGCTCGACATAGAAAGAGGCCAAAGAGGGTAACTCCATACTTTAAATAATTTATGAATTTTTAGCTTCCCAAGTATTCCTAGACAATGTAGTTCACTTCTAGAGTCTATAAGAGTTGAATAGTAAAAAGACAACCATTTTAAAGTTTTCCCCAATGGTGACTTTAGGAGGCAACAAGCTCAAATTTGATAGGTCCCTAATGATTCCTTAATGATTTCTTAGTTTTTTAATCATATCAAGAATTTAGTACAATCAAATAATTCCAAAGACTTAACCATTTCAAGGGTTTTTTAAAGTGGTTTGGTGCCACATGTTGATATCTCGATAGTCTTGAGCCCTTTCAAAATACCTTTTGATACTTAGTTGATTTTCATGAATTTTCCCAGTAATCTCCACATCAACAAAGTAGTAGGCAAGCAAGATGCTTTCGCATGCCACGATCTCAATGACATAGAGTCTTGAAGCCATCTATATAGTTTAAAGCCCTCTAGGCTGATGGGTTAGTGAGATGATACCACATGGCATAATCACATTATATTTCTCTCTTAAATATTTATGTGTAACCCATACATGATGTCAGATCCCTAGGCTAGTAGGTAAGCAGGATGGCACCACATGGCACAATCCCACTATTATGCAATCTTGGGGTGGTTTGTGCAAGCCCATTAGTGTGTCAAAATAGTGGGTGAGTAGGATGATGAGACAGAAAACTCTTGCTTCACCATGATATAAATAGTTAGAAGGACCCATCAATCTCTGAGGGTGGTAGAATTATCAGACTTATCAAAGTCTAATCCAACCAAAAAATTCCATGTCAACTAGATATCATATGTACCCATCTCTTAAAGTTGATAGATATGACTTGGTGAAGTAGACAAATTTGATATTGAATGGTAGTTTGATAAGTGGTAGCTATAGAGCAAGCCTAGGGAAAGTGTGGTAGGAGATCAACCAATGGTGATGGGAATTTGTCTAAGTGGTAGTCCCGTTGGCAATCTCAACCCCTTTCATAGTGAGATAAGGGGACCAATATTTCATTGACACATGACATAGTTGATGAATGAGTTTTAAACATAAATTATCTTTCAATACTAAGTAATTGATTGAGTTCTCTTCATTGTAAAGTGCTTTTCTTTTCTTTTCCTTGAAAATGTGGGAAAAAATTCCTAGGGTGAATATACTGAGTTTGTCATATGTTACATGGATAAAACTTGGATTTGATGAGCTAAAGGTAAGGGTAGAATGAATTTAGATGGAAACATTATGAGGAACCCCATTTTCTCCAAGAGCCCATCATGAAATATATGAGCTCAACTTAGGGGTTGTATTGAGCCCAAGATTAGAGGGATAAAGAAATCATAAAATATTATAGGAAATTTTGAGGGGTCACCACATGTAAAATAGAGATGAGTCCCTAGGTAATTAAAAAAAATGGGTAATTGATTCCTTATTAGAATCAATCCAAATGAGGTGGCATGTTTTAATTGGGCCTATTATGAATGGTTAGAAAAGAAACTGATTTTACTATTCATTCCTCTTATTCAGTTGTTAACTATTGAGTAGGCAGTGTAACTGCATTGATTCACAAAATCAATCTTAGAGTGGCTTGGAATGTAAATCATAATATAGATTGACACTAATTGGCAAAATGGCAAGAGGATCTAAAGTTGTGTATTATCAATGCACCATCATAATTAACATCTTAAGAAGATCATCTCTTCCTTTTATGCCAAAATTAAAGATAAGAATTCAAATCAAATAAGGAATTTTATGCCCCTCACAAGGTAGAATTTCATCTTACAAGATTGGAGGAGTTGGTTGAAGGCTAAGTCAATATTTAAATTCTAAGAGACAAGTCTCCTCCAAAATAGGTTAAATTTATTGATCTTTGATAACTTCAAGCCTCAATTGAGGAATTCTATGCCCCCTCCCATCTTGGAGACTTCAAAGCAAGTGTTAAACATGGAGAAGAGAAGATGTTGATTGAAGTTAAAACTTTCAGTTATGTTTCAATTTCTAGCCTTAATGAAAGCATTGATGACAAGCTTACATGCATGTCCCCTCATAAAATGCTCATTTAACTATATATACTTGTTCTTTCTAAGTAATTGAGATACATTTAGATGGTTGTGGCTTAGCTCTATCGAATTTAATACTTGTAAACACCTTATTGAGTAATAAATAAACTAATTTTACCTTCCCATATGTTGGTTATTATGTGAAATTAATGAATTATTAATGTAAACTTATGACAATAAAAACCTATCCCTGATTTATGTCTAATTTTATGCACCTTTATGAAATAAATTTGATCTTGTGCAGGTTGTAGTTTGGGTCTCTTAGAGTTTATGCAATTCATAGTTGTGATGAATGTCATTTGAGCTTCCTAATACAAGTGGTCATCCTTCTAGGTATTGTTATAAGTTAGATCCTTTATAAAAAACATTTATTCCTAAGATTCATTGGTAAATTATGAGTTATGTATGTCTGAGTGCTCTTTGAGTTCATTATGTGTTGTCTAAGCAAGTTGAGGTATTCAATTTTGGTGCATCACCTCATAGTTAGTCTTAGAAGTATAGGAAGTAGTTGTGTGTCTCTCTCTTTTCATTCTCAAAAAGTAGTTTAGGTGAGGATCATCAAGGGAACCAACCCTCTCTAGAGTTTTACTTCCATTATAGGTCACCCACAACCTAGAAGTGATCCCATTGTGTCGATTCGGTGAAGAAGCTTGAAGACCTTCCTCAAGGGTGCAATCTCAATTTGAAAATAGTTTCTGGTTGGACAAGTATTCAAATTACTTCATCTATTGAGGAATTTTTTGGTGTTTTTCTTTAGCATATTAACATTTGGAGGCATTTATACAAGCATCAATGGTGATTCCAAGCTATATATAATTGATTTTAAGCAATCCAAGTTTGTAAAGAACATCAATTGGTATGTATTTCAATCCTCCATTTTATTAAAATGCATCTTTTATACCTTCATATCCTTTGTATCAAGCTAAGAATATTTATTGATTCACCTCAAGTTGCCCTAAACCAGTAGGATATCAACATTATTATAATATTTACCCCCCTCCCAACCCTGCTCACATTTCCAATCAGCCTTGGCAAAGTCATTTTATTTCCAATTAGCCTAAAAAAAGTATGCAAGAAATAAAATTTGACTTTGAGAGATAATGTATGGAGAATGATAGGGAAGGGGAAAATTATAGGCATCAAGAAGACCTTGCATTTCAGGGCCTATAAACATCAACAATATGTAGAATCATTGAATAGATATAATGAAGCTTGTAATCACCCTAAATTGGTCAATCAAACACACATATTATTCTTTTCATGGTATTTTCACAAGAGACTCTGACTAAAGAATATGATATTTATTCACATTTAGCCAGAACCTCTTGTCTATCTTATCTTGGTCTTACTACATTCCCTAGATAGCTCTTTACCTATTCCCAATCATCCATAGCTTATCAAGTTCGACCCTTTCAAGCCTAGAGGCCTCTTTTAGACCCTGACCCATCCCCCTAGGTCCCAAACCCCCTGGAAAATAACATCTAAATATGGACTACAACACTAAAACCTAGGGTGTCTAATTTCCAATGCAATTATCCAAGCCCAGTTTTGGTTCTAATAGTCAGTTTCTTTTTTAGGATAAGTCTTACCCCTTTTTTTGCTTCATTCTTAAGTTTCCCAAATGTTGGCCAAATATGAATGAATCTCCCAAATTTGAAATAATGAGTCTCCTATATAAAAGACTACACAAGGCACATTAGACAATAAAAATCAGTCAATAATATAGCTCAATTTCTCTACATCACACTTATATTTACATGCTTGATCAAAGAAGGGCCTAAGAAAAAATCATTCTTGCATTAATCATGTGCGTTAACTATGCAAATTCCCTAAGGGAGAACTATGTCAGATTTGAGACCCTAACTTGAGGGTTAATGTAGGCAATTTCTCTATATCTAGCACTTACTACTTTGGCACATTAGACAATAAAAATTAGTCAATAATATAGTCAATTTCTCTACATCACACTTATATTTACATGCTTGATCAAAGAAGGGCCTAAGGAAAATTCATTCTTGCATTAATCATGTGCGTTAACTATGCAAATTCCCTAAGGGAGAACTACGTCAGATTTGAGACCCTAACTTGAGGGTTAATGTAGGCAATAATTAGAATAATAGGGGTTCTTGATTGTGTGATTATTATTCCCCTAACCTAGTTTTTCCCCCTTTTGATTTTGATATATTTGTTGTTTCCATGTGCATAGACAAGTACAAGTACTGAAGATGGAAACAAACCTACAATAAGTTTCAGTGACTCTCAAGAGCTGAAATCTGGTATGTAAGGTCTCCTAGAACAAACAAATAGAACCTAGAAAGCTCAAACCCATAGGAATATAATGCCAAAACTAGGACTACAATGCTGGACCTCTAGGTGTCCCATTTTAGATGCTCCTATCCAAGTAAAAAATAGACTTATGGGTCATGTTTCTAACAATTTTCCTAGCAAAACTAGCAATTATCAACCTCTAAATCTTCCATCGCAGTCTAGAACCATTTAAGTTTTATTCTCTTCCCTCTTGTTTGTTATTTTTATAAATCAATTGAGCACTTATAGATTCAACAAATCAGTAGGTTAATTAAGGCATATTTATTTACTGATTTAACACTTAATCTAGACCCTTTTACTATTTAGGAAATTAACCCCTATAGTTTCCCAAATTCAATAAAATATTTGGTGAACTTGACTTACTTTAAATTTTTGCAAAAAAACCCTAGAAACACTAGGGCTAATTATTTCTGATTTTTAACAGTATTTTATTGATTTTTTCTAAATTTAAAAATTAGAAAACTATAACTTAATTGATATATTTTCAATAAATTCACTAAAACCCTAGATTTCAAAACTAGGTCATCCAACAATAAGCCTACCTCTTTGCCAATTTTAGACAATTATTTTGGAATTTTTGTAAAATAATTACCTTGTCAAAATTTATTTCAAAATTTCAAAATCAGTAGTTTCTAGTGCCAAAATTTAATTTCAAAAATTACAATTTTTGTATAAATTATAGTGCAATTATTCCATTTCAAAATAATTTTTATAATTTAAAATTATTTCACAATTTTTAAAAATTCTAAAACCCTAGCTAAAAATCCTAGATTCCCAAACTAGGTCCTCAAAACTCAAATTACCCTCCCTTACAATTTCTAGAAAAATAATTTGAATTTATTGTAAATTATTTGGGTTAGCAAAAGTAATTTTCAAAATTCAATGTTAATAGTTCTTTGTGCATTTATTTGCTTCATAATATTTTTCAAACTTCTCTTTGGTGATAAAATGGCCACAAAGGCACTTCATGCTTCTCATCCCATAGATAAATTTCTTAATTTTTTTCACAATTATGATAACGAATGGACCAATTTACAAAATTACACACTAGATAAAAATGTGGAAAATGATTTTATATCTAATGAGGATAATTATTAGTGTTGTAATGAAGAATATTGCCATGCATATGAAAGTGATAGTGAAGAATATTACCATGTGGAAAATGATTTTATATCTAATGAGGATAATTATTAGTGTTGTAATGAAGAATATTACCATGCATATGAAAGTGATAGTGAAGAATATTACCATGTGGAAAATGATTTTATAACTAATGAGGATAATTATTAGTGTTGTAATGAAGAATATTACCATGCATATGAAAGTGATAGTGAAGAATATATAGATACATCTTCTCCTCTAAAACCTATCTCTTTTGTTGCTTCTTCTCAAAATAATACTTTTGCTAAATGGAAAAAATACTTCTCACCTTATTCTCCTAGGCACAATGCATAAAATGCACAAATTAATCATGCACTTTCAAATGAACATATCATTGGTGATGATTTAATTGCATGTGAACCTAATCTCTCTCTACCTTTTGCTACTACTTTTTTAAATACAACAATATAAATGAAATAGAATCAAATTACCAAAGCATAGTTCAAATGATGCATTGTGTTCCTAACTCTACTCTTTCAAAAGAGTGTTCAAATGATAACTCTTCTAATCTTACTTATCATGTTGCAAATGAAGAAAATTTATATATTCCATCCATGGATAGCATAAATACACATGATATTCCAAATTCTAAAGATAACTTATTGTATATTAGAAAGGAATCAAATCTTTCTCTTTCACCTCTCCCTAGCAATGATGGAAGTGATTATGAATACAATAGTGAACATGTAAATGAGTATGAAAATGAAAGTGAATATGAAAATGATACTTCAAATTCTTCCATTTCAAATGAACAAAATAAAAATTGTGATAATGCATGGAATAATGATGACTACTATGCATATAGTGAAGAAGAAAATGCATCTCATACTTCTAACTATTCTCTCACTCCTCTTAAGTCTCATGCATGCCAAAATGTTGATTTTAGATCTATGAATGATTCTACTTCCAATCATTCACATGTTAATTTAAATATCACATCTACTACTAATTTTGAATGTGATTCACTAAAACATAAAAATACCAATGAATCCCCCAAGCCACCCCTCACTACAGTAGAACCCGATTCTCACCCATCACCCAAAGAGAATGGTAGCCCACATCCCTCTCACAAGGTCCAAGCTACCATTACTCCCAAGGTTCAAGTGAGCACACCACCTCTTTATGATCCAATTACTAAATGTAGCATTCCTATGGCTAAAATTAACAATCAAATTCAATGATTAAATGAACCACTTCAAGATAGTAATGTACCATCCCAAGAGATCATCTCTTTGATGCATGTAGTTGGTGAATTATAACACCAAATACATCTTCTTACACTGGAAAACAAAGCTTATAAATCTTGGATGGATGCTAATAATCTACATGATAACCTTGTTCCAAAAACATTCATAAAAGCTGCATTGCCTAATCATCTCCAAACACCATCATTACCTCACTTTGATGGAACTAGAGATCCATTCACATAGCTTTAGGCCTTTTAAAAAGATTTACCACCTCAGACAAGTCCTTTGATTCTAATCAAGTTGTTTTAGTAGACATTAGTGGGGGAAGCATAGAATTGGTTCTTTCATTTACTCCCCTTTGGTTCAATACACACATATGAGGACCTAGAGGAGGATTTTATTAGGAACTACAATATAAACACGGGCCCTCATGTTACATATGAGAAACTTGCCACACTACATCAAAATTATTCACAACCAATAAGCGAGTACATCTTAAGATTTGAGGCTCATTTTTTAAGATTAATATATAAACTAACAGATCTAAAGGTTCAACATATATTCATCAAGGGCCTTCACCAACCTCTCCTCAAGCATTTACTATATCAGAGAGAGCCTTTCTTTAGACATTTGTGTTACATAGTTCTAGCTTTGGAAAATAAATTAGGATTGATTGAGGCAGATTCAATTGATTAGATTACTCTAGATTTCATAGTAGCATCTTCAGATACAATTCCTACTACTCAACATCCACCATGTCCTAGACAATATCATAAACCACAAACAAAAAAGAAAATAGTCTAGAATAGAAAACAAGTTTCTAGAACACCACCCATAATATGCAATATAGAGAATTGCCAACTAACACCACTATAGTTTATTTTAGAGTGGGATAGCCCATATATCATATTGTTAGCACTACTAGCTAGGAGGTTAATCATATTACCTTCTATTCATCGACGAGATACACATCTTTGACATAGACAACCATATCAACCCTTTTGTAATTATCATCATATCCATGGACATAATGTAGATACTTGTTTTGGACTCAGAGATTGCATTTCTAGATGTGTTGATAATGGTATTATAACATTCACATAGGGGGCACAAATATCTCCTCCATCATGGAACCCTAGACCTCATTCCTCCATGATTGAGTCATCCCATGACATTCTTTGACAATAATAATCAGTCACTCATCATGTGAGTCATGTGGTTCCTAGGATAGAATCTCATAGAAGATCTCATATTCCAGCTATTTAGAAAGTTTGGAAGCTAGTTCAGAGAACACAACCTACATATAACAAATTTTTCTAAAGAATACATAGTGCAGTTCCATATACTTATCCAACACCATCACATACATGACAATAAAGTACAATTTTAGAGAGATATTTAATCCAAGTAGACTTTCTAGGTCTTATTTCACCTAGTAATCCATTACATTTGAGATCAAATGAGCATTCTCTACAACATAAATTTTTAACAACACAACTAGTTAGATTACATTTTCTAGAGTTATCACAGTTTATTACAGTTAGTGCCCCACATATAACATTAGCTCTAGGATAGGGTCTTACATAACATGAGCAATATGGGCCCTTGTTCAATTGGTTGATAGGGTTTAGATAGTGTTATAACATAGTGTGATACATCATACATTCATTTTAGCATCAGTTTATAAATTAACTTAGCAGGGCAACAATGGAGCTGGAGGTCTAGATAAGATTTATATTCTTTAAACACTCATGGGAAGGTAATATGCACATATTGGTATCTTACTTTTCCCTCTTACTCACAACTAACATTCCTAATTCTAGATAGCCATCCCTAGCTAGAACCAACCTATCACAGTCTAGATCTTACCAAATCAACTGATACAAACCTTTTTTCCAATATCAAATTAATTCAACTTGTTTAAACAAGTTACTAATCTTAGAATCTAGACCTTACTTATATCCTACTTACAAACCAATTCACTTTACCAAATTAGTTTTACCAATTACAAAACACCAACAAGATTATCGCTCACATATGATTACAAATCAAATAATTACATCCAAACATATCCTAAATATCATCTTACCAAATATATCAACACAATCAAATCACATATCCTACATACCATTTACCAAGTATATACAACTTCAACATCAAACATCAATCAATTATTCCAAACCACAACATTGCAATGCTAGTATAATCTAGAATCCATAATGCACATACACATAAGTTTCAAAATCAAACCAGTATCTATATAACACATAAGTTTTCAAAACATATACATCATGTCAAGGTCAATCAATCATGGATAGGGGTCATTCCCTCACTCTCTCCTCTAGTACTCATCCCATAATTTGTCTATCACTCGATGACTGTCTTCCTCCTTGAGCTCCTGAATGCCTCTTACACTGATTATCTCACTCCAAAAAATCACCATACACCTCACATAAGTCTACATGTCACCATTGAAGATCCATATAATCATCTAAAATCTTGGATCTCACCACTCCATAATTTGAAGGAGGCATCCTGTGCTTATCTCATTTAGCCCTAAGCTCATCTCTCTCTTGCTTCCTTAACATAAGTAGCTATAGCTATAACAACTTGATCAAATAAGTGAGCTTAAACACCAGCCATAACCATAGCTCTCTCTATTAAACCCTCCTCCAAAACATCATTGGGAACATGCCATGTAAGATCACATAGTGTAGACTCAATAATAGTCTCCCAGAACTCATCATCCCCACCACTAACACTAGCACATGCCTCGACCTACATACCCATCACCTCACCTAAGTGTAACAACATTACACTCCATTAGTCATATATAATCTAAAAATAAAAACAAAAACATACATAAATATATAGGCCATATTACAATCACTCACCTCCCACCCTCTAAATCAGCTCAAGTTGTTCATATTCAAGAATATATGGCATACCAGTTGGATATAGTAGATTCCATCAATGCCTTGACTACCACATCATATATGCCTTGATGTAACCCATATCATATACATCAATAACATTTATAATCTCATTTTACACATCTAATAGCAATGGTTCCAACTCCCCCTCAGTCAGTCTGGGATGAGCTCCCACTCTCGTTGGCACCCACATACTCCTCAACGATATCCATACTACAGGAGGAACATCCTATCAAACTCTGAAATGCCTAGTCATGTGCTCATATTGAAAGTACTCATAAACTCTAGACCAATGATCATGTAACCAAAAACTCACTCTCATGTACCATATCTGCTCTCCATCCTTTGGCCATCTAGGAAATCCTCTATAGGGCCTCCATTTAATATCATGAGCCACCAATTTGTCTAGCAACTATCTATAGTAATCCATCCTAAGGGATTGAATATCCAACTCACTAGTCGAATGCTAAAAAAATGGGTATGGATATGCCCAACTCACTCTCAACAATCTAATTGGCTATACAACCACTATATGCTCATAAGCCCATCAATACAATAAAGTGGCTACACAGATACTACCACTAAAAGACTCCTACATAAATCTATATAAATCTCTATACAGATGAGAGAGCATAGTCCTCCCCCATGAAAACACAATACCATACATCTAAATACTCCAAACCACTTTGTGCATCCTATAAGTAATAGATACTCCACTGCCATCCATAATAATAAAAGAAGCCAATAATACAACCAACCACTTTCGTAGGCACAGAACACTCGACTACACAATAACTGATAGTAATATATCATTGTCACTACCCCTACAATGTACTCTTATGAACATCCCTAAAAAGTATCTAGATGCATGATCAATGACATCCACACCCATGTCATCTTATAATGACACTTATCTCCCACTGATTGGTAAATATAAAATCTAATACACATCCTCTAGAGTCACAGTAGTCTTCCTTGTCAGAAGCTAGAATGTACATATATCATCATTCCACCTCTCACATAAGGTGGTGACCAAATATCTATCCCACTACACTATACCAAGATCACATACATGACCTATCCCAACCCTATCTATAACAACATGCTCATCATTAGATAATGGTAATAAGCTTAGAGTCTCCATAACCTAGCCTCTATGAAACTCTCTCATCCGGACCTTACCCTGAAAACACTAGTAAGCAGACTATATGATAGAAAATCATGCTAAGGAAAAACAAATAAGAAATAAAAAAATAGGAATAACTCAAAAATTGAAAAATCCACCCACATTAGACAACAACACTACAAAAGGACACTAGTGTTGCAACCTAGACAACAACACTAACTCTAGGACAACAACATTGAAACTAGTGAAAGAATTTTTAAACTACTTTAAATTGACTCAAAATAGATTAAACTTGCCAAAATTAGGCCTTACATATGAATATAAGTAAAAATCTATTGTTATTCACCAGAAAAACCTCCTCAACAACTTGAATCTATGCTACCAATTGCTCATAATGAGTCATGGTAGGTACTCATCTCCTCAACATCTTCTCACTCCACAGCTCCAATCTCAAACTAGTCAATACACAAATGAATCATGATTTAGTAAAATCTTCCCTATATCAAACCACTTTCTCAATAAAATCAAAATTCTACTTGCTTGTAACTTAAGCTTTGTAGTTCCATTTTACAAACCATTTTATTCCTCAGAATCATGATAATGACACCTTCAACATAAAGCAGGACTCACTCTCTTACTACATTATTTTCCTACCATGGCACATATGTCTATACACTTATCTAGTACCTAGATTAGTCCTCACCAAGCAAACATCTTTTTAAAACATTCAAACAACCCAACTTGTTTGATCAAATCACTCTTTCATCCCATTCAATCTATTTTTACCTCATTTGCCTACCATGGCACGATAACTTCTATATATCTACTAAACCTAGATACAAGCTTTGATCTTAATCAACCAAAGATACCTTTCACTTCTAGTAATTCAATTTCACCAATTCAATAATAGCTTTTTAATCTATTTGATACATGCCAACCATGTTTCTATATGTTCTGCTACTAGTCGTTACTTTTGCCTCAACCTTCTCTATCACAAATCTCATCCCTTTCCCCAAAAGGGGGGCACCATTCATACTATCCCTATTCCCATAATGTGGTCATACTAAAATGAAATTTTTGCAACTTGAGTATGACTTGTGACACCTAAACCATAGGCCTCTCCTACTCGCTTACATAACCCACTTAGGTATGTTTTCACTATTTCCCAGTCATTTGAAGCCTTTTAGATTCAGCCCCTGCTATCCTAAACTCCTCTCCTAGGTACATATCTATCCTCTAGGGTCCCTTTCCCATTATAAAATAGTGCCATAGGTTGGAATACAATGTTGGGACCCAGGGTGTCTACTTTTTAGCACTATTGTCCCAGTCCACAATAGCCTCAAACGATCAGATTTTCCTAAATCCTTATATTTTCCCTTGTTAGCCTAATGTGAGTTCATCTAACCCAAGATCACTAGTTTCCCTATACAATCCCATTCAAAGGTCATTTAGATGGGTTGGAAATCATTCAAAAGGCACAAGATAGAAATATACTAAAGCACACTCAAGCAAATCTTCCTATTCTTTGCATATAACCAATCACTATTATTTCTAGCCTATCTAAGCTCTTGCACCCGTCACGAGTCATCTCAAATTTTCTCAAATTCACATACACTTGTATTACATACACAGGATTTCATAATACACATTCAAATTATGAGAACCACATTGGCCTTGATCCCTCTTCAGAGTATTGGTATGTAGGTTGCGTGCCCACACATGGGGTGTGATCACACGTTCAGTGCATATTACACACCAACCCATTTTTCTAGTTGGATTCAAGATCACCTATTAAGCATGAAGAGGAACTAGGATCCTTGAAGATAAAATCATAGAGCTTTGTGAACAACTAGGACTCAATATTTTAGACATAGGGTCTCTTGGAGGAAACAAACAACCCAAAAAGATCAAAAAGCTCAAATACCAAAGACTATAGTACCAAAACTTAGACTACAGTGCTAGAAATCTAGGTGTCCCATTCTTGGTGCTCCTATCTAGGTAGAAAATAGACTTTTGGATCTTATTTGTGACAGTTTTGACAGTTAGATCAATAATTTGTAGCCTCTATCTCCTTCGTCTTAGCCCAAAATCAGATGAGTTTTACTCTCTATCCCCTTGTCTGCTATTTTTAAAAATCAATTAAGGACTTATAGATTCAATAAATTAGTAGGTGAATTAAGGCACATTTATTTAATAATTTTTCCCTTAATCTAGACCCCTTTACTATTTAGGAAATTAAACCTATAGTTTCCCAAATTCAGTAAAATATTTGGTGAACCTGACTTCAAATTTTTGCATAAAAACCTTAGAAACCCTAGGGCTAATTATTTTTGTTTTTTGGCAGTATTTTTATTATTTTCCTTAAATTTAAACATTAAAAAACTATAATTAATAAAAATATTTTCAGTAATTCACTAAAACCCTAGTTTACACATACTAGGTCCTATTTGCATACAAACACTTTCAAATCACTAGGAAAAATATATTGCTAATTTTAGAAATATTTTCAAAATTTTCCTAAATTTTTCAAGCTCAATTCTACAAATTTATAACAATTTTTTCAAATTATTACATTAATTTTGAAAAATTATTTTCAAAGCCCTAGTTGCATCAACTAAATCCTAGTAATTTTCAAGTAATATTCCACTTATTTTTTGAAAATTTTGATTGGATATTAAAATAAAAAAATCACTTCAAAATTCAAAAATTCATAGTAATTCAAAAAAAATTATGTCTCAAAACCCTAGTTGCATCTACTAGGTCCCATTAAAGCAAGTAATTTCCCATAATTTCCAAAATTTTATCTCACATACTTAGCTCAACAAATTAATTTCAAATTCAAAAGTTCATAGTATTTTGAAAATAATATTTCTGAAAAATCCTTAGTTGCGTATACTAGTCCCTACTTTGCATCTTGATCTATCACCTTACATACTTGGAGTTTGATATCCTTTTTATGCATATTTTAGTTCATTGTTTAGATTACTTTAATGTAATCTATTCTATTATTTTCCAAGTTGTTTTTCTTATGCCATCTAAATTCCTTGCATCTCTTCCTTTGAAATGAAGTGCAAGACTTAGTGGCAACCCTCTTGAATTCAACCAAATTCTAGCAACCTGTTTCCATAACATGGATAAGCAATAAACTCATGTCCCTATTATAGATCCTACAAATCTAGATTACACTAATTTCAATGAACATGATTTTGATAATGAGCAATATGAGAATAATAACGATGAGACACATACTGATGCTCATGTTCTATCACATTGGACTACCGATCCACTTCTACCCATTGTTGACAATGAAGTTGTACTCAAGAAAGATTTGATTTTTCAAAATTTTAGAGACAACCCCATGATCATGCTAACATCTTAAAATATATCATGGAACTAAAAAAAGGCCAAACAAGTTGAATCTTCTCAAACTATAGAGACACCAATTACACTTGACACTACAGGGGAAACTATTTCACAACCCCCTATAGTAGCCTAACCTTCTTCTATGCCACCAACTATAGCTAGTACATCCCTACCTCCTAATGTGGTAGCCCTTGTGCAAGAGATTTGATCTCTTCAATCCAAGGTGCAACATCTTGAGCAAGGTACCACTAGATCTACACAGGCATTGGATTCCTTCACTCTATTGCATACACCTTTGGCATGACATATAGGTACTACACCCTTACCACCTAGATTTGTACAACCTAAGCTCACTCTTTATGAATGCAAGGGTGACTTAGAGACACATTTGAGAGCCTTTCATATAACATTTTTGGATTATGTAACCAAATGACTGACTATTAACTAAATTATTTCTAAGGAGCCTCAAGGATTATGCATTACAATAGTTATAGTCTACTAAATCAGTTGGTCAATGCATTAAATTCTCTTGCCAACATGTTCTTAGTAAAGTTTAGTATTGATATTAGTGATAAGGCTTTATATTCCCAAATTGCACAACAAAAATAGATCTCAAATGCGCCTCTCACTGATTATGTTCTCAAATACAAGACCATATTGGTGAAGATGACTAGCCCTATGGTAGATCAAGAGTTATAAGACCTCTTCAAACAAAGTCTTCTACTAGTTTTGCATGAGATAATCATGTTCAAATGTTTCTCTTCTTTCACTAAATTGTGTCACACTTTAAAAGAAAGAGAAATCAAACTCATTTCAATGGGTAAACTTAAGTACACAAGTGCACCAAATACAACTAATAAGAGTAACAACAAAACCCCATATAAGGTCAAATTCAATGACAATAAAATACCAACTCAATAGATAGTTAATGTAGCTTTAGAGCCCTCACAGAAAGTCACTTTATCAGCACCTCCTCGATGACATTTTTCAAATCTACCAGTTCCTCTAGCTAGAGTTCTACAACAGTTATTAGAATGTCACATCATATCTATTCCTCTTATCAGATAAATTGATCCAGTAAAGACTCTTCCATGGGGATATGTCTAGAATGCATTTTGTGATTATCACAAGGCACTAGGGCATACAAAAAATAGATGCATTAGTCTCAGGCATAAGATACATGATCTAATTGATGATAATCAAATTGATCTAGGAACTTTAACTGAGCCTCCTCTGGCCAAACCAACATAAGATAAGTCACTCAAAATCTTTTTAGATCCATTTCTATAGCATGACAAGTCAAAGACATATGACACATCAGGTGTATATCATGCATATCAAACACATCTTCCACTAATTACATATAGGACACCAACAGCTAATTCACATGTATTGAGCCACATGATTGGTAATTTTCATTCTAGCATTTTAGTTTGGCTTTCCATCTCCTTTTTTGAGAAAGAGATTATTAAGGATGACACATTATCACACACTCTTAATTAGAGATTTTATTCATGGTCATCCCATTCACATTATTCAAATTGAAAATGGATCTAACATTAACATGTGTATTATGACACTACTATAGCACTTGGGTTATATAGAGTAGGATATTGCCCTAATAAATATAATTATCAGTGGTTTTAGTGGACATAGTTAGACTACATTGGGTGAGATCCTCATTCCTCTACAAGTTTGTCCTACACACATGACCACCTCATTTACTATAGTTCTTAGTGCGAGAGTTTTTGACATGTTACTTGGCAGACCTTAGATATAAAAAATCTAAGTAGTTCCATCTATAGTACATTGATGTGTGAAATTAATTCATGTTAATTAGGTTATCATAGTTACTGGAATTCCATACAAGTTGCCACTTTTAGTTTTAGAGCCAATTTCAGTTATAGAGCCAATTTTAGTTCCATTACCATTTCTAGCTCCACCACCAATTTTTTCTCCAATTCAGCATCAGACATAGATATGATAGCCATCACTAATATAAAGGGTTCATACACCTCCATAGATTTAGGATTCTAGATAGCTTCCAACTACAGTGTTCACACCCAGAGTAGTTTCATTGAGATCTCATGTATCTACAAATAGAGCACATGTTTCATGAATTTCTCCTACTTCCAAATGGGTCCCTAAGAGACCTACAACTACATCCACTTCTCAAAATTATAGAGGGTCCCGATAGTCAGTTTTTACTTCAAATATTTTAGAGAATTTATCGCATATATAACTTTTAGAGCCATAGTCTCAATATTTCCATCATACTTCATGATCACGCATGATTCACTCTTTGATATAGGACACCATGATAAAAAGTCTCATTTGAGACTCATCGATTAGTATCATTTCCTTCTAGTATTGATTGTACATAGTTTCCTCTATTTAATTGTATATAGCTCAAATATTTCAAAATAAAAAAATAATATAATATTTTAAAAACATAAAAACATGTCAATTATATGCAACATATACATTTTACATTGAGAACCATTATGCTAGACTTACATTACATTATTCTATGCTATTGTTTGTCAATTTATCTATATTACTAGGCTTCACTTGATCTTCTTTGAGTGTGTGCAGTCCATCTAGATCCTTGATTACTTCACTCCACTCATCGAGGGGGCATCTTACTTCTACATTATAACTACATATTGATACATCTACCCACTATGGGCATACTCTACATGACTACACCATCTAAGTTATGTCATTCTTATAGTATAAACTCTAGACATATTATTGTAGTATGTTCCTTACTTACTTATACAGATATCACATCGAAATTGATTAGCATATGTCACACTTTTATATTTCATAGCATATACATTAGTCTTGTATTAAATATCTTGTATACTCTTGCTTCTTGCTTTCCTTAGTTAGATGCATGTTTATATTTCTAGTACTTTGCATGCTTCTACTCTTTACTTTGATTATCTAGATGTGTTTGCATTTTTTAGTTCCTATTTGCTTCCTCCTTATGTTCTAGAACATTTGCCAATGTCCTTTGTTCTTTGCTATATGTGTGTGCCTTTAGACACTTGCCAATGTCCTTTATGTATGCCTTTATTGTGCTTGTGGCCCTTATGCCAATCTTTGCTTATTATTATTATGTGTGTATGTGGTATTTTAACATGCCTTGTGTGCTTATTTGGCCCCTAGACCACCCTTGCATGTTTCTTGCTTCTTGCTTTATATGCTTGTTACTTGATTACTTTTCTTTGTGTGCAATGCCATGATTCCAATCATGCATTTACCTTGATTCTTGGATGCCATGATGGACATTAGCTCCATCCCTCCATGCCACTAACAACTAACAACTAATATTTCAAATTCTAATTTACTCTTATGCACATGCTATTACATTGTTATATCTATCTAGGCATACCCCTGTAGATCTAAAAATCTCTCTCTATAACTTTTAATATATCTTGAAATAAAGTATATCAATGCTATATCAAATGTTTTCATAACTTAACACACTTGTAAAGATTTTTATTTTGAGGGTAGTCTTTACAGGGTCTTCATGCCTACCCTTAGAAGAGGAGGCAACAAACAGGGGTTTTGTAACAAATATCAGAGCTCCTAATAGTCAAAAAAGTAGTTTCAAAATAGTACAATCTAGAATATGTAAATCAACATAGGCAAACCAGACCTAGTAAATAGTAGAGAATCCATATTAGTCATTAGTTTTGGTTCTGGACAATAGTGCCAAAAATCAGACTATAGCACTTGAATCCAAAGTGTCTAGTTTTTGGCATTGTTGTCCAAATATCAGAATATTTAGTTTTTTTAGAATCAAGTAGAGATGTGAGTTCAGTCATAGTTTTGCCAGTATATTTTAGTCTAGAAATTAGCAGTTTTTAGCACTTATTTTACTCGAAGAATCTAGATATAGGGGGAATCATGTGTGACATGAGGGCTTCCATTTTTAGTTCAGATATGGTAGTTGATACAAATTTTAGTTTAAAATATATGTTAAAGACACTAGTTATTGGGGGCAATGTGTGTGGCACATGGGCCTTCTCCATTTTTGAGTTTATTGCATTTTATTACACATTCTTAGCAGTTGTATGCCTTTATCTATAGATGGTTGGTATTAATTTCAAGTAAACTTTAGTACAAGTTTGCTTCTTATGTACCTAATTTCTCAAGTGGCTTCCTAAACTTTAAGAGGGGCTTCTATACAAGTCCAATCTCCATCTTTTGAAGTGGCTAACAGTGGCCTAGTTTTTAGTTTACATTTGACTATCCATGCCAACATTATTAGATCATATCACATTCAGGGGCTTCATGAGCCATCTCATATGACATTCATCTATACTGATATTTTCTCATTTAGTGTCACATCATAAGGAAATGATGGAGCCAAAGGTCTAGCTAACCTTTGTATTCTTGAGCCACCTATTCAAAGGGATTGGACACATGGTCTAAACATTAATTAACAAATGCATGATTTTTTAACTTCATTTAGCTGGTGATGATGGAGCCAAAGAGCCTACCTTTGCATTCTTAAGCCAACTTCTAGGGGATTGAACACTTAGCTCATTCATCGATATAACTCTTGGTTTAGTATACTTCCAACAACACCCAACACAACCCAATAGCATAATAAGTTCTGTATTGTTTCATGTATCTGGTGAGGTATATTCATTCCTTTCTCTTCCTTCCTATCTCTTTACCCAAATGTGTACATTTTTGTTTTAGATATAATGTATCTAGTAAGAACTGATACCCAAACCATATCTATTTTACAAACTGCTTTCCTTTTTGTAGACTTAAGTAGTACAATGTTGGGACCCCTGTGCTCTCACTATGCACAACCCAACATCACATAACTTCTTGGGATTAGCCTCATAGGTAAGTTTAGGTACACTTCTATTTTTCTCTTTTATCCTAGTATTTTAATTTATTTCATACTTAGAATAAAGTAGGGCTAAATATAATTATACTAAAATTGAATTTATATAACTTGAGCATGACTTGTGATACCCAAACCATAGGTATCTCCTACTCGCTTACACAACCCATTTAGGCATGTTTTCACTATTTCTCAATCATCCATTGCCTTCTAGATTTAGCCCCTACTATCCTAGACTCCTTTCCCAGACATAGATCTATCCCCTAGGGTCCCTTTCCCCCTGGACAATAACACCATATGTTGGACTACAATGTTGGGACCTAGGGTGTCCACTTTCCAGCATTGTTGTCCCAATCCACAATAGCCTCAAACAATCAAATTTTCTCAAATCCTTATCTTTTCCCTTGTTAGCTTAATGTGAGTTCATCTAACCTAGGATCACTAGTTTCCCTATAAAATCCCATTCAAAGGTCATTTAAAAGGGTTGACAATCATTCAAAAGGCACAAGCTAGAAATACACTTAAGCACACTCAAGCAAATCTTCCTATTCTCTGCATACAACCAACCACTATTATTTATAGCCTATCCAAGCTCCCACACTAGTCACGGGTCATCTAAAGATTTCCCAAATTCACATACACTTACATTGCATACACATGATTGCATAATACACAATCAAATTGGGAGAACTACATTAGCCTTGATCCTTCTTCAGAGTATTAGTATGTAAGTAGTGTTCCCATACACAAGTTGTGATCATATGTTCAGTGCATATTACACACTAACCCCTTTTTCTAGTTGGATTTGAGATCACCTATCAAGCATGAAGAGGAACTAGGATCCTTGAAGAAAAAATCAATTGCACACGGAGCTTCGTGAATAACCAAGAATCGATATTTCAGGTATAGGATCTCCCAAAGCAAATGAATAGAACCCATAAAGCTCAAAAATCTTAGACACTAAGGACTATAGCACCAAAACTTAGAATATAGTGCTAGACCTCTAGGTGTCCCATTTATGATGCTCTTATCCAGGTAGAAAATAGAATTTTGGATCTTATTTTTGATAGTCTACCCAGCCAGATCAATAATTTATAGCCTCTATCTCCTCCATCTTAGCCTAGAATTAACTAAGTTTTACTCTCTATCTGCTTGTTTACTATTTTTAAAAATCAATTAAGCACTTCCAGATTCAATAAATTAGTAGGTTAATTAAGGGATATTTATATACTAATTTTCTCCTTAATCTAGACCCCTTTTCTATTTAGGAAATTAAACCTATAGTTTCTCAAATTTAGTTATTCTTATGATATTTACCCCCCTCCCAACCCTGCTCATGTTTCTAATCAGCCTTGGCAAAGTCATTTTCTTTCCAATCAGCCTAAAAAAAGTATGCAAGAAATAAAATTTGATTTTGAGAGATAATGTATGGAGAATGATAGGGAAGGGGAATACAATAGACATCAAGAAGACCTTGCATATCAGTCTTATAAACATTAACAATAGGTAGAATCATTGAAGAGATATAATGAGGCTATAAGAGATCAAATGCAGTAGCTGCCTATAAGAATACAAAGAATTGAGTCCAAAATACCAATTTAGGAACAAGAAGAAACCCTTGAACCTTCAAGAGAGTCTACTTGCTTTAAGATTTTAAGTTTTAGGACTCCTAACCCAATAAAAGAGCCTATGCTTGTGAAAAATCCCCCCATTCTTCCTCAAGTCCCTCAAGCTCCTCAATCAAGGGAGTTTTCAAGTTTCTCATCTACTCCTCCTATGCCAATCCAAAATGAAGAGAGGGATAAGGTTGTAGAAACTAAACCAAGAAAGATTACAATTTTTTTGATCCCTTCACCCATCCTTCAATTTGTAATTGTTTATAAAGATCAAAGCATATTAGAACATGATAGGTTGATTGTTGAGTGGAAGGTAAAAGAAAAGCATCTAGGTGAAAAGGAGAATTTATCAAGAGAGGATGATGAAGACATGACCATATGGAAACCTTATTAAACCAAGTACCCTAGTTATAAAATGAAAAATATTTGTGCTATTGAAATAGAAGAATCAAACTTGAAATAAGAGGAGAAAGAGCATCTTGATGGAGAAAGGTCAACTCTTTCTAATCTAGAATGCAATCAAAGGCATGATCAAGAGTTGTATTGATCAAATGAGCTTTAATTTAGCATAGAAGAAATTCATGTTGCAATCCTTGAGGATTAAAACCAAATTATAATTACAAATGAGCCTCAAGAAATCTATCACAAAGATGTTCAAGTGATAGAAATAATAGTTACTTCACAAGATGACACCTCCTAAAATGAACAAAATAAAATCTTGAAAGGAGTTGTATCAGTTCTTGATGAGCAAGAGAAATTTGATGACTCATGACAATAGTTTTATCATGATTTCATTGAGGAACTTGAAGTGTTAAACATATCTAAGGTCATTAAAGGGTAGAATGAGAATGTTCTTTAGGAAATTGAGGCTCTTAAAAAACCAACAATTCCTAAAGGTCATGTTCAAGAGGTCCAAGAGTAGGTTGTAATAGACTTTGAATAAAGTGATATTCCCCAAAGTAAGTCAAAAAATTATATGGAAAAATATTAAGGGTTTATAAGTAGTAAAGAAAGACTTGATGATATTGCAACACATGAAAATGAAAATGATGATGTTATAGAGTGGCAATAGTAATTTGAATTGATTCAAGACATTGAGACTCTTTGTAGGCCTACATCTCCTAGTGATGACATTGATAAAGTGGTTGCTAAGGCTGGAGAACATGTTTAGAAATATGTTAATTAAAACACATCTCAAGTAGACCTTGATGAAGTTAGAAATCAATATTTACATCTCCTTAAAGAACTTCAATAACTTGCATTAATTGACAATCAAGATGACATATCTCAAGATGTCATGAAAAGTTAAGAACATTATTCTAGTGATCCATTAGAGGTTGAAGTTGAAGCTATCCATATGAGTCAAAATGTGATCACATCGAAGAGATTTCTTATGTTGAATAATAACCTTAGGTGAGCATTGAACCACAAGAAAAGTTTGTCTATATTGGAGATATGTTTTCTTTAGTTGATTCACTTAGAGACAAGCCAAAGAGGTTGGCAAGCAAGAAAAGAGATGATCTAAATATAATGACACTCAAAAAATAGCTTATTCCTCATATTTTTCAACCATATGGAGAACACCTAAGAGGTTTTTACTTTTATCTAAGTGGAAAAGAGGTATTTTTAGTCTTGTATATAGTATTATTAGATTTCACTGTCCTCCAAGTTATCTTATACATGTATTATTGTTGTTTTGAGGATGCATTTTTAATTTTAGATATGCATGAGGAAGTTACAATAGTGTTTATCATATTTAGATCATATTTTGTGATGATTTTCATGACTCCATGTCCAATGGACTTATAAGGTAGCTAGTCTTTTGCTTAGCAGGCAAACATCCCATAAAGGTTGCTAGAATGTTGACCATTTTTGGTTACCATGAAATAGAAACATTCAAATCTCATGTTTTTAAATCTCAATCAAAACTTAGAAAAAAAGTAGTCCAAAGAGAGAACATATATACTTTATAAATAATTTATGAATTCTCAACTTCTCAAGAATTCTCGACCAATGCAGTGCATTCCTAGACCCTATAAGAATAAAATAGTAAAAAGAAAACTATTTTAGGTTTTTCTTGATGATGGATTCAAGAGGCAATGAGCTCAAATTTGACAAGCCCTCAATGATGTCTTGACATCTTCCTAGTTTTTAAGTGATAGTAGGAATTTGGTCTAATTAAATAACACCAAAGATAACCATTTCAAGGTTTTCTAAAAGTGGCCCAATACCATGTGTCCATTGTGTAATGATCATGAGCCCTTTCAAAATACCTTTCAACACTTAGTCAATTTTCATGAAGTTTATCAGCATCTTCATGTCAAAAAAGTATCAATCAAGTGGGCAATCAAAATGATTCTATGCATTGTAATCCCTTCAGGTTAGTAGGTTAGTGGGATGATGCCAAGTTGTGAAATCACATTATTCTACTCTTTTAGATATTTTCATGTAGACTAGACATGATTTTAGATCCCCATGATAGTAGGTGAGTAAGATAGTCCCATGTGGTGCAATTACATTACTACATAACCTCAAGGTAGTCTGTGTAAGCCCTTTAGTGTGTCAAAATAATAGGTGAGTGAGATGATGCCATATGGTGAAATCTTACTTCACCATGATATAAATAGTCAAAAATACTTGTTAGTATCTTGAGGTGGTAAAATTATTAGACTTATCAGAGCCCAACCCAATTAGGGAATGCCACATAAATTTATTTTCATATATGCCCATCTCCTAGACCTGGCATAGATGACTAGGCAAAGTAGATAGATCTAGGATTGAATGGTAGCATGACAAGTGGTAGCTATAAAGTAAGACTAGGGATAGTGTGGTGGGAGATCAACCAATGGGAGATGGGCATGTTTCTAAGTGGTGGTCCCATTGGAAATACCAATCCCTTTTATAGTGTGATAAGGGGACCAATATTATATTAACACATGGTGCAATCAATTAATGAGCTCCAATCATAAATGGTCTTTCAAGATCAAGTAACTGAGTACTTTTTTATTATAAAGTGATTTTATTATCTTCCCTTTGTGAATATGGGAAAAAATTCCTAGGGTGAATATAGTGAGTTTGACAGATGTTACATGGCCAAAACCCAATTTTAGTGAGCTCGAGGTAAGGATAACATGAACTCAGATGGAAAATTTATGAGGAACCTAGTTTTATCGAATATACCATCTTAAAGTATATGATATCAACTTAGGGGTTGTATTTAACTTGAGCTTAGATGGATGAAGATCTCTCCAAAGATCATAAGACTCTCCAATGAGTCACTAAGTGTAAAATAAAGATGAATCCCTGGCTAATTGAGAAAAAGTGGTAATTGATTACTTCTTGGAATCAATCCAAATGAAGTGGCATGATTTAATTAGGCCCATTATGAATAGTTAGAAAATAAACAAATTTAGTGACCTATTACTCTTGTTCAACTATCAACTCATGAGCAAGTTGTGTAACTACATAGATTCACATAACTAATCTTGGAGTGGCTCAACATGCAAATAATAACACAACTTAGCTCCAACTAGTAGAATGGTAAGAGGAGTTGAAGTTGTGCATTTACAATAAACCATCATAATTAACATCTTACTAAGATCATATCTTTTCTCTATGCTAAAATCAAGGAGAATAAGTCAAATGAAATAAGGACTTCTATGCCCCTCACAAGGTGGAGTTTCATCATGCAATATTAGAGGAGTTAGTTGAAGGCTAAGTCAAGATTTAAAGTCTCAGAGATAACTCTCCTATAAAATAGGTCAAATTTCTTGATATTTAACAACTTTAATCCTTATTCAAGGACTTATATTCCCCCTCCCAACTTGGCAACTTTAAAGAAAGCGTTAAACATGGAGAAGAGAAGAAGATATCGATTGAAGTTAAATATTTAGCTATGTTTTAGTTTTTAGCCTTAATAGGGTAATTGATGACAAGATTGCATGTAGGTTTCCTCGTGAAAGGCTCCTTTCACTATATATACTTGTTCTTTCTAAGTAATTGAGATACCTCTAGCTGTGAGCAAGGAATCCAAGAGGGGAGATTAGTATAGTGTTAGTTAAGAAAATCAAATCAAAATAAACACATTAAACACTAACACCTCTAGCCTAAACATTAGGGAGAGCATATGTAACAAGTAGACAATGAAAACACAACTATAAAACAAGATAAATGTTCCTTTTACCTTCTTTGTAGCTCTAAAATTGCTTGTTGAGTTGGCTTGCTCGGCTATGTGCTCAAAAAATATTTGTCAATGAAGCTCCATTGCTCCACCTCTCCTTGGAACCTTGGTAATGTTGGTTGGATTAGCTTGGATTATGAAATTTTCATGGTAATACTACAATGAATCTTTTTATAGGTATTTTGGAATAATAACATTAAACTAGAAAAGCTTTATGATCAATAGGTGAGGCCTTATATTTATATCATCTGAAGTTAACTCTCACTCAAGTTAAGTTAGGTTAGTATGAATCATGGTTGAGTTTAAACCAGCCCTATGTGAGTTGAGGATAACTCCAATTGATTTAAAAAGGTGGCATGATATTATGATTTTTAATTAATAGGCATGTCTCACAAATTTAGATATTTTGTGAGAGCTTGACAACTCACAAAAGCAATGATGAAGAAGCTTCATATTTTGAATTTTTGAATTTCCATTTTTAGATATTAATTAATTACAAATGGATTATTTATCTAAGAATTTAATATAGTTTAATTAGTTTATTCATTTTTATTATCATTTTATCTCTTTTATGAATTGTTCAAGTGCCCTACTTTAGGTCATAAGGTGATTGGAGATCAATTCATGAGAGGTTATTATTACATAAATGATAATACCCCAAATATTTATGCCTCAACATATTTATGATCACTAATGAATGATGTGTGGATGAAATTGGGATGTTTAGTGATTCCTAGGCTTAATGCACTATTTGTAGAAATCAGTCTGAAGTCTAATTGGAAGCTAGTTGTCGCCAGAATGGGGTGTCTATAGTTTGCCCCTATTTGGGAAAGTATTTCTAGTTATAGGCATGTTAATGTATTCTCAAATAATTAAAATGTCCTTAATTCCTAATGCCCCAATAGGTGATGGATGAACCTTGAATACCCCATCGAGGGAGTGGGTGATAAATAAGGTCAGAAATTAGTCCCTTAAAAGAAGGAAAATGATGGGACCTAAAGGTAAATGGGGTGAAAAATATTGATTTGACCAAAGGTAGTTATAATGAGTGGTATAGTGAGATTCCCTAGTTGGGTAGATAAAAAATGATGATTTTCCCAAAGGTGGTTATAATCATCGACATAATGAGGTGAAAAAGAATGTTTTGCCCAAAGGTGGTTATCGTCATTAGCAGAATGAAAACACACCCCAATTGTCATTTAGAGATAATGATTTTGCCCAAAGGTGGTTATAATCATTAGCATAATGAAAAATTACCCCAACAAGATAGGAAAATGATAATGATTTGCCCAAAGGTGATTATAGTCATTAACATCCACAATGATTTGCCCAAAGATAGTTATAATAATTGGCACTACAGTTTGACACAATATGGAAAATTAGAAAAGGGGGATTACATACTGAATCCATACTCACAGAGTAAGAGTAAGTTGGCATAGAGGAGAAACATGAATTTGGGAAACTTACTAGTATGGAGATGCACATCCTAACTAACAAGGATTAAAATTCATTAATCATTGGCACTACGGTTTGACACAATATGGAAAATTAGAAAAGGGGGATTACATACTGAATCCATACTCACAGAGTAAGAGTAAGTTAGCATAGAGGAGAAGCATGAATTTGGGAAAATTACTAGTATGGAGATGCACATCCTAACTAACAAGGATTAAAATTCATTTGTGATTTAATTAGTTTGTATTTATAGGATATGAAGGTAGATAGAGAATTTGTTAGGTGATCAAGGAGAAGTACCTCAACCTCATTGCTTGTAAAATTCCCTGAGCTGATTTTTTTTGTAGCAAATGATGGTATGTACCATGATATAAAATACCATGATAAATTAGCCAAAATATACATAAGGATTGAAACTTGATCTAAAAAACAATTGAAAATAATGTACCAATGATAAAGACTATGATAACAATGTTGATGTATGAATATAGATAGACTTAAGAATAATGCACAAGGAATCACCCAATGATTACAAACATACTAAGTCAAGGTACAACAATGAAAGTAAATAAATAGGCAAACAAACAAACAAATAAAAGAAAACACCAATAAACAAAAATATAATGAAACACCAATAAACAAAACAAAAAGACACAACAAAACAAAACAACCATAACAAAATGAAATAAACATAAATTTTAGTTAATCACAATGTTAGTGAAAATAGAAAACATATTATTTGTGGATTTGTAATAGAGGTGTTACTCTTGGTGACAGGGTGACACCTAAGCTAGACAAAAATGATGTAGGCATAACAATGTAAGGGAAATTACATAAGGTTACCCCTAGGCTATAGGTAAACAATGACACACAAGATGACAAACATTGTCCTTATGCTATAGGAGATAATAAAACAAACAAACAAATAAGGGGGAATAAAAGAAAAGGAAGGGGTAGTTGAGCTGATTCTAAATGCATGAGTCAAGTGAATGCTACCTATATAGATGATAAGTAAATATGATTGATGTGTAGAGGAATATGGGAATGGTCTTACAAAATGGTGAGAGCATAATAAATGGTTCCTTACAAAATAGTGAGAGCATTAGAAATGGTTACTCATAAAATGATGAGAGTGAAAAATGTAGCCAAGTGGTTATTAAGGTGTCCAAGTCGAATACATAATGTTCATAATATAAAATCAAAAAATGACGAGAGCGTAAGGCTAAGGCCAATAAGGATGGGGAAACTAAAGGACAAGTGGTTACTTGTGAAATAACTAGGAGTCCCAAAATTCTTAAGGCAAATAAGTGGTTGAAAAGAAAAGAAGGTGTGGTCGAGTTAACCCAAGATACCCCATGTGTCTAAGTGCTACCTACATAGTCTATGTGAACCTCAAACCGATGTAGTTCTCCCAAAAATGGGAGGAAAAGAGACCAAGGTGGTTTAGAAATAAACTAAAAAAATAAGATGGCCCATCCCAAATTTTTTGATGAATTTATATCTTGTATGGAGATTCTAAGCCAATTTTCATGATTTTTTGATTTTTAATATTTTCTAGGTTATTTATAAATGTTTTTGGAATTTTTGAAACATCTCAACTCGATCTAGAATTATGAGATAAAGAATGATCCAACTCATAAAATGGTAAGAGCATGGGTAAAGAGGTGTTTCAGCTAAATTCAATGTGAATTGGTCACTACCTATATAGTCCCATTAGGACCTCAATTCACTATAGTTCTACCTTCACAGTAGAAGAATTAAACTAGGTAGCAGTAAGTTCATGAATTAGGCAAATGGCACAATAAAGCAATAAGAATGGCAAGGTGATAGGATAATGCATGATAAAGTTATTGTTCTTAATTTGCCCATACATGGTTATAATTAGGAAATAAAAACATGGGTTAATGATATTAATTTTCCCAAAGGTGGTTATAATCAGTAGTACCAAAATAGAATGTGACAAAAATGAATAATATAATTACCAAACCATTATCATATTGGTCCAAGATACTACCTCTATCTAGAATAATAAATCAACTATTGAAACTTCATCTGAATCTCCTCACAAAAGGTGCCTAAAGAACTAATAGATCAGAACCAAGGTCAAAAAGGGGTTGTGAGGGAGGGAAAAACAACTTCAACCAAATAAGGAAGGTATAGTAGAAATAGTATACAATATGGCACAAATAAGATGATGATATGGTAAAATGTAAATGAGCCTCATAGATAATACTTCAGGTTTCTCAAGCAAAATAATGCTTGAGGTGTATGATGTTCATCAGCTCATCAAGTTTATATCTATCTGGTGTAGTAAACCTACATGCTCTAGAGGAATAATTGCAAATAATGACATATGGGCCTATCTATTTAGGTTCTAACTTTCCTTTATTCTTATTCTCATCCATGGTGTTCTTTTGGTTTTCTTTGAGGACAATCTCACCAAGCTTAAATTCTATGTGTTTGACTCATCAGTTATATTAGCCATGTAGTTTGTTTTGATATGTTTGAAGGCTGTTGACAACAACCTTGCATTTATAGTCTAGTAACTCTAGCTCTTGTAAGAAAACAACTCTATAATCTTCACCATCCAAGATGTGTTTCAATGAGATATGTAGAGAAGGTAACTTGATCTCGATGGGAAAAATGGCCTCAGTGCCATATACTAGGGAATATGGTGTGGCTCATGTTGGAATATGATAATTAGTATGGTATTCCTAAAGAGTGAAAAATATTTGCAAGTGCCAATCATGGACGCCATCATTGATAATATTTTTAAGGGTGTTAAAAATGGTATTATTATATTCCTTTGCTTGGCCATTACCTTGGCAGTAATATGCAGTAGAAAAATGTTGAGTGATTTGAACTCAGCATGAAGTGATTTGACATCTTTGTTTTTAAATGATCTACCATTATTAGATATAATGTCAAATGGGATACCATAATGGCATATGAGATGTTTAAATATGAATTTGGAAATCTATTTTCTAATCATGTAAGTGAGGGGTATAACTTCAATGCACTTAATGAAATATTTAGTAGAAATAAGGATGTGTTTATGGCCATTAGATGAGGTAGGGTTAATCTTCCCATTGAGATCAAGTCCCAACATTTTAAACAACCATGGTGTAAGCATTGATTTGAGTTCTTTGGCTAGGTCATGAATTAGATTGACATGCCTTTGACATTTGTCACACCTTTTGACATAAGTAGCTACATTTGCATCCATAATTAGCCAATAATAACTAGTGCATATGAGCTTTCTGGCTAGGACTACCCTATTAGTGTGAGATCCACATAATCCTTCATGAACTTCCCATAACACTAATGTGGCTTATGTCAAATTTAAATAATGAATCAAAGTTCCATCAAAGCTTCTATGATAAAGGGTTGGGTCGAGTAAGGTATATCAAGAGGCTTGGTATATAAAGGACTTTTTTTTTAATGTGATAGAATTGATGGTAATTATATAGGTCTGAGTACCAAATAGAGTGAGCACAAACAATATGATAGACATTACAATGGTAGAAGGTTCAGGAACAAGTACTAGAAGATTTTGAACAAGGAACTGATATTCCTTTGCCTTGTCTATGTAGTATATTAAAGAGCCAATGATAACCATGGCATCCACTATCCTATTACTAGCCCTAGGTATGTGTTCAAATTATATGTTGGTGATCTTCTATTTGAGAGTGTCCACCATGGACTTGTATGGCACCAACTTGTCATCTTTGGTTTGAATGTGGTGTGTAACTTGATTGATGATTAACTGAGAATCACCATAAACTATGAGATGCTAAATATTCCATTGTATTGCTTGATGAAGACATGTAATAAGTGATTCATAATCAACCATGTTGTTAGTACAAGGAAAGTTGATACAAAATAATTTAGGGATAAGATCCCCCTATAGTGTAACAAATAGTAGGCTTTCCCTTGATCCATGTGATGTGAATGATCCATCAAAATACAACTTTCAGTGCTATTCTTTAGGAGGTGTTTCTATGATGGTCATGATGGACTCATATGGGAATTGAAAAGTGAGTGGTTTGATATCTACAAGGGGAGCTTCAACAAGCTAATTTACAAGTACTTATCCCTTTATAGAATTTTGGTTGACATACCCGATCTCAAATTCACTCAAAAACATGCTCTATTTAGCCATGTGGCCTTGTAAAGTTATCTTGGATAGTAGATACTTAAGTATAACTACTTTAGAAATAACTATGGTCTTGTCATTAATCATGTAATGCCACAACTTATGGGCTACAAAGATCATATCTAAACAATTTTTTGATATTGGCATATAGTTATGTTCATATGCAACTAGTGTACAACTTAGATAGTACATGACATGCTATTTTACCATTATCATCATGTTGAGCTAGAAGTGCCCCTAGGGATTTATTTGTGGCATATAAGTATAGTAGAAATGGATTTCCTGGCATTGGTGGTAACAAAACTAGTAGATTGGAAAGATAATACTTTTGGTGCCGAAAGGCTTTGTAGCAGTCTTCATCCCATAGAAATGTAACACCTTTCTTTAGTAAGTGAGTGAAGGTGTGGAATTTATTAGCCAATTGAAAAATGAAGCATTTGATAGACTATATGTTTCTCTACAAACTATAAATTTGCTTCAAATTGGAAGGTGGTGACATCTTGGTAATGGCTTGTACATTTATAGGATCAACTTTAATGCCTCAATAAAAGATGATGAATCCTAACAATTTTATTGAAGTGACACCAAAGATGAAATTATAAGGATTGAGTCAACTTTGTACTCATGAAGTATTTAAAATATCTTTCTTAGCATGCCTAGATGATCAGAATGGGTCTTTGATCTACCCAACATGTCATCGCTATAGTCTTCAATAATGTCATGCATCATATCATAAAATATGATAGTCATGGATCTTTGGTATGTGACCCTAACATTTTTGAGGTTGAATAACATAACCTAATAATAAAACATTCCCCATAGAGTGGTGAACACTATCTTGTATAAGTCTTCTGCCATGATTTTGATCTAATTGTACACTTAAAATTCATCCATAAGTGAAAGCATTTCATACCAAGCTATGGAGTCAACTATCATGTCGATATTCAAAAAAGGAATGTAATCCTTGGGGTAAGCCTTGTTGATGTCTCTAAAATAATTGTAGATTATGATTCCTTATAGATTCTTACTAATAGGCATAACATTTGAGATCCACTCTAAGTAGTCGATCAGTTAGATGCATCTTACTTCTATGAGTTTTTCCAACTCTTTCTTTACTAGTAAAACAATAAGATGTATCTTATGTAATTTCTACTTCATAGGTTTTGCATTAGGATGTACAATAAGGTGGTGTACAATAAAGGCAGGGTCTAAACCTGACATGTCTAAATAGGAACATGTAAAAATGTCAACAAATTCCCTCAAAAGGGTTGTAAAACTTCACATTCCTCCTCAGTGAGGGATGCACCTAAATTTATCCACTTCAAGTTGTCTAAAGTACCGATGTTGACTTCCATAATATCTTCTAGGAAAGTCAAGCCATCTTCTAAAATTTCTAGCAATAATGTGAATTATCCTACAATAGCAAATTCCTCTGGTTGGACTAGTTATTCAAGCTCACCTAAACATGATGAATCTAAATATCCTAATGACAATGATGGCCATGTCACAAATACTTTAGTAAATTCTTAGGCAATTTGATCAAAGACATGTTGTTCTACTAAATTGAACTCAGACCCAAAAATAAGTTCATCATTGGTGGTCTTCTGAGATTCATTCAAAGAAAGGTGAACACCCCCATCTAATGGCATCTGAAATAGGTTTTCACCAAAATATTGGCCTTTTTCTTTACTTTTACCTTGATCCAAAAGTGCCTCAAAGAAGTTTTCAATTTGGGACCTCAATGTTTTATTCTTTTTTTTTTGTCTAAGGGTGTTCACCCATTCTCCAAAATAGGTTATAGGATTTAGTTTGATAGAGAACCCTTATTTTTGATCTCCCAAAGGAACATTATCTATTAGGTTTATAAAATAGAAAAAGGCCTCATCATTCTCAAACATGTCTATAAGTACTATGGATTCTTGTTGGTCCTAGTCTATAAGATGAGGATGATAAAGGGGAAACATGTAATGATGGATTACTAGGGTAACGGTACAAATGGTATGTAGGTCAAATAGGTTAGTGTTGGAAAGGTCTTTGTAAATGTTATGATTAGACTCTACTTTACTATTGGCATCATTATCACTAGACATTGGTGTTTAAACATGAATAAGATACATAGGGTCACCCACAGGTAGTTTAAATCCAAGGCCATAAGTTCCTTTGTACCTATTTATAGAAATGGGCTCAAGAGTACCCTATTGATTTGGCCTGAGGCCTCCTCCTTCATAGGCTAGGTTGTCCATGATCCTACTAGGAATAGGATATTTAGAATTTTTATAGTAATCAACCAATTTAATTTTGTATAACTTGGATTCATCATTTTCTAGTTGGTCTTATTCTTGGCTAGTGATTGGTGTGAAAATAATAGGTAATAGACCATGAAGCTTGCATTTTCATTTTTGTTTCCATTTCATATGAGGTGGCCTAGCTGTAGGTCTTCCATAGGACTTCAGATTCTATGTAAGCTTGGTAATATGGAATGTGTCATGGGTCAAATACTCTCTCAGACCATTGGCTGAGATGGTAAAATGATTAGACATTTCAAGTGGAGGCACATGTGAAGATGAAGCAAGACTATCTGGGTCTATACAATTGGCCTTTGGTAATTTGACAAGTATTTATTTATCTTTGTCCTTCTTGGGCACTAGGTCTAGGCCAAAATGGTAGTTGTAACTTTCATACTTAGCCTCAAAATGTTTTCAATGTTCATAAGGATAAAAATATCCATTGATTGTGACCTCCATGCCTAAGTGTGAGACTTTGGTGTAATTTTGAAGGGATTGCACAAATTTCGTGTATCCATGGTCTACCCAGCAACAAATTATATGAAAGGTCTATGTCTAAAACATGCCAAAGTGTATTGTGGGTTATGATCCCAATGATCACTAACAAGCTTATGGTGCCTTATGATTCCCATTCTTCATTATCGTAGGATTTGATAGTAATAGTTTATGGCTATAGACCAACTACTATATATATGAGATGCTTGATGAACTTCAAATACATTATATTCAGGCTTGATCCTTTGCCTCTGAGGACACATTTTACTTTGTGTCATATTATAATAACTTCAATGTAAAGTGGGTTGTAATGGAGAGGGCCAAGGGATGACATATCACTTTGATCAAAGGTCAACTATGTTAGGTTGTGGAGCTAAAAGCTTCACTGATGCAGACATTGGAGGAGGTTACTGAAGTGTCATAGACACCGGTGTCGGTCAGGCCAACCGACATTGACAGGATTAGATAGGAAGAGCAACTGATGTTGGTCAGGGATCGGCCGACGTCGGTCACCTCCAGGTAGACAGGGACCGACGTCGGTCGCCTGTGTGATTCAGAACTATGAGTGTTATGGATAGTTTGTTAATGAACTGAGTGTTTGCATGTTAAGAGCCAATTTTAGACTCAAAGCTGTGGATCTAATTATTGTAATTAGGTGTCTAATTATTGTTTGCATGAGATCTATATAATAGACTCATGGGCTGTATTGTAATTTGTTCTAGTTTGAGTTGAGCAAAGTTAGCTCCTTCTGTGTGTGAAGTGAGCAAGGGTGTTCCTCCTAGTTCCACAGTAGTGCCAAGTGTGGGTGCTGGTTTTGGAGAATCAGAAGGGTTCTTCATGTATATAGGATCTTGGTTAGCAGGTGTGCAAGGCCACGTTTGGAGATCTACATGGTAAGTAAGATCATTGATCTACAGGTGTATGTGTGTGCAAGGTTTGCAGGTATGCAAAACCAAGTTGATCTATAGGTGGTAGCAGAATCAAGGTGACAACAACACAATAGGGAGCAGGATTAGGTAGGATCTACTTGGAGTATGGTGTGTACTCAGTCTAGAGCAAGAGAGGAAGGCAAGGCAGTTCCTTCCATAAGTAAGATCATTTGGGTTGCAGGTTGTTGCAGTTCTTGGGAGATCTAATTGAAGTATGATTGTGTACTTGGAGTGCATGGAGCACTTGTGGAGTGCATGAAGCACTGGTGTACTAGTAGTAGTGGATACTAACTGGTTAGAGGTGAACACCAACTCTGTGTTTGAGTTGTGTGTTGGGACCATAAGAGAGAGAGATTTGAGGAAAGAAGTACTGTACACTTGAGGTGTGGGAAGCCTCTGAGAGGTGTGAAGAAGAAGTGGCATCTTCTTTATTGTATTCTTTTCTAGATGAGTATTAATACAAGTTGTGTATTGTCTCTCATATTCTATGTTGTTTTTGGTTTCTAGTTACTTGTTACTTCTGGTTAATTCCACATCTTAAGTTGCTTGTATATGGTAATCAATTATGCTTCCACGGGTTCCTAACAGTTGGTATCAGAGCTAAGGTTACAGGGAGCAAGTTTTATGTTTGGTTACAGGTCACTCTCAGGGGTTTCTGATTAAGTGGGAGTATAACAATGGCAAAAGAAAGTACACTAAGAATGGAGGAATTGAGAAGCATGAATGGTCAATTATGATCTTATGGAAAGAAAGAGCAGGTAAAGAAAGATTGTTGGTTGGTAGCAGATCAGCATGAAGAAGCAGATGTTGCAGGTGTTGTTGCACAGGATGCTCTGGATAAAGTTGAATCTTGGTTAATAGATTCTATTGCCTCTTTCCATGCAGCCCCAAGTAGAGGGGTTGGTGAGCCTTGTCATAGTATTGGCAAAGGGGAAGTGTTGTTGAAATTACAGGCGGCCAACACATGGGTGTTGAAGAAGGTCATGCAGGTCTCAGTCTTGGAGATGCAGCTAATTACTTCAGGAAAGTTGGGTGATGAGAGATGCAAAAGAACTCTCACAATAGATTCACTTGAATTAATAGGTGGTAAGAAAGTAGGTATCCTTTATCTATCTACTTATATTACTAATTCTTCTTCTGTTGAAAGGACGTGGCTTTGTAGGCTTGGTCACATGAGCAAGAAGGAGATGCATGTTCTTAAGTGAAAGATAGATGTGTTTGATAAACTTAAGAACTGGAAAGCCTTGGTGTTCTTGGAGGAGATGACGGATAGAGTTCAGTGGATGGGGCTGGATATCTTTGAGTAGGGCGGTTTGGACAGGATTTTGATCCATGGAGAGCTTGCGGGTAAAAAGTCATCACTCACAGGTATACATAGGTACCAACATCAGTCAAAGGTAACCAATGTCGAATAGATAGGTGCCAATGTCAGTCATGTGTAAACCAGAGAAGTCAGCGGTGTCGGGCAAGTGGAGATCGATATCGGCAGGATAACTGGTGTCGGTGACCTGGACAGTCGCATGGAATCGACATCGATCAGATGCAGACTATGTGGTGATCGAGGTTGGTCACTGAGACATATTTTGGGCAGACATCAAGCTATCAAGGAGTCTTAAATGCCCATGGGGAGGATTGAAAGTGTAAGTAGGCCTCAAATTTGTTGTTCCTCTTCTTTATACTAGTTGCTGACTGCAGAGCAGGAAGGATCTAGGAAACAGTGGGAGCATGGCATGATCAGGTTACAGAACCAAATAGGATATTTGGTAGGGTTGCCAGCCAGTATGAAAAGCATTGAGATGAATGGATACCTTGGTTAAATAATAGAGATAATGGACACATGAGATGGAAGGCCAGGTCATATGGTCTTGAGGAAGCTGCAAGACATTGGTACAGGTTTTGACAGGTGGATGACAAAGCAGGGCTTTAGTCAATGTCAGTGTAACCATTGTGTTTGTCTTACCAAGTGGATGATGGTCATGACATTATCCTGTTACTTTATGTGGATGGTATGCTAGCTAGCAGGTTTAGACATATATGGTTTTGCTGAGCTAAGGGTAAGGTTAGTTTAGTGGCATGTCATGAGAAATTTAAAGCAGTGAAATTCTTTGGCATGAGAGACATGGAAGATCACAGGTTGATTTTGTCTCCAGTGGGAGTTGATGTGAATCAGGTGTTGGTGAGGTTCAATATGCAAGATGCAGAGCCAGAGCACACCAAGGGCTGGACAATTTAGTGTCTAAAATCACATGAGGTCTGGTATAGCCCTGAGTTTGCCCAAGTAGTGGGTGCTGTCAGAGAGTTAGGAGTCAATTTGGGGAAGTGGGTTCTCAAGTATTTGAGAGGGACCAGTAGTAGGTATACATGCTATGCAGGGTCAGGACTTCACTACATGGGTTTTTAGGTTTGAATGTGGAAGGGTACTCAGATGATAGGAGGTGCACCATAGGTTGTGTGGTGGTTGGTCTTCAAGGTTGAGCTTGAAGAGGGATACAAGCCAGGAAATAGATTAAACAGGGTACAGGTATAGGTACAGTGCAGCTGTTTATCTCCAAGTGGGAGATTGTTAGGTTGTGGAGCTAAAAGATTCACTGATGCAAACATTGGAGGAGGTTGCTGAAGTGTCATAGACATTGGCATCAGTTAGGCCAACCGATGTCAGTAGGATTAGATAGGAAGAACAACCAACGTCAGTCAGGGATCGGCCAACGTCAGTCACCTCCAGGTAGACAGAGACCGACATCAGTCACCTGTGTAGTTTGAAATTGCGAGTGTTATGGATAATTTGTTAATGAACTGAGTGTTTGCATGTTAAGAGCCAATTTTAGACTCAAAATTGCAGATCTAATTATTGTAATTAGGTGTCTAATTATTGTTTGCATGAGATCTATATAATAGATTCATGGGCTGTATTGTAATTTGTTCTAGTTTGAGTTGAGCAAAGTTAGCTCCTTCTGTGTGTGAAGTGAGCAAGGGTGTTCCTCCTAGTTCCACAGTAGTGCCAAGTGTGGGTGCTAGTTTCAGAGAATCAGAAGGGTTCTTTATGTATGTAGGATCTTGGTCAGCAGGTGTACAAGGCCACATTTGGAGATCTACATGGTAAGTAAGATCATTGATCTGTAGGTGTATGCGTGTGCAAGGTTTATAGGTGTGAAAAACTAGGTTGATCTGTAGGTGGCAGTAGAATCAAGGTGACAGCAACACAACAAGGAGCAGGATCAGGCAAGATCTACTTGGAGTATGGTGTGTACTCAGTCTAGAGCAAGAGAGGAAGACAAGGCAGTTCCTTCCATAAGTAAGATCATTTGGGTTGTAGGTTCTTGCAGTTCTTGGGAGATCTACTTGAAGTATGATTGTGTACTTGGAGTGCGTGGAGCACTTGTGGAGTGCATGGAGCACTGGTGTACTGGTAGTAGTGGATACTAACTGGTTGGAGGTGAACACCAACTCTGTGTTTGAGTTGTGTGTTGGGACCGTAAGAGAGAGAGCTTTGAGGAAAGAAGTATTGTACACTTGAGGTGTGGGAAGCCTTTGAGAGGTGTGAAGAAGAAGTGGCATCTTCTTTATTGTATTCTTTTTTGGATGAGTATTAATACAAGTTATGTATTATCTCTCATATTCTGTGTTGTTTTTGGTTTCTAGTTACTTGTTACTTTTGGTTAATTCCACATCTTAAGTTGCTTGTATATGGTAATCAATTGTGCTTCCACAGGTTCCTAAAAAACTATTGGCATCGGGCTAGCTGTCCAACTAAAGCTTGGAATTTTTTTGGGGTTATGCCATTGGGAACTTGGGATTGGCCTCAGAGATCTATTAGGATATTCTTGTGGTAGTAGATGTAAATTAAAAATATATAATTTATATTTGTGCAAGTGTCTTCTAGAGTTGTTCCATAATGTCATATGAATTTTCCTTAACAATGGTAAATGGCTTATTCCTATCCAACATAGTGGGTTAGATTCATTCATTGGTAGGATGTTATGGGCCTAGAATGGTAATATTAGACTGCTAAATTGTGATTGTGCAATCATAATTAGAGACATGACCATTGTTGATAGAAAATGATGGAGATGGGCTAGATAGGATAATTCTTGATTGCTGATATACTTGGTTGTGGTCATGGGGCAATGGCAAGTTATCGGTATAAGATCCTAAAATAGTAATCCCTAGTTATTATTGTGCTTGGATATGGTCCTAGGTAAAGGAAGGATTACTGACATAGGTGGGTTGATTAGAATTATTTAGAAATGGTCCTGGTTTATTGGCACTTGGTCTAGGATTAATGGTGATGGTAAAAATGCAACCTCTAACAATATGACCTACAAATTTATTGTAGTCATGTGAAACTATGTGGTAATTTTATTGGTTGTTGGGGTCATTTTAGCCTTAGTTCCTCCCATTTGGTTGATGTTGTTTTTTTTATTAATAATACTATTGTTTTTGTGGTGGATTTTGTTATTATTGTTGTTGATTGTTAGTGTTATTATTATGTTGTGGAAAAGGGTTTTGGTAGATACCCAGGTTTTGTTTGGATGTAGATGCTCTATTATCCAATGTAATCTCCCCATTTTCCAACATATTTTATATGAGGTGCTTCAACTACATGCAATGATGTATGAAATGTTTATGAGCATGATGGTATTCATAGAACTTTTGTACTAGTTTGGATATAAAATACCCTCAGGATAATGATTCAAAATCAGCCAACTAATCATATTATCCATGGCTAGTTTATGAAACACCACTTCAATAAGTTCACCAAGATTGTTGAAGACTCTATGAGAGGGTATTCTTCTTAGAGGAGGGATTTGTAAAGGTGGTGGTTGTTGCATTTGTATAATTGGTCTAGGTTACTATGTAGGTTGTGCTTGCTAAATAGGCTACTAATGAGGAGTACATTGAATTTATGGCATAGGTTGAGTAGATGGTGTTTACACCATTTGGACATGGTGCGACTTAGTTACTCCATTTCAAAAAACATTCTTGTTGGGGTTGTATTGCTTAGAATTTTGATAGTTACTAGCCTAAGCTAGTGTAGATGCTTGCACTTGGACTTAGTTAAGGTTTTGACTTGGGTCTATGCCTTGGTTTTGGTTTTGATTTTGATTCGAAGAGGTTAACTTGATAATCCCTTTGTTAATAAGGTCCCTTTTAATATATAAACCTTTATCGATGATCTATTTTTAGGTATGCACACACTAAATCTCTAGATGATTGGATATCACATTGTGTAATGTTTTAGTAAACATAATGGCCAATTGTTTGTCTGGTAAGATGTGGGTGAAGTGACTAGCAAGCTCTCTCCATATTTGTAAATAGTTTGCAAACATTTCACTAACCTTTTACTTGGATTGAGTCAAATCTACTAATGAAACCTCATGTTTGATATTATAAGAGAAATGTTGCACATATTTATTTGAGAGGTTATTAAAATTAGATACAAAATTATTTGAAAACTTAAGGAACCACTTTAAAGCCTATCCTAATAGACTTTGAGGAAAAAAAAGGAGTAGGTAAATATCACTATAAGCCACTAGTTGGTAAGTGACAAAGAACTCTATCAAATGGGCCTAAGGGTCTATTTTATCCTTGTATTTATCAAATTTAGGTGGTTCATAACCTATAAGAAATGGTATATGAAGATTCTTCATATTGAATGGGTATGAACACACATCATCTAACTTAAATTTCTTGGTCTACTTTCCTACTTGAATGGAAGCAATCACATCCTTCATTGGTTGTATTTATTTTGCCAAGAAATTGGATGGTACATTTGGCTGAGGTAGTGGTTGGATGGTCAAAGGTGGATTACCTTGACTAGGGTATAATGGAGGTATGGTTTATTATACAATTTTGGTTTGATGTGTGAACTAATGAGGAATATGCATCCATGGATTGGGATGTGATTGTTGAAAATACACACATTGTTAGGCTATATTCTAGTTCAAATTTGGTATATGGCCTTGATTTTGAGGAAATTGGGGTTGGGATGAAATAATATGGCTTTAGGTAAAGTACCATACCTACTTAGGTTGAGTAGGGAATTGTTACCAACTTATCGAGCTTGGCTGAATAAAAGAAGATTTCTAACCAAGGTCGTATTTTTGGATCTAAGGCACGTGCTAAGTAAAAGGTAATTGTTGCCTAATTGGTACTTATTGGACATTATCACCTCATTATTGCATAAACACCTTTTGTGAACTAGATTCTTGTTGCATGTTTGGCATTTATCTTTGACCAATAGACATACATTATTGATTAGAAAACATTTACGATTATAAAGGTATATTGGTATGCAATTGTAGAGGTATGATTATCACTACCTATTGAAGTGGAAAATTTGTTGCCCCTTGCTGAGGTGGCATAATGTTCTACCTATAATACAGTGGTAGATTAGACTGTGACTATTTCTAAGGAACTTTAGTCACCACCTATTGAGGTGGGATAACATTCATCACTTTTTATTGTTAGAGACTTAGGCTACACCCTAGTTGAAAACAAAAGCGTTCAAGTTTTGCTTTCAAACATAGTCTAACATGGGAATGACCCTAGGATGTGGGTTACCTCTATTTGGGTTAGAATATAGGGTTTTTAATGAGTCTAGTTCCTTATATATGATAATTTGGACCTCTCTTTCTAAGATCTAAACAAGTTGGGGGTGAAAATAATCAAGAGATTTCATAAATTAGAACCTATTCTAACAAGTATTGATGCACTAACGTTTAAAGATCCACTCTCAAGGTTGAACTCATTAACACACTAATGTGCTATAAATAGAACTAATGAAATGTTTACTATAGCTTCTAAGAAAAAATAATTCACATAGAGGTCAATTTAACTAAGGTTGGGAGTAATGAAGAAAAGGCCTGATTGAAGGCACTTATAACCAGTAGTCCACCTTATACTTGAGACATCAAAGCTATGGAAAACTATATAACCTATAGGGAAAATTTGTTAGTATCTAGGTTGAACTCAGACCTACAAAATGAAGATTAGACCACTTTTACATATCAAGCATACACAAAATACTAAACACATATGAAAAATATTGCAAATGCCTTTCTCATTACTCCAAGAGGTGCATAATATAATTTCTAGAATAGTCTAGTCATACCAGCCTAAGGGATGTTCATCAATATCTCAAAGGCTATATTTATAGAAGAAAGGGAAGCAAGAAAGAGAGATTTTGGTGCTAAAAAAGGAACCAATAATTTCAAATACATTTGAACCATAGTTACAACTTCTTCTATATTTATACTCATTCAAGCTTCTTGATTGATCTAAGTCACTTCAAACCATTGCATAGTTACATTATTCCCTTGTTGATGCTCCCTTATAGTTGCAATGATGGGACCAAGTTATTCTAAGTTGAGTTATAACATTGATGTAGTTACAACAATTATATCAATTTTTTATACTTTTGTCTTGGTGTTAACTAATCTTCACTTGTTCATCATGGCATGCAAGAGTGGAGAGAAGGGTCACTTTCATGCAACTAGTTTTGGAAATGAAGCCATTAAAGTCTACATGTCTACCTTATTATAATCCTTCAAAATGTTAGATCTAGTTCAAACTAGACCCTACTTGAACTTAGCTTCATGTTTTTGCTTGTTTTGGTTGAAAGTTACTTCTTTGACTTCCAATAGGAAAGCTTCTTGGGTTCAACTTTGGCCATCGAATATCAACTTAGACCAATCAAATTTCTCTAAACTATCTTATTCTTATTGGTCCCATAGTTCCTTACTATCAGATCTTGACTTTTTGACCTCACATATACCATAGATCTTCTTATTATGAATTAAAGTTAGCCTTTGATCTAGATCCTCTAATTCCTTGACCTTCACTCGCATAATTGGATCAAGATGTATGAGTAAATGTGTACCATAGATATCATTAGGCCCACTTTTCTGTCAATAACTATGCACTATTAAATATTCAATATGATTGAACACTGATCATCAATTTTCTTAGACCCACCTTCTTGTCAATCGATCTCATACCATTGGATCTTTACTTAATAGATATACATCGTTAGATCTCATCCAACTTGTAGCATTTTAAGGCTTTTAACCCAGGGACCTTTTGACCTATTTGACCCTATTGTGAACCATTAGATATGATTTTTAGAATGTGAGTTCATGTATATTGTTGGATCTTATCCAAATTGAGGCCTATTTAAGGAATTTTAAATTTAAATGACTAATTTATGAAGCTCAAATTTTATGTTATCATGAATGTTCCATTCTATAGGTTCAACTTTGAATGCTTATAAATTGAGATAGAAAACTCATCAAGGCATGAAATTTATAGGATATGATCTTGGCATAAAGGACTCTATGACACTAAAATATTTTGGCTCATGAAGTTTCCTGAGTAAAATTTATAACATTCACAAGTGAACTAGTCTACTTATTTTTGCATGACATCTTGGTGACAATCTAGCTCTTTAAACTTGCCAAATTCATCCTCCTTTAAACCTTTAGGGTTCTGATGAAATCTTAAGGTTTTGCCCATATTTTTCATGCCTTTGAATGCTTATGAAAATCATGAAAATCTACTTAGATCCCTCCATTTATAATGTTGAGCCTGATTTTAAGCCATTTGATATTTCTTCAATTGGGATCCTACTAAGCTTCTCTCTAGGTCTATGTGAAGCTTGGTATGTGGGCCAAAATGGCCAATATTTTTGGTGACTCAAATGGTTTTACCAACGTACTTGTCATGGAACCTTGTCATTGAACAAGCTTACTCATGATGATCAAATGATTAAGGTACTACTTGAAATAAGGACTCTGATTGATTCTTGAAGAACTTTTGGAGCAATTGGGGACTCATAAATAATAAGAAAGCAACAAAATGGACCAAAAAACTAACTAAAAAATAAACAAAGCAATGTGTAAAATCACTTGGAGGAAAATATGGCCCTATCTACCTATGTACCAAGAGCATGGGATCCAACTAATAGGAGAACTTAAGATACCTCCCATTGATAGGGATAGGAAGGATCTCTCTATTTAATATATCAAGCTCAAAGTCATTACTTTCCTTACAAATTTTTATGACATAAGGTTGACTCCAAATATTGGCAAACTTGGAGTATTTTCTTAGTTTTGGTCCTCATCCTATTTGAGGACTATGTCACCTTGATGGAATGTCCTTGATGAAGCTCTTTTATCAAAAGTTTTCTTGACTTTTTACTAGTTAGACCACATGGTATACATTACATCATCTCTTATCTCCTCCAATTCTCTTAGTTCATTCATCCTAACCTCCATTACATCACTTTTAGAAACTCTAGATGGTGTGTAAGTTCTAAAGCTATTAGCTCTAATGAGATAGGTAACCTTGTTTCTCTTCCATAAACTAGGAGATAAGGTGATTGACCAATGGAATTATTGGGGGTTATCATATCATCCCATAAATCAGTCTTCAAATTTGTATGCCAAGATCTTTGATTATCTTCTAGTGTTCTTTTGATGATCCAAATCAAATTCTTGTTAGTGGGCCTATCTCATATATTACCTTATGGATAGTAATTTGATGAAGATGTTAGATAAATACCTTGATCAAGAGCCCATTCACATAACTTTGCACTATTGAATGCCAAAGCATTGTCTGATATTATAGTGGAAGGTACTCCAAAATGGGTGACTAGACTCTCATTAAACTCGAGCATAAAGTTCGTCAATTACCTCCTACAAAGGTACTGATTCCACTGACCTGGTGAAATAGTCTATAGATATCAAGACTTATTTATGACTAGCACTAGATGGAGGATGTTTCATGCCAATGAATTCCAAACCCCATTACATGAAAGGATTCTCAATCTTGAATATGTCTTAATGACATAATAACTAGTCTCTGTTTACTTGTAAACATTATACACTTTGCACACTTCCTAACCTATGCATGTGAATCTTTAAAAAAATTAGTCCAAAAGTAACCAAATATAATGATTTTTATAACTATGGTCCTAGTTGCAAAATGGCCTTTAGAAGGACTAACATGAAATTGTTCAAAAAACTTATCAAATTGATTAGTTTCAACACACCTTAAAAGCATACCTCCAACATCCTTTTTGAAAAATAATCCATAAATTAGAATCTATGGTACTAATTGTAGTCTAAAATGTTTTCTCCTTAATGCATCTAAGCCCATTGGACATTCTCCTATTTGAAGGAATATAGTAATGCCTTGTGTCCAACTGGATGGAGAAGTAGTTTTAGCTTTCTATTGGGTGTCTTGAAGTGTCAAAACCATCTCTTTTTCTTCTTTCACATATTCTACAAGATATTCACACAATCCTTTACCTTAGACTAGTTTTTTGACCTTCAATTCAATATCATATTCCATGCACTTATTTATCCATCTAGCTCTTTTTTCACTTAAGTCTCTGTTGAGGATGAAATCCTTCACAATAGGATGAGCTACCATTAGTATAATATTATTATTTGAAACCAAATGTATAATTTTTTTCAAACCTTTTATAATAACAAGTACATGATTTACAAAAAAAATACCTCTCCTCATATTCTTCTAAAGCTTTATTGAAAAAAGCAATGGGTTGCTTTAAACCTTCACCATTCTACTGCATAAGCATGTCTGAAAGTGTACTAAATGTAAAAAAATCATACATAAATAAATCCTTAATGAAATATGGATCAATAAAAGTAGGATATTGGACGATTACTTGTTTGATGGATTCAAAAATTCTCTTAACCTCCTTACTCCAATTGAATTTTTGATGTTTCTTTAGCATTTAAGTGAATGGCCTTACTAGTTCTACAAATCTAAGAATAAATCTTCTTATGAAATTGATCTTGCCTAAGAATCTTTGAAATACTTTATTATGTTTTGGAAATGATAGAGTAAGGATTGATTTTATTCTCTATAGATAAATAGAAATACCATATTTGGACACTATATGCCTAAGCAGTCTCCACTCATGCATTGAGAAAATACACTTCTTTGGATATAATGAAACTCTAAATTGTCTGCATCTATCAAAAATAACACTCAAGTGTGTTAGATGATCATTAGGATAATTTAAAAATATAGTAACGATCAAGATAAAAGAAGGCCATTTCACTCAAAATACCTTGAAAGGTAACATCTATTTCCCTTTAGAAAGTGGCTCCAGCATTAGAGATCCCAAAAGGCATCTTTTGTTAGGCATAAACATCCCATTTGGTTGTGAAATTAGTTTTATACAAATATTAATATTTAACCAATATAAAAATATTAATTGATTACCCATTTATAAAGGAGAACCTTTGCGAACTTGATACAATATTTAATCCATGGAAGGAAGAGGATAGTGGTCTTTCAATGCAACTTTATTCAAATCTCTAAAATCCATGCATAATATTCTGTCTCCATTTTTATTTATCATTAGTATAAGGTTTTATACCCATGTTTAGTTATTGATATGAAATATTATAATTGACTCAATCAGCTTGGTAATCTCCTTTCTCATGAGAATTTCAACCTTGGGGTTGACGGCCTTTTCTTCTATCTTTCTGGTTTTGCATCTTGTTCAAGCTCAATAGTATGTTGTGATAATCTAGGGTCAAACCCTTTAAATACATCCATGTACTCATTACATAATGAAATTAAAGCTATTCTCTTAGAATAAATGTTCACTTTACCCCACTTGTTTCACTACCAACTCACTATCACATTTTCATTGAAAATTTTCTCAAAATTTAATAAAAATATAGTCACATTATTTGATATCAATTGCATAATCTGATCTTCATATTGGCATTGTAATTTATTTTGATTCTTTGAGCAAAATTCTGCCTCATTTTGTAGGAAACAAGCTATCTATTTGTCACTATTAAAGAATTTCCAATGTACCTCATTGTTTGGAATTGAAGGCCTACATAAAAAATTGATTTGGGTCAAATATTTATTGTCCTTGAGCTGGTAAACTATATCATATTGTGCTCCTATGGCAACAAGTCTATCTGTATGTTGATTGGCTCCTCTAGGAATGGAGTGGATATCAAATGCTAGGAAATATTCCATGAGGTCCCAAAATCTATGTTTTTAGGCCTTTAGGAGGGGTTTATTTTATAAAATTAACTCTTTGACTTGTTTCACTACCAACTCACTATCACCTTTCACTTGAAAAGCTTAATACCTCTTTTTTTGGCCCACTGAAGGCCATAAATAAGAGCTTTATACTATGTAGTATTTGATGTACAACTAAACTAAAATCTAACTAAAGAATAATAAATTTTATTTTGAGGTGAAACAAAAATTATGCTATCTCCACTTCCATTTTTTTATTTGGATCCATCAAAGTATAGATTTAATACTCCCTCTTGATCTTACTTTGAGTTGTTGAGACTCAGTAATGAGTCACCTTCTTCATGCATGTAGTAGACACCAAAAATAGCTTATTAAATACCTTTGTATGGGTCATAACAATGGTTATCATCAGCCCACTCATCCAAGAGTAGATTTGGTATGCCTTCAATTACATTAGAAGGTTCTTGATCAATAGTATCCTCATCTTCTTCTAAAATACTGTAATTCATATTAGACATATTTAGCATATATGAAAGGGGAAATTTAGAAATAGGCTCTAATATTATAGTGAATCTAGTTATATATATTTTTCTAATAACCATGTATGACCAATATGAAGAAATGTATCCTCATATTTTAGTAGTGAAATCCCTAGATAGGCATAGTGCAAAGTATGGAGGTAAATCAACAACAACTATATCCTGTGAAAAGGTGAAATTTGTACAAGCAACAAGTAAAATATTAAGATATTTGAGGATTCCCATGGTCTTAGTAGGAGAACCATATAACTGTAACACTGCTTTTTCATGTGGTTCATACTTGAGCCCTAGTTTGTTAGTTATGGATTTAGGCATGACAGAAGTACTAGCTCCACTATCAATCATATAATTATGGATAAGATAATCTCCTACGACAAATGAAAGATATAATGGAGGAGGATTAGTCACCTTAAGAGATTAAGGCTCAATAAAAGGATTAGAGTTGGTTAGAACAAAACTTACTCTTTCCTTTTTAGGTGGTCCATTAGAGGTTTAAGCTTTGAAATCTCCTCTTGTAGATACTCCTTTTGTCTTGGGATTAGTAGTATATCCCACATTGAAATTGATATTGAAGTTTTCTTCATATGATCCATAATACTGAGTGGACAAGTGGCTATCCTTAACTATAATCTAGGAGCAAGAGGGGCACCTAGATGTTGTGTGAATTGAGAGATGTAAGGCCCTTTCACATTCTACCCCTTTAGATCTTAAACCTACTGATTTGATGTATTTTGAGGTAAATCATGAGTGGTGGTCATTTTTGGTAGTTGAGAAGGAAAATGGGATGCCTTTTTAGGACCTAAACCATCACCAATTTCCATTTTCTTGGATCTAGAATGGGCTACAACTAAACTATCAACATTAGGCATATCTTGATTTTGATTTGCTGCTATGTGCTTAAAAAAATTCTCACTTTATTGAAAGTTCACAAATGTAGTTTAATTAGGTGCTTTACCACTACGTTTTCCTTGTTGATTTAACACTTATACTTGAGTGCATTAAGGAATGTATGCATGTGGTATAAAGGCTTCCTTATTCTGAGAAGGTGGCTAGTTTTCATGTGGAAGAACAAAACTCTGCTGCATATAAGATTGATGTGAGCTCTCACTAATTGGAGCTATTGTTATTTTCTTGATCCCACTGATTGTTACATTAACCTTCTTAAGCATAGTTGTTTTGTGTTGGCACAATATCTCTTAAATTTATTAGAGCATTAGGATTGTATTGCCTTTACTAAGAATTCTACCCTTATCCTTGCTAATTAGATTGATAAGATGGCCTATTATACTATTAGTATTCTGATATGGCTTATATGGTGGAGCTTGTTGTCTTTCCATTAAAACAAACTTATTGTTATGAGTGTTAAGAAGAATCTCTATCTTCCCTAGTTTGTCAGCTTGATCACCTTATATTTGATAAAACTTTGTTGAATCTAGAAGTAGATCAATAATTGGAGTAGGAGGGTGGATCTATGGAAAGAGAGGTATTGGTGGCCTTGGGGATAACTTGACTACTTGTATAAGGCAATTCTCAACCTTAATTTATATTTCAAAAGATTCAGGTAGAGTGTTCCCTCCCATGGATTGAATCATCAGAGCTACATCTGAATTGAGAGCCTTTAGATAGTACAAAAAAAATATAGTTGGGTGTAGGCTTGATCATTATAGGAATTCTGTCCGAAGTCTTCTGGAACATGTAATTAAAATCCACCATGAATTCATTATTGAATATCTTAATTGTTGTAATCTACTCTACCAGTGAAAGATGATCACTTTTATCCTCAAAGTGCTTGCATAGGACATCTCCAAATTCATCATAGTTATTAATTGATACAGGAGCCAATCCTTTGTACCACTGAAGTGCTTTCCCTTTGAAAGAAGATGCTAATAACCTCATTTCTAAATTTTCTTGAGTCACATGATGCAATAGACAAGGTTAGCAATATATGCAATATGTTCTATAGGAGTAAGTGGGTTTTCCCTTATAAAATAAGGAAGAGCCTTTAGAGTAGAGGTCGGAATATCATCCCATTAAGTAAGATTCAGAGGACTACCACCATTGAATGGTACACAGGCTTGTCTTTTGGGAAAAACCGTTTGAGGCATGGGATTTATAATAATTATTGGTTTAACAATATTGGATTGAATAGGAGGATTTTGTGCAATAAGAGGTGTAGGTGTAGGATTTGATTGAGAGGCTTTCTTCTTCTTTGTTGATTGGAAGATAACTCAGAGAAATTTGTCTCTTTCCATTTTATATAGGATCTTGTGACAACTCTCGAGGGCATGAAAACCTAAAAATGATTCACTTTGTGTGAATAATTGGCATGCCAATTATTGAGGCAAAGCACTAGCTAATGATTGATTACTTCATCCCTGTGGTTGCATGCTTGATGAAGTAGTTGGTTGAGGATTAAAAATAACTTATTGTGGTTGGGAAGTAGGCATTATTTCCCCCTTCTATTTTAAACCACTCATGGTGTTATCAAAGGTACTTGTTGTTATGGACTATTTGTTGGTGTATTAAAACCACTTTAGCCTAGATTGGAAGACACTTGCATGTTATCAACCATGTTTGGCACATTATTTTACATAGAATTCATAGCCACATCTTTAATAGATGGCACATTGTACATGTCACTGATTAAAGTGATTTGTGTAAATGGGTCTATACCTGAATAAGCTTGACCTATAAACTCAATTACCACTCATGTTGAAGGAGATATCTCTATGAGTGGAGAATTTGGCATGGCCATGGCATTAAAATTGGGTGCTATATTCAAATATGTTTAATATGCTTATTGCATTTGTATAAAGTGGTCCTCCATGAAGCCATTTCCTTTTACAAGCATAGTTAGGTCTTGATACGACATTGACACAAGTGCTTGAGGATAACTAGTAGATGCTTGTTCAATGGTTTGGGTATAAGGCATGTGTAGAGGCACTCTAAATAGATGAGGTAAGTTTTCATGGGGAATTCTATTGTAAACTTGGCCCCTAACTCTGTGCCTCTTAATAAAACCTCATCCTTATTTTCAATCAAGTGAAGATCAAACAAATAAGGATCTTATGTTGATGGCATAGTAACATAATATGATTTTTATTGAACTTGTTCCAAAATTAATGGTACACTAGCGAGATATTATGTGGTTTGATCTTGGTCTTGATCTAAATATGGAGGCATGTTAACCAAGTAGTGGGCTAATGAATCTTAACCTTGTTTCCTAGATTGAGAAATGTAAGGAGGATAGGGATCTGTGTCATAAACTACATCATTTCCATATGGGTCTTGGATAAAGTTATCATTCATGACTACATTAACATAACCTATATTATACATGGTTCCACTATCAGTGTAATAAGACATATCCAAATCAATGACTAATGTTTCATGAAGAAAAAGATCTAGAGTTCTATAAACTCTTAAAATGTGGTATAAAGGGCAAATGGCCCAAAGTTTGGAACATCTAAGAACTTAGTCTAAAAACTTGGTGTAGGAATGGCATTGTGTCTCCAAAATAGTTAATGATAAACATGGTATAAAACATTCTCAAGGTCTAAGTGAATGGATAAAATATTAATTCCAAACTTGGTAAAAGTGTTTCAAACAATTCTAATTTAGGTCTAAAGATGAAAAAGGTTGTTAGGTCTTTGGGAATAGGGCATAAAGCTAGGCTAAAAACAAATAGGTATAAAATAAAATGTAAAATTCTAGGTAATTTGGAAACATGACACAAAAGCTAAACTTTCAAATACACTAGGTCTAAGATAAATGAGAATTACTAGGTCTTTTGGAAACACAACACAAAAGCTAGAATTTTAACAACACTAGGTCTAAAATAAAAGGGAAGATAATTTATCTAATAAATTTTAAACACTTGGAATCAAACTAGGCATTTAGATTAAAACATACACTTGATCATTGGTAAAATAAATTAGATTTTAGGCACACAAAAGATAGACCACTTCCCAAATTTAGGCACAAAGATCACCGAAGCAAACAAGGAATTAGTCCAGTTGCACAACCCATAAGTAAGAGATAAATATCTAAGCTAAAATTAGGTGAGGAATAGGCATAAACCAATTATTTTTAAATATGAATTTAAAAAGACCAACATTTAACTTGGCTTATAGGGCTTATTTTCCTCAAATGGATGATATTCTAGGCAAAAATGAATGGATCATAACGGTACTAAGCATAGACCAAAAAGGCGCATGTGGTTTCAAGATTGTAATTAGATACAAGGCAATAAGTCTTTGAAATAATGCAAGTAGTATAATGACATTATCTTGATTTAAAGGTATGATAAATGGTTTTTTTCAAAAACTCTAAGGCACAAGACTTGGAATGAATGGGCAAAATAATGATGCCCCTTTTAAACAAGTGACACACACACATGAAAGGTTACAAAAATGACTGAGGCAAAGCATGGTGTCAAATGGATGGCATAACATCTCTTTAAACAAAAGAGTGATGTGTAAAAATGACCTATTTTTGACATGGTTTGGCCAAACAAATAATTTTGACTCAAAATAATGAAAGTAAAGACGAGAGGACACAAAAACACCTAAGTTTATCATCCTAATCTAAAAACTAACAAGGTGGCTTCATACTATCAAATTTCGTATATATACTTTATCTTTAAAGGAAATAATGTTAATCCAAAAAATTTAAATGTGCATGAAAAGTAGGTTTTTATTCCCCTTCTTCTTTCATGAGTTCATACGACAACATGAAACTTTAGGATACTCATATTACATTGACAATATATTTGTGACAAGGGGGTTTGTCTAAAAACTATAATTTTAACATGTTCTAAATGGTCCCATATGTGTGGTTAACACTAGGGCACAATAAGTCATTTGAATCTATATTAACTAGCTTATTGTGAAAAGGTCTTATCCTTTTCACAACCACTAAATCTATCAATTACTTAGTGTAGTGCACTGTTTGAGTTAAACCTATATTCCAAGGTAGTCTCTTACTAATGGAGCTTGTTTAATTGCTCAAACAAGCATCCATTAGTTAACCTCAATTTATATACCCTTACCATGGAGTGGGTTTGAAACGATGTCAAAAGATGAATTTGAGGTCAACACTTCCCTAGAGAACTTATGGGGAGGCTATGAACTCCCAACAACAAGCCAAGATGCACAAAATAAAAATTGTAAGATTTTAGGGTCATTTTGAGATCACCCAAATCACTTAGATTTTGGGGAGTGCCTTAGTGACTTTCCTTCCATAATTTAGACAAAGTAAAAAAAGTAATAAGTGAAATATTTTTGATCACCCAAGTTACCTAAAAGGTATGGGGGGAGAGTATACATGATACACTTGGTTTGAAAAACAAATACATAATAACACTAAAAAATCAAAAACTCTTATGCACACTTAACTAGAGTTTGAGTTCTTTTTTAGAGCACCATGTGAAATATGATGTGAAGTTTAGCCCCTTGGAATTTTTTTGTGAACTTTGAAAAGTGAAACAAAGTAAGTAAATGATTTTTAAACACTAAATGTAAATGTGATTTGAATTTTGTGAACTGCTAAAAACATCTTTCCTTGGTCTTTGGGTCTTGTAAAATATGTTAGTGGGTTTTTGCTTAGAAGCTAAAATATGAATGAGCAAATAAAATTTTAAATTTAGCTCTTGGGTTTGTCTATGTTTTTCACATAGTATAATACCATAGATACATAGAGTAAAATCATAACTTTCTTACAAAATCACAATTGGTTAGTGCAAACTGCCTACAAAAGAAATTGTTAGTGCAAAACCATAAGTATATAGTGTAATAACATAACTATTAAGATAGTAATGTAATTGATAAGGCAATAACATAACTAAGAAGTCAAAAAATGCAATTGGGAAGGTAAAAACACAATTAGGAAGGCAAAAATGCAACTAACAATGCAAAAACACAATTGATAGCGTAAAAATGTAATTGAGAATGCAAAAATGCAACTAAGCATGCAAAAACATAATTGGGCATGCAAAAATGCAATTGGGCATAAGAAAATATAATTGATAATGCAAAAATGCAACTAAGCATTCAAAAATACAACTAGGCATGCAAAAACACAATTGGGCATGCAAATCACACTTGGGCATGTAAAATGCACTTAGGCATGCAAAATTTACCTAGGCATGCAAAACATAATTGAACATGCAGAAATGCAACTAGGGGTTGCAATAATGTGTTTCACAGGGTCAATACTACAATTCACCTAAAAAACACACGTGGTTAAGTTAATAACACATATTTTAAGGTAATAGCACATATATTAGTGTCAATACCACCTTTACCTATTGTAATATCATAACTCCAAAATGCAATATCACTTTTACCAGGTGCAAAAATGCAACTCCATAGAACAATATCACAACTTCATATGTCTTGATTGTGAGATTCAACTTTTCACTTTTTTGGTCAACAAGTTAAGATTTTGACATGATAAATGTTAGAAAAGATCTTAAAATGTCATGGTAAGAATTTAGTGGGGTATAGGTCCCATTAGGCATGCCATTATATGAAAAAGTAATATAAGAGGGGGGATTAATATAGTGTTAGTCAAGAAAATCATATCAAATCAAACACACTAAACACTAACATTTCTAGCCTAAACACTAGGGAGAGCATATGTAACAAGCACACAATGAAACACAACTGGAAAACAAAATAAATCTTCCTTGTACCTTCCTTTTAGCTCTAAAACTGCTATTTGAGTTGGCTTACTTAGCTATGTGCTCAATAAATCTTTGTCAATGAAGCTTCATTTCTCCACTTGTCCTTGGCACCTTGGTAATGTTGGTTGGCTTAGCTTGGCTTGGATTATGAAATTGACATGGTAACACTACAATGAAACTTTTTGGAGGTATTTTGGCATATTAACATTAAACTAGAAAAAATTTAAGATCAATAGTTGAGGCCTTATAGTTATAACCTCCAAAGTTAACTCTCACCAAAGTTGATATAGGCTAGGATTAAGCATGGTTGAGTTCAAACCAATCCTAGGTATGTTAAGGCTAACTCCAATTGAGTTAAAGAGGTGGCATATAATTATGATTTTTAATTAATAGGAATGACTCACAAATTTATATATTTGTTAGATATTTTGTGAGAGTTTGACAACTCACATAATCAATGATGAAGAAGCTTTATATTTTGAATTTTTGAATTTTTATTTTTAGATATTCATTAATTGTAAATGGATTATTTAGCTAAGCACTTAATCTATTTCAATTAGTTGATTCATTTTTATTAGCATTTTATCTCTTTTAGGAATTGTTCAAGTGCCTCACTTAATGTGTCCAAAGGCCAAATTGCCAGTTGTTAGGTCACAAGGTGATTGAAGATGAATTTGTTAGAGGTTATTATTGCATACAAGATAATACCTCAAATAGTGATGCCTTAACAAGGTTATGAGTAATAATGAATGATGTATAAATAAAATTGGGATATTTAGTGATTCCCAAGCTTAATTTACACTATTTGGTAGAAACCAATCTAAAGTCTAGTTGGAAGTTAGTTATGGTAATAATGGGGTGTCTACACTAGCTAGTTGTGGCTCAGCCTTGCCAAATTTTATACTTGTAAACACCTTCTTGAGTAATAAAGAAACTGATTTTACCTTCTCATATGTTGGTTATTATGCGAAAATTGATGAATTATTGGATGTAATATTATGATAGTTATAACCTATCCCTAATTTATGTCTAATTTTGTGCACCTTTATGTAATAATTTTTATATTGTGTAGGTTGTAGTTTGTGTCTCTTAGAGTTTATACAATTCATAGTTGTGATGAATGCCATTTGAGCTTCCTAAAACAAGTGGTCATCTTTATAGGTACTATTATAAGCTAGATCCTTTCTAAAAAATGGTTATACTCAATATTCATTAGTGAATTTTGAGTTGTGTATGTGTGAGTGCTCTTTGATTTCACTCTATGTGTTTCTAAGCAAGTTGAGGTATTCAATTTTGGTGTATCAGCCCATAGTTAGTCTTAGAAGTTTAAGAAGTAGCCTTGTCTCTCTCTCTTTTCATTCTCAAGAAGTAGTTTAGGTGAGGATCAAGGTGATACACCAAAATAACCAACCCTCTATGGAGGTTTACTTCCATTCATAGGTCACCCATAAGCTGAAAGTGATCCCATTGTGTCGATTGGGTGAGGAAGCTTGAAGACCTTCCTCAAGGGTGCAAGCTCAATTTGACAATAATAGGTGAAGAATGAATGGGGATTGATCTTGTATTTATACCGGTCCCTTTAGAGAAATAATTCAAATTAAATCACTTAGGTTGACCATTATGATACATCTCATTTGCAAATTATATGACTTTATGGCTCTTAACACTTGCATTAAAGCAAGACACCTATGTTGACGTAGGTGTCTATTTGAGATGCAAGTGTCAAGGGAGAAGGAAAGTAGGTATAGGTTCAGAACTTAAAAATGCATAAGATAAGTAGGTATTAAGAATTTTGGGTAAGATAGAAGGCCTAGGTCATCAATATAAGGTTGACAGTGTAAGAATAGGCCAAAGAGCACTGGAGAGAGTAGATGAAAAACTTGCAAAGGCAAAAAAAGCTATAGAATTGAGAGGAACAACCAAGTCCTAATTTTTCCAAGTGTGCAAGACTGAGGTAATATATAATTCAAAAATAGAGTTTACATTTACCCCCCTCTAATCTATTAATGAAATTTCTAGTTTAAAGGAAAGGAATGTGTATATAGGTGTGTATGACACACCTTGTCTTTGTTTGAGCCCAAACTTGAGTGATTTGCTAGTGACTAGCCTATAACCAAGAACATGTTATAGTATATAATTAGTGCATATAATTTAAAATTTAAATAATTTTAAATGATTGAAATTTAAAGAACAAGGTTTAAGAGTACACCTTTATATTGATGCAACCATCTTGCCTATTGGCAAATTGATTTGAAAGATGGATCATTATGAATAATTGAAACTAAGATTAGGATAAATATACAAATCTAGAAAGTGCATATATCTAAGGATATATATAGAGAGAGATAGGAGGACACATGTCCCCAACCTTGTGTTGATGCTTGAATATGTATCACATGTGCTTAGAGTGTTCAAGAACACTTCTCATTTTGGAATTCCAAGAGTTTAGCACATGAGTTATAGGTTGTGATAATCCTATTATTTTTTGGTGATATAGAGGGAAAGCAAGTGGACTATTTTAAAATATTTATAATGTTTGGTGGTTGGGGGCCACCATGGCCAAAGAGTTAATCTATGAAAAATATGAAGTATGTTATACTAAGAATAATGAATCATGATAAAAAATTAATCTAAAGACTAATCTAATATGGATATTTATAATGAAAATTAATCTAGAGTGATTTGGTTCAAAAAATATCAAAATGAATGGTAAGGTAAAGAAGAGATGTTGTTGATCTTCATTCCAAACATCATGACAAGGTTCAAATATCATCTAGGCATGTACTTAATCAATGTATAACATGAAGTAGCTTAAGCTCAATCCTATCACACATTAGGCAAAATCTAAGGAATGTGGGAAATAATGCAAATAATAATCAAGTTCACTTTAATGATTTACCCCTACCAACAAACAACATTAACCCAAATGCAAGAAGAGTAAGAAAATGAAATGAACTTAAGAACTTTCAATTAACCTAGCATTGGTACAAGTTAAAAACTTTGAATTCATATATACACACCAAGAATTAATAATAACCATTCAAATATGTAAATAAGAACAAACAAGTAAGAGAGAAGCTAGGATAACAAAAGACACAAGCAAATTTGGACAAACTTTGTAGAATTTCTTGCTTATATTAATTGTTCAAAAGGTATAATAGGTTTTGGGTCACAAAAATTCCTCACCCTTTTTACAATGGGAAATACCTATTTATATATACCTTTCATGAGTTATTCTGGTCATTCATGTCAAAATTTAAGGACAAGTATCCTTTTGCAACCTTTTAAGAAATTTCTAGACATTTTAAATGACTAACCTACAAGCAATGTGCTTTACAAGTTGCACATGAATTTATGAAAGAATATTCTCTTTTTAAAAGTATACAAGCTCAATTAAAAAATAATATTCCTGTATTAACTAAATTAGATACCCTTTTTGTGTCGTAGTATTTTTCTTTCCTTGCAGGATCTTCATTCTATAATGTTGTTCATTGATAAGCTGGAGATCAATGATAGGCCTCATGAATAATTACTTTTATTGATTTTATATGACCTTGAGATCCATCTCAACCCTTTTTAAATATTTTTTGATTCCCTTGACATCTCATATCTTCTCTTTCGATGATAAAATTAGGTTCATGACCTTTTTGTTACCAACCCCTATTTTCCCTTGTACTTGATTCCTTACCTCTTGCATGAATTGAGTAATTCTGTGCTTGAACTCCTCATCAGTTATTAGATCTAAGGGAATAAGTGTGATTGATATTTGATAAATCTATGAAATATGTGCAGCATTTTATCTTCTTTCTATTTGAGGTCCTTAAAAATATCCTCCATCTACTTGACCAGCTGCTCAAGGCCTTGATCTTATCAATTAATATATCCATAGCCATATTAAGGTGGGCTAGGATAACTATCATGAATTCAAGGATTTGATTTGTAGTCAAGACCTTGATAAAATCATTCACTTGGTAGCTCAAAGCCTAGCATTGGCCAACTTGGCCTATAGCCTTAGTACTTTGTTTATTTAATGCATCTTGCTTGGTCTTGACTGACTTTAAATATTTGAACAAATCAACCATGGTGTCTTCTAATTGCTTAAATATATCTTCTTGGATTGAAAAGATGACTTGTTATTTCAAATTATTATTCTATTTCAAGATGCCCTTGATCATTGTTTGAAACTGATCTATCTAAGCCTGGGCCATTTGAAGAACATTTTCTTTAACTATTGGGTCTTTGCCAGGTTTTTGCCTCCAATTAGAGTTAATCCAACAAAAGGTTCTATTTTTTGAAAAGTGAACTATTCTTTACCAACCATGGCCTTATTCTTAGTTACTATTTATAAATTGGTAGTGTTTGGGTCAAATTTGATACCGACTAAAGATTCTATCACCTTGGGAGCTAGGGTCTCCATTTGTTTTCCACTTTATTCTCTTCGAGCAGCTACTCTTTTCTCTTCTTCCTTTTGCAATGCAAATATCCATGTCTTGACTTCCTCATGCACTATAATATTTATTTCTTACATCAATTCCCAAGGATTTTGTGCACTTGGTACTTTCTACAATTTGCCATAAATTAACCATTTAGGAATGGTTGGACCATGAATCAACTTTTCTTCACTAAAGAGATTAAATTCACTCATAGAATGAGTAAAAAGTCACCTTGGGCTTCTTGTTCTTAACTAGGATAATGGTCAATTTAGCTTTTAGTTTGGGGGTGTCTATAGAACTAGCTCCAATACCTCCCCTTTTCTTCTTTGGATTCCTCCATTTATTCATCCTTGGACTTATAGGCTAATGATAGCAATTTTAGAGAATCTTCAATTATTTCACTAGGGTCTAGTGACACTATATGAACCTCATCCACTAGTGACCCTTGCTCCTCTACTTGAGTTGAAGAAGATGTAATTTCATCAATCCTTTTCTCCTCGGTCCTTTGCTCAAGTTGTGCCTTAGGTCTGGACTCTATCTACAGTAGGGTTGGTGGGGGTCTAAAAGGTGTACCACTCAGCAAATGGTACTACCTTGGACCTAATTACCATCTATCATAATTCCCTTTTTGCTCCTTTTGTATTCTAGACTCTAGAGTGATGTTGTGCCTTTTCAATCTAATGGTTACCTTAGATAATGAAGAGGAATTTGTATATATGGGGTTAAAAGGACCAAACTGGTGATCATAAGGGATATTGATTCCTTTAGCTTTTAGATGTTCTTTGACCCTTTCATGAGGATCACACTACCTCATCTCATCAATTTGGAGATTAAAGGAGGTCATATTTTTGGAAGTAGCCTCAATATTGTCCCATTATGAAAAAATAGTCCTTCCAATGGTTAAGGGGAGGCTATGAAGTAGTCCCTTCCTTTTGGTCTTGCAAAGACCATCTATTACATTACATAATTGATAAACTAACTCCTACTCTGCTAGTTTAATAGGTACATGGCCATGTCAGTATGAGGGGAGTCTATTGAGTTCCTTTAATCTTAATAATTATACAATCAAGGTATAACTAGATGTCTCCCATGGCCTCAATTGAATTTTTGATCAAGGGGTTAATTCTAGACATTGGATTCTCAATTATGGCCTCTATTAGAGCTAGATAAAGATAGTTACATATGAATTGGATGGGGTCCTTGTATTTGAATATATGTAATTTTGAATAGTATTGGGAAATTGTCTATGTCCCATCAGGTAACCATTCTCTAAGGTTGGGGATATTTGTAGTGGAAAGCAAGGCATCCAAGAGGTATGACATCATGAAGAATTAGTTCTTAGTCTTCTTTTTGACTACAAAGATCTACCTACTTAAAAAAGTGCTAACCACTTCACCAAAGGAAGGGGTTAGCTATTTCTCAATCATAAAGTAGTCTAAGGACACCCAAATTTTGTCCACATAGGTAGTGTTTTAATTTCCACATAACCTATTCATCATAGTCATGACCATTCTTATCCTAGGTCTGAACTTGACCAATGGGGATGTAGCCATTAAAGTCTAAAAATACCTAATTTATAGAATATAACTATAGGGAAAGGATGGTCCTTAAATCATTTTTTTGGGCCCAATTATTGATATTGGTTTGGTCTACTTGGGGCTTAGGTAGCTTGTAATAGTTTTAAAATGCTATCGTAGAGATGTAAGCTATATTTATATGAGTATGATCATCGATTAACATGTCATTATCAATTTTACCATCTCTAAAAATAAGAGAGAATGTATATACAATGTAGTACCTCAAGTTTTCCTGCAACGTAATAGAAACCCATAATTTGAATGATAATTATGTCTTGGTAGAGCCTTCTTTATAACACATTATTCTCTTCTTCTCTTGTGATGGGATGCTGGTTCTTAATGGTCCAAAATAGACTTGACCAATTATTATCCCTTGTAATTATTCTCTTCTTCTCTTGTGATGGGATGTTGGTTCTTAATGGTCCAAAATAGACTTGACCAATTATTATCCCTTGTATTTAGATCTATGGCATCAAATTATGTGTCCTTAAAAAATATTCCTTTTACATCTAAGGTCAAATAGAGTTCAAAATCTTCTTTGGAGACACTTTTTTGAGCTACCATGATGATCGCAGGGTTGACCTATGGATTTTATATGTTTTAGGGTTTTTTGAAGGTTTTTGTAGTGATTTAATGGGTGATAGCTATTCAAACTTATGTGAGATTTGTGACTTAGATTGTGCCTAGATCTTTGAATTTATACTTTTGCATTACCTGGGTCCATAAAATATTTAACTTGACACATTAAACTTATGTGGTTCTGATGTGGAATCACCATGGCATTCATTTAGAATTTTTGTGGCACTTTACTTATTAATATTAAAAAAGTGACCATTGTATTTTAAAAATTCCACCTTGATCCCATGTTGTTAGATTTATTTACACAAATCAACGTGGTTCATTGATCTTGATTCATAAGATTGAACGCTATTAGTCCCAACATTTTTTGAAATGCCAATGTTGATCTCACACTATTGATCTCATTTGCATGGATCAATCATGCTCCATCGATCTTGATCTACTTAATTATGTCTCCTACTTTGTGGAAAATTTATCAAAATGTGTATGTTTTTCTACACACCATCAATTCTATAAAGATGATCAAGCTTTAATTTGTGGCCCATGGTTATACTACATGTCATCTTCACATTCATCCCTAACTTTTCAACATTAGCTATAAACCATCTAATCATTTTTGCCTAAGCAAATGCACACCATTAGATCTTGATCCACAAGGTCGAATGCCATTATCTACTAAGTGTTCTTTAGTTGTGAGTGTGACACTTGTCACCCTCTCACTTGTCTCAAGGATCTGTTGAAGCTTTAATTTATTATGCACCATCGATAAAAATATGTACACTTGGTCATGTAACATTGATATTTAGGGACATTCTTGAACTTTAACTTTGGGGTCACAACTTGACTTTTTAACCCTAATAATACACCATTAGATCTATATCACCTTATAAAATGTGGACCGTTGATCTTTTGAATGAAAATGATATTTAAGTTAGTGCTTGGGAAAAATAAAGAACTTAGCATAAAGTTTTTGGACTATGGTTTTAATTCATGTTAATAAACATGAGTAAGACCTTAAGACAAATATTTTAAGCTAAGTTTGAAACATGATAAAGGGGACCCTATGAATAATAAAAGACATAACATATAGTTGTAGCCTAAGGTTTGTTGTAAAATACAATAAACTTTAGGGTAAGGCTTTTAGGATAAGTCTATAGTAAAAAATGACCCTTCATTTAGTTAGACCATGCTAATGATGAAATTGATCAAGGGTTTATGGGACATAAAAAGGGACTAAGTATGAATTTTTAAGATTAAGGTTTGGTAATGTTAATAAACATAACTAAACCTTAGTATGAAAATTAAACTAAGTTTTGGGAAAAATTAAAGTGTTCCCACGTAAATTACTCCCATGCAAATTTAAATTTAATTCAAAAGGGTCCTAGGTGAAAACATTAGACTAGGGGTTTAACATGACTTAAAATAGATCCCATCAATCTTTGATAGACCAAAGGCTAGTAAAAGATCAATTTAACATTGAAGCACAATCCCATATATGTTTATTCCCAAATGAGATCCCATTGAACTTGCATTAAAGAAACACAAGCCATAATTTTTAGGAATATTAGAAGGGGTAAAAGCATGATCATCTGAAAACATGTCCATTAGTCTAAATGAGAGTCATGAATAATTTGCAAACATGTTAGTGGTATTTTGATCTAGTGATTTTTTCAATTTTAAGGTACAAACTTGCACAATTTGGAACAAGGGTCCCTATTTTTCAAAAATGGGGGTATGTTGACCTCAAAAAATGGTAACTTCTAAGGGAAACATAGTAATATGTTGGAATTCAGAGACTCTAGTTTAGATTAATAACTAGTTTATTCATTCCATTTGATCAAGTACTATTATTAAGATCAATTCATGGTTAAAATAAGTCCTACGCATGCATAATTAGGATTAAACATCAAAACCTACTCATGTTGTGTGTGCACTTTGATTTGACTTACTATTTGCCATGGTATTTAGAGAATAACTTTTAGACTTCAGGACTTTAACCATTAACACTTGGCTTGTAGCATATTTAGATGTTCATTAAGAACCATGCTTGGTATAGGGAAGGATTGGGCATTTATCTAATGCTAACCAAGTATCCATAGCCCAGACATAGATACCTTTGACACCACTTAAGGTCTTGTTCCACTGCCAACTAGGTGTCTAAACCCTCAGTGGAGTTTACCAAAATCACCTTTGCTTAGAAAGCTCTTACATTTTGTAATAAAGCTCTTATTTTTTTTATTTTTTTAGATCATTTTGATTTTTTAGCAAAGGTTGGGAATCAAGTTAGGTAGGTTTAAGGATTTGGTCAAGTGTTTGGTCTTCAAATAATCATATTTGGTGGCAAAATTTGTCGTAAGCAATGATGTTTATTAAGTGCAAACATGACCGTGTTCTAATAATCCAAGCTTTCATCCTTTATGTGAAATATTTCTTATAATAAATATTAGATCAAAGCATGGCTTAAAATCTCAAGGAACAATTATCCTAACCATTAATATTTTCTATTTTTTTAAGTTATAACATTAAGCTCATATTACAATAATCCATGATTAACGAAAGTGAGAAAACATACCTATATTCCTAAATTGTAGAATTCCTTTTAAGTATCTGAATGTATTTTGAGCTAAGGACTATCCAAAAGGACTTATTAAAAGCAAGGAACAAAATGCAAAAAGCAAATAAACCAAACACAAAGTAAAAAAGAAAATAAATATATACAAACATAATGTACAAATAAGGGACATGAAGGAAATAAAAAGAAGGAAACTAATCTAGCCTATCTACATTAGATCTAACTATTCTTACAATTTACTCTATAAAGAATCTAGGTGGGATAATAGAGAAGTAGTGCTTAAGGTATTGCCCATTGGTTGGCAAGGTAAACTCTAATCCTTGTAAGTATTTTAGTTTGAAGGTGTTGTTTCCCAATGTTTATGTAATCTGATATGGGCCAATTTACAAAGGAGTGAATTTTCCATGTTTATCCTTGGGTTTAGATGCCTTGTCCCAAAGAATAATTAAATCTCCTTGTCTAAACACCTTATCCTTGAATGTTTATCAAACTAACTTTTGACTATGGTTTAGTGTCTGCTAAAATTGGCAAAAGCTTCTTCTCTTGCATCCTCCATCTATATGATGTCCAACAATATTGAGCTTGTAAATTGTTGGTCCTCTTACATATACTCTTATATGAACCTATATGTTGGCATCTTGAGTGTTATGGGAAATATGGGTTCTTGACCATATACTAGAAATAATGGTGATGCCTTGATAACATGTTTGACTCTTGTTCTATCTACCCAAAGAGCATACTTGAGTAGCTTATGCCATGTTCTTCGTTTATCAACTATAGACTTCTTTATGGCCTTCATCAAGTTCTTATTTGTTTATTTAGACACTCCATTACCTTGAGGATAATGGTTTGATGAGAACTTGAAGATAATGTTGTTTTCATATGCCCATTTAGTCATTTCAATGGATACAAAGGTAGATCCATTATCACAAACTATAGATACAGGTGTCCCAAACTCGGTGCATATGGTTTCTTCTAAAAACTTAATCACCTCTTTAGTCCTACATTATTTAGTTTCCACTACTTTATTCCATCTTGTGTAGTAGTCAGTAGCAATCAGAACATACTTGTGACCATAAGAGGAATTAGGGCTAATGACCCCCATATAATCCAATCCCCATTGGGTAAAGGGTTTATCAATCATCACTGGTTTTAATGGCAAGGCTGCCTTAGGATCTTTAGTGTTGAAGACTTGACACGAGTGGAATTATCTCACATGCTTGTGAGAATATTTGAAGATGGTAGGCTAGTAATAACCAACCCTTAATATTTTGTGTGTAGTTGTCCTTCCAGATGGATGTCCACTTTCTAGATTTTCATGGAAGGTTCTTGTGATCTTAGCTACTTCACTCTTGGAGACACATCTCAAGTATATGCCTTCAAAGTTATTTCTATAGAGCACTCCATCTTTGATCAGGAAATAGGCTGCCTTGAGCCTTAGAGCTCTTCTTTATTCCTTACTTAACCCTACAGGACAATAGCCATTGATTAGCAAATGAACAATAGGATCATACCAATCATTGGGCCAATTTTTTTGTTGTTCTACCTACATGACATTTAGTTTGGGATTAGTATTATAAATCAATTGAATTAAACCTTGACATCTTACCAAATTTGCAATCTTTATCTCTAGATCATATTATTTGAGAATAGACATCCACTCACCTCTCCTTTATCCAAGTTTACATTGACTAAACATGAGCTTACTGGTAGGGTTTGGTAGTATTACATGTACCTTATTTCTAAGGATATGATTCCTAAATTTCTTCACTACCTTGATTAGAGCACATGCTTATTTGTCAATAAGAGAATAATTCAATTCAACATTGTTAAAAGTAGTACTCATGAAAGCAATAGGACGATCACATCTATCTATCTTCTGAGTTAGGACAACTGTAATTATATGGTTAGAAGTAAAAGAGTATAAATAGAAGTCTTTAGTAAAGTCTAGACTTATTATCACATGTGCTTGTCTAATTAATTCTTTTATTTCCTTGAAGGCCTTCTTAGTCTCTTCATTCCAAGTGATCTTAGCATCCATCTTCAACATGTCATTCAAAGGTCTCACTATTTATACAAATTTAAAAATAAATTTCCTCACAAATTTGATCTTCCCAAAGAAATATTTTAGTTATTTTTTTCTATTAAGAGGTTCTATTTTAGATATAACATCCATTATATCTACGTCTATATAAATCCCCCTAGTTATAACATGCCCTAATAATTTTCCCTCAGTAACATAGAAAATAATTTTATTTGAATTGAGAGAAATTGTATACCTTCTATATATTTCAAATACTAGTTACAAGTGCATGATGTGATCTTCCCTATTATTTGAAAAGATATTTAAGTCATCCATGCAAATGATAATGCACTTACCTATCATCCCCTGAAAAACATGGTCCATTGCTCTTTGAAAAGTTGCACTTGAATTTATTAGTCCAAAGGGCATCCTTTTATAGGCAAAAGTGTCCCACTTAGTAGTGAATGCAGTTTTTATTCTATCTTCCTTATTCACCATTACTTGGTTATATCCTAAAAAACCATTAAGGAAGGACATCATGGTAGAACCATTAACAATCTAAATTACTTGGTCAAGAGAAGGCAAGGGATAATTATCTTTCTTAGAATCTCTATTTAGATTTCTAAAGTTTACATAGTCTAATTTCCCATTTTATTCCTAACTGGTACTAAGTTAGCTACCCATGTAGAGTGCTTAATGGGAAACACTATCTTTACATCTATAAATTTCTTGACTTCCTTATATATTAGAGGTTCTAAGATATGGTTGACAGGTCTTTGTTTTTGCCTAAAAGGCTTGTAGTTTTATTTTAGTGGTATGGTATGAGTTATGAATCTAGAATCAAAGATATCTAGGTCCTCATATGACCATACTACAACATATTTATACTAGGTCAACAACTCTCTAGCTCTTCTGAACTCTTCACTAGTGGTGGCTATACCAATGTTGACTAGCTGGGGTTGACCTTGGGAACCTAGGTTAACAACATTGTAATATTTCCCATTTACTTTGGGAACCTTGATATCCTCAGCTAGTTCATTATGTCAAATAATCTTTCTAGGGTAATCATACCCTTGGGAATCTTATTGTCATTTAGTTGGATGATGTTTTCATCAATATTACCTCTGCTAAGAGTATTTTCATTAGCCTCATAAATGATGTGGGCCTCAAACACTCCTCAACTATTCATGAAGTCTAAGATCTATTAGTCATCATGAAATACCTATAAATGGTTGATATTATCAGGGACTAAGGTACAAGGAATTAATTCAACACTAAGGCTTCCTAGTTTAGAATCCTGGTTAGGCATAAGATTAACTGCAGATGAGGTAAGATCATTAATATCTTAGTTATTTACCCTAGGAATAGAGATAATGTTAAAGGCATAAAAGTTCTCTATCAAGTACCATGATCTAAAGTTATATATCTTGAGGTAGGACAATTTTCACTAGCTCTTACTTATTACTTGATTAACCACTAGTTCTGAGTCACCATAAACTCACAGTTCTTTGATTTTGTGCTTGATGGTAAATTTTAAACCTAAGATTAGATATTCATATTATGCCAGATTATTAGTGTATGAAAATTAGACTTGGTAAGAAGTATTGAATTTTTTCCCAACATGATTAATTAAAACAATTCCTACCCCTGATCCAAACTTACATCTTGTACCATCAAAATATAATTTGCATATCCTAGGCATAATAAGAGTTTCTCTAGAATCACATACCTTAGGGGTGTCAAGAGTGTAAAGACCTAAGTCTAACTTAACCATGTTGACCCTCACATTGGTTACATTATATTTAATAATCATATACATCATTTTAGGTTCTCTTTCTATCTTGATCTCATTTGAGACTCCCTTCCATGAAAGCCACATGTGAGAATAGTCATTAGACATGTAACCATTCAGAGATCTAGTCTAATCTCTACTTAGAAACATCCCATATGCATTAGGAATATATACCACTTGGATGTCAATGAACTATTGTATCCTTGGTTCAGAAGCAATCTACATGTGAACATTTAATAGTTCACCAATTAATTTCACCCTGAAATTATCCAATTGAGTCATAACTCTATCAGATTTAATGAGAGTCAAACCAAGTTTCTCACAAATACCTTTAGTAATGATGTTAGTAGATACACCAGAGTCTAATAGATAATTATGCAAATTAGTACCAAAGATTCTTACTATCAACAAGAAAAGTGAGACATCTACTTTATTCTTTTGCATAGCAACATTAACATTTGTAGTCTTGGGTAACTTATCAAGTTTCTTAGATAGATATTCAAGTAACAAGTCTATTTGCTTAGTGATTTGAGTTAGATCATGTAGTGTGATGTTGGATTTAACCCTCTTCATATCCTCAACTATGTTATACCCACCCTTGGTAAAATAACTAGGTGGATCAACATTGTGTTTAGAGGTACTTCCTTTTAGAGGCTCAGGGTTATTATCAGCGACAAAATCTAGAGGAGTATCAAAATTGGGTGGAGTTGAAGTTGTCAAGGGTTACTCATGCTACCTATTTATTAGTGGATAGGTCTTTTCAAAATACTACTAGAAGGCATGCACCTCCTTAAGAGTATCCTTAGGCTCATTTTCTTCTTTGAATGGGAAGTCAAAGATCTCCACCATTATGGTTATATTTGTAGATTTGGATGACTTGGAATATCTAGATGTACTTATAGAATTGTCTTTATTAGATCCACTTTTAGGAGAGCTTAACTTGTTTTGAAACAACTCCAAAGCATTATAGATTTCAAGATAATCCAACTCACCATGCTTGGAAGTATCGTGGACCCTATAATATTCAGTTAATACAACATCACAAATACTAATCTCAAGTTAATTATTCTTACCTGATTATTCATTATTATTATTTTTACCATTGTGAAACCTATTATTAGGCCTATTGAACCTTTGATATGAGAAACTTCTATTGGAACTTTTCCTAATGTTACCAACTTTATTTTGTAATTGAATAAAGTTAGTACTCAAATTTTGAACCATCTTTAAGATAGAGTTATTTTCATTATTTAGGGCCTCAAAATTATGAACTTGAGTGTCACTAGTGCTAATGGTTGGCACCAAAGCTCTTTGGTCTTGTGGATGAGATCCACTTATAGCATTGTTAAAGAATCCTAGGCTTTGGCCAGGATGAACATGAATTAAAGGTAGTTGGTTCAAAACTAGAAGTTGGTTTAGGGATGGCATATTTTGATTAGCATTGGGTATACAATTTAGAATTGGAAAATTTGGATTAATATTGGGAATATTATATGCCATTTGGCCCTGGGGTTATATTTGGTCATTAATGCTCATAGCTTCAACATATGCTAAGGCTATTGTGTTAATAACTTGAGTAGATATTTTGAGAAACACATAAGTCATGGGATCCAAGGCATCCTTATAGATATTTAAGCTAAATCCTTGTTAGGTCTGTAAGGATCTATGGTTTTGCTAAACATTTTTTGAGATCTGGCATTAAAGGCTCTAATTATTTCAGTAGAATCTATTTTCACTATGATAAATTATTGGTAAAGAATACAAGGACTGATGATTTTACCAAATTGATAATAAATATCATGTTAAAATTATTCCAAGTAGTGATATATATTTTTTGAATATTAAGGAACCATTCATATGCAACATATTTTAAAGTAAATGGAAATAGTCTACATGCTACATCTTTATGAACTATATTTATCAATATTAAAGTAGCTTTGAAAGATTTAATGTGATCTTTAGTTGTGACAACATTATTTTGGATAAATGATGGAAAATATTTTTTTGGATTAAGAAGAAGGTCATGTACCACACCTGACATATTGATTGAAGAACCACCTAGCCAAGCCATACCTTGATAGGGATTGAACACGGGAGCACCTTGAACTAGTGAAATTGGTTGAGAGTTTAAAAGTCTATGATTACCTTTGTCTCACCTTGATTTCCTATAAAATTCTAATGAAATCAGAGGTTATTTAGTCTTGGAACATGACCTTGTCCTGATTCTTGGTAATTCCAGCTTATGGGCTTTAAATCTTATTTAAAATATGATGTGTCAATCTTATCATTGTAGGGAACAATAATCAGACTTGCACATTAAGAAAAATTTATACAAATATGTACATATAATGGAAAAGGACATCAATCTTTAACTAAATTAGCTCAAAGATGTGTCCAAACATGTAAATATGAATTTACTCTTTTTAAACTCACATAATTTAAAATTTGTAAAGGATCTATCAATATTTGAACAAAATAACTATTACTAACCTCAAAATCCTTGAATTCATAGATTTTAAGCTATATTTACCAAAATTAAACATTAAACCTCAAAGAACATTGATCTTTGTCTAAAGGAAGCACAAAGACTGGTGTAAGACCATAAAGATCAGTGATCTTTACATAAATATGCTAAGAGAAAGACATATATGCAAATAATACATCAATATTTGAACATAATTCACAAAAATGAGAAAAGATATTTCAAATTTTCAAAAATTTAACTAAGGTCCTCCTTCTAGCACCAATGATGCCCATCTTGTTGATGCTTGAATATGTATCATAGGTGCCTAGAGTATTCAAGAACACTTCTCATTTTATAATTCCAAGAATTAAGTCTATGAGTTACATGTTATGATAATCTTGTTATCTATTGGTGGAATAGAGGCAAAACAAGTGTATTATTTAATAATATTTATAATGTTTGGTGATTGGCAACCATCATGGATAAATAGTTAATCTATGCAAAATATGAAGTATGTTATGCTAAGAGTAGTGAACTATGGTCAATAACTAATTTAAAAACCAATCTAAGATGATTATTTACAATGAAAATTAAGCTAGAGTGATATGGTTAAAAAAGGAGAAAAAAGAAAGGTAAGGTAGAGAAGAGATGCTGATCTTCATTACAAATATCATGACAAAGTTCAAATATCATCCAGGCATGTAATTAACCAATGTATGCCATGAAGTAGATTAAGCTCAAATCCTATCACACATCAGGAAAAAAATCTAAGGAATGTGGGAAATAATGTAAATAACAACCAAGTTCACTTTAAAGATTTACCCCTACAAGTAAATAACATTAGCCCAAATGCAAGAAGAGTGAAAAAATGAAATGAACTTAAGAAATTTCAATTAACCTAGCATTGGCATAAATTAATAGATCTACATTCAAATATACACACTAAGAATTTATAAGAACCATTAAAATATAGAAATAAGAAAAAAAAAAAAGTGAGAGAAAAGCCAAGATAACAAAAGACACAAATAAATTTGGACAAACTTTATAGAATTCCTTGATTATATTATGTTAAGCCCTCTTTTGTGATACTTAGTGGACCACACCAACTCAAGATATCTTGGTGCATGGTAGTCATTACAAATGATTTCCCTTTTGAAATCATTAGCACCAGCTGGAAGAATCTTCAAAGATCTTGCACCATTTGGTAGTTAGTTGCCTAGTGCCTAGGTTTAAAGGAGAATCTCATCAAGTTCCTATACATGGTAGTTGGAGAGCATGGGTGTCAGAGTAGTGGAGCTAGTGGCCTAATTACCCATAGTGATAGCTCAGTGCTTAGTGTGCACCCATCCAACCCAACAAGAAACTGCTCTTCTACCTATAAAAATAATCTTAGACCTAAAAAAGAAGAGGTGATTAATGGTAGTGAAGCTTTACTAAAATTGATAGACACAATTATTATGTTGTAACCTACATGAACTAGGTTTTGTAATCTAAATGTATATCCCAAGATCACCTATGAGCCGCTAGGCATGAGTAGTTTCAAAGATGAACACATGCTCTATTTTTATGTTATGAACTTTGTATACTAAAACTATGAATTAATGAAGAATGTTATTGAAAACAACTAAGTGTTGATCATTTCTAGACGGTTACAACATTGTTTTATGTTTACGACTTGAATCTAATAGTATTGATAATATAGTCTCTATGATCACATATGTTATTAAGTAAAAGTTTTCTTCAATCTATTAACGACATCCTTATGAAAGATAGTGACTTATCTTAGTAGTAAAACTGACTAAGTATTGAAACCAACATAAGCCAAGTCCCTAGTAACCACACCTAAAGTGCTACCTTAAGGAGTGAGTACCAGAACATGAGCCATTTCCTTAAATAATCTAAGTACTTTAAGAATTCTTAACTTGCTATCCTTATGGCTTACTCCACTAAGAGATATATCTAGCTAGATATGAACTTGCACCCAAAATACTTGTGCCCTTGAATAGGCTATTGCCTAATGATCTTACCCAGAATAGCCTTGTATCAATGAACTTATCTAAGCTCATTCTAAAAATGACTAAGTCCCATTGAAACTAAGGGTACACCATGTCTCAACTAGCCCAATTTATACCCTGATCCCTTTTTTGATATGCTTTGAGTGAGTGTACATGGCTTGTGCCTTATGTCAAATTGATGTCAGCATAATAGTTAATTTAAATGTTGTGCAGCACAAACATTTACTATGCTTATGCCTAGCTATTTCAAGGATATAACTAACTTAGAGTGGTTGCTAAGTGCATGATTAGGCACATGAGATAAACAAAGAGAATTTTCTATAATATTTTGGTTTTATTTCCAGGACTCATGTTGAATTTTGTTGCTACAATATTGCAACAGAGTGATGCTATAGATTTTGCTCAAGAACATTAAGCATAAGCTAGAACAAGTGGAAGATAGTTTTGTGCAAAATCATCCAACATGACAAGGAAAAAATACAAGAGAATGGATGCAAGCCAACCTATATGATGCTCTGTATGAGGTGTTATTTTGTGAACTACCTAAGCATGTGTACCAGGGGTTAGTTGCCTATACCACCTCTAGAAGATGAAGCTATGACCAACACCTTAAGTAGATAAAGGAGAGCATAGAGAGGCTTGAGAACCTAGATGATGTTTGGATGTGCATTTTAGACAAGTGGTGGAGTGGCATGATGAATAACTATGTGCTATAATTTAATAAGAGGGCTCAACATCAAATTAAAGAAAATACTGGTGTATTACAGTATTGAAACCATAAAAATGGAAGGATAAAATCCTTGTGCATATGAGTAAGCATAAAAGGTGAGAAGGGGAAGTGTAGGTGAGGTGCGATGGAAAGGGATGAGCAACCTAACACTTGAGACCTCTAAAGGTATATCTATAACAAGTGAAGGTACAGGCTGATAGAGGATCTAGAACCTAGAAGTGCTAAGAAAACCTATAACAAATGGGAAGGGCATGGGAAAGGATCCCTTGAATTTTAACAACATGATGAGAGAGAGGAGGAAGAAAAAGACCAAGATCAATAGTTGGGTGTAAAATACCTTGGGTTCTTATAATATGTGGTGAATGAGGATATACTAGAAGCACCTACCCCATTTGAACCAAGAATGCAAGCTCATGTACTAGATTCTCTACCAAAAGATAGAAGAATGATAACTAACCCTATTATAAACATTAAATTTGATAGACTTCAAGATTTAAACCAAGAATTTATAATTGAACAAGTGATACCTTATGAGGAATTTAACTAGAATACCATGAGACAAATGAGTAGCAACCCAAGAATCTCAAACATAAGTGTAAACATTCTCATTCAGATGATGTTAGCTATGTTGACTAGGCAATAACATATAGGATGTGGCTCAACACCATAAGTGAGTAGTACTAAACCATCGAGCTTGATGAAGTAACCTACACCAATGGGATCAACAATCAACCCTCTAATTAGAGGCATTAGAGGACCACCTCTAAATTAGATGCCAAGGGGTAAATTCTAAGACTCCAACACCACCCCCTTAGCAAATTTATTATAAAATGGTGATGTAATTACTTGTGTATCATGACATAGAGAATGCCATAGAGCATGTTCTTAAGTGTGAAATTCAATGACATGCTTGAGGTATTACCTAATCAAAGGATAAGGTGACTCAGTTTATGACCACCTTACTAGATCGGGCCCATACCTGGTATCAAAAATTTGATCCAAACTAGGCTTTGGTTGATTATGATATACTAAAAGAGGCTTTCTTAAAAGAATTTGATATTCTTGAGTTTGAGCAATAGATAATCACAAATCTCAAATAAATATCCCAAGGGATATTTGAGAGCATGTACTTATATGATGCATGGTTTAAGACCCTCCTTTCTAAGCTTCCATATGATATCCACCCCTCCCAACATGCATAATGGTTTGTTGAGGGCCTGCTAGTACCTTTAAGGAAAATGTTATCCATGAAGACCTTCATAGATCCCCATGAAGTGCTTGAAGCTATGTTCTAGGCCAAGGTGGTAGGTACTTATGACACCAAGATAAACTCATTTATGGAGGTGTAGACCATGTCAATGGCCTCCCAACTAAAAAATCTAACTACTAGTTTGGTGCATGATGCTCATAAAAAATTATGGTGTATTGACTATGATATGGAGGGGCATAACAAGAATAATTTCCCATAAATAAATATTCACACCTTGCTTCCCAATTATGAAGTTTGTCATGGGCCACATGACTCTTGAAACTATCCCTTATTTTAGCATGCCAACCAAGTGAACTCTATTATTTATTGCAAGATGTATGATGCTTATACTCACTCAATAATATATTATTGAGTTATTGATGAGATGTGCCAAAATATGGAGAGAGGCACATAATAGGTGATGACCACAGTCATAGGATAGGTGGGCCTAGGAAATGAATGCTATCACCAACAAAATACTAGCTATGGGAATTAGTGAGGTACATGTGGCTGAGGTGGAGGATGTGGTGGAGGAATATTCCCATCATGATAATGTTATAATTGTGGGTCAAATGAGCATTAACAACACAACTTCCCCATGTACCCAATGTGTAGGTATTATCAGGAACCACATACAGTTGAGGATTACCCAGACTTGTAAAAAAACTAATTCAAGGTCAACCTAATGTAGATAAGGGTGCCACCATGGTTAAATATGATAAAAAATAAGAGAAATGGGTTCCCAAGCCATAATAGACTTACAAGGATCCACCTGAGGTGTAGGCCACAAATTAGACTGGGTTCACCACTTAACCACCTATTATGCTGACAAAATAGCTATGCTTAGAATATGGCAAGCCAAGCTAGAGCAAGTAAATAATGTGACCTAAGCCAAAATATACACCTTATCCTAACTTAGTGAAATAGAAGGATGTCCTACAACAAGACATGATTTTAATACTAAATTTATAAGGAGAGATCCAATTGACTAGAGATCTAGAGGCACAAATAAGTACTATGTGTAGGAAGCAAGATAGCTAGGAGGTTAAAGTATAAGAGTTGACCAGGATCTTACACCTCTTTAAATTTGAAGGGATGCTACCCCTACTAAAAAACTTGATTTTAGAGCATGAAAGGAAGAGACTAGAGGAGGAGGCTGCACCTCAGATGATTAAAGTTGTTGCAATGCATATGGAATAGGTACATGAAGTGAGGCTTACTTAGAATGCAAAGTATGACCAAGAAATAATAATAAATGCCACCATCAATGGATGGTTTTTTTGTGAGGTCCTTGTAGACATGAGCATCAAGGTTAATATTCTAACCAAAACTACTTTGGAGAATATGGGATGACACCCTTGAATCCCTCCCCTCATATGTTATTTATGGCCAACAAAACTTGAGTGCAACCTATTAGGATCCTAAAGGGTGCCATTATAGATATTATGGGCATTAAGTTGTAAGATAATTTCAAGGTAATTAAATTGATAGAGCATGATAACTATCTAGTGCTCTTAGGTAGGCCATGGTGCTATGCCAACAACATAGACATGGATTTTAAAAAGTTCTACATGAATTTTGAGAATGGTAGAGAGAGGGTGGTGATCCCCCTATCAAGTGATCAAGGGCATTCATATGTGGAAAGTGTTACCAGCTAGAATAAGATTGATTAATATTGAGTGCACTCATAAAAAATGGGGTTCCCATGCCAAAAAGGTAGGGAAAAGGGTGTTTTAGCTAAGTAAAGGGACGTTTGTAACACTCCTAAAATATGGAAGGAACCAACATGTAGAAAAATATGTCCATGACATTAAATAATGTGTTCCCAAGGAAATAGATACAATGGGTGCATTGGTGCATGCCCTAAAGAACACTACTGCTCATTGGTGGGTAGTGCAAAGGCTTAGCTTTCCAACATGGTAAGATGTGAAGATAATAATATGCACTAGGTTTGGGAAGAGTAATGAGGACTTAGACATACCTACTTACTCAGGTAATTTTGACCCAATCGTGAATGTGTGCTTGTGTGAGGAAACTTGGATTGTCTATAGTGAGAATGCACTTAGAAGCTTATGGGTGCACGCCTTCTAAAAGACTTTGAAAACATGGGTATGAGCATGGTAAATTGTAAATGAAATATTACAAGAGATAGGAGACTGGGAGGTGCTCAAGGAGAGGTTTATATATAGCTTCTCCTTCTCTTCATAGAACTTAGAGTTACTAGAGCCACTACAAGTCATTTATAGGGTAGTGTTTGAAGACACCACCATCCTAGAAGATCACCTTATAGAAATCTTTAGAGAGAAAGGAATAGTGATTTTGACATTTAAAAAAAAAAGGCACTCAATAGTAACTCAAGTGAGGAGGGTGATGAGACCTAAAAGGGGTGCAATTAGAAGGATCTAATAGGAAGACAAAAACTTATGTGCCTTATGGATGACAACACCCCAGATGAAGAAGATCCAACTCATGTTTGAATTGTAACAACAGAGGGGACAAGACAAGTTTAATACTCTTATCATGAGAAGATGAACCGTACCACATGCCACTTAAGACCAATAAAGTAGACATTAACATAGAAGGCAAGCCAAAGATTGACACTATAGGTGATTAATGGTCTAAGGTAAAGATGGATTGAATTATAGACCTCCTAAAGGAATTTTAAGACTTGTTCTCATGCAACTATCGAGACATGAATAACACCCACCTTTCCCTTGGATAAATGAGCATCAAGCTAGTGGATGGTGTGAGGCCTATCAACAAATGACCATATAAGGTGAATCCTAATCTTTTCACTAATTTTAAAACTAAGATTGATGGCATGCTAGCTGCAAGAGTCATTTACCCTCTACAAGAGTTTGAATGGATGAGATTTATGGTCATAAGCATCAAGAAGGATAGGTGCATATAAATCTGTGTTGACTATAGACTTTTGAAATTCACCTACATCACTAACTTATTCCTAACCCCATTTAATGACTAGGTCCTAGATGGCATTGTGGGTTGCAAAATCTATACTTTCATTGATGGGTTCTTAGGCTACCATCAGGTACAAATAAAGGAGGAGGATAATCCCAAAACAACTATTGAAATTGAATGGGGGTTATTTTCTTATAACATGATGCTATTTAGACTCAAGAATATGTTAATTGTATTCTCTAGAGTGGTGATGACTAATTTTAAGGACTTCATCCAAAGGTTCCACCAAGTTTATCTCAACAAATAGACTATGTATGGCCTTGTGAAAGAACACTATGACAATCTTCACCTCATGTTTGAGAGGTACATGAAACTTCAAATATCATTAAACTTGAGGAAGTGCATATTTGTAACCCCCTTTAGGACATTGATCAGGCACATCATCTCTAAGGATGGTTTCCTTATTGACCCTGTAAAGATAGCCATCATAAATTAGCTCCAGACTCTTTCAATGCAGAAAGACATTCATGGCTTTCTAGGCCTTTGTAGCTACTACAAGAAGTTTATATGGAGCTATGTGAAGATTATAGCACCTATGAAAGAGATTTTGTGCAAAGATGGACCATTTTATTGGGGTGAGGTACAAGAGGAGGCTTTTGAAAAATTAAAGTTAAAATTGGCTAGCGCACTAATTTTGTAATTCCTAGACTGGATTACTCCTTTCCACATCCATGTTGATGTTTTAGGCTCCATAATTGGTGTCATATTAGCATAACCTGGTGAGGGTAAGATGGACCACCCTATGTCATTTGTAAGTAGTAAATTGATGCAATTAGAATAAAATTACACCACCACCAAATGTGAGGTGCTAGCAATGGTCTATGCCTTATAAAAATTTAAGCAATATCTATTGGTGACCCCATCCACCATATTTACTGATCATGATGTGATTAAGTACCTCATAAACAAGCCTATCCTACATGGGCACATATGTATATGGATAGTTATATTCCAAGAATTCTAGTTCTCATTATTATAAAACTAAGAAAGTAGAATTTAGGGCCAAACCATATATCCCACATAAATTTTGGTGATGTGGTGGTAACGATTGAAGATGACATGCTAGCTATGTAGCTATATAAAGTCCAGCACATCCTTGAAGACTTGGTAGAGATTTATACTTCCCTAATGTCTAGGTCTGTGCCCTAGACCATGTCAAAAAAGGAGAAGAAGTAACTATTAGTTTTCTCCACCCCCTTCTAGCTCATTGAGGGGGAGGCTGTACAAACTCAATAGAGATGAAGTCCTATACCAGTGTGTTTTATAACATGAAAGGGACTCCATATTACAAGAAGTGCATGAGGGAATCATATAAGGAAAATACACTAGAGATGTAATAATGTGTAAGATATTATAGTCAGGCTTGTGGTAACCAAGCCTATCTAAGATGCAAAGGAGTGTACCAAGGCATGTGACATATGCTAGCACACTAAGAAGCCCAACCACTAGGATGAGATTCCTCTCATCCCCATTCTTTCCCAGACACCATTAGAGAAATGGGCCATTGATTTTGTTGGACTAATAAATCTTGTAGCATGACACACAAGTGCAAGGTATATCTTAGCAACCATTGACTATTTCACTAAGTAGGTCAAGGGTGAACCAACAAAAGACTACACAACCATGATAACCACATGCTTCATCTAGGAGAACATAATAAATTGATATGGGTGCCGATTAATTCTAACTAGTGATAAAGTCACTCATTTCATTAATGAAATAGTGAATATCCTCTTAACTAAATACAAGGTGGTGCACCATAAGACCACCCTGTATCATCCCCAAGTAAATAACATAGCTAAGGCATTCAACAAGATCTTGGGAATGTGCTTGACAAAGATATGTGATATTAGTCACAAGGATTGGGATGATCACATTTTAGTGGTACTATGGGCATACCACGAGATATATAAGTGCCTAAATAAAGCTACACCTTTTTAACTAGTGTTTGGTATTGAATCACTTCTCCCCATAGAATTCATGGTTTCATCCTTACGTATTGCATAGATTGGTCACTTAGATGACCAAGAATTTTTGAGCACAAGGTTGAAAGACTTGGAGCACTTGGATGAAAAGCTTGCCCAAGTAAGATAGAGTCATCAAATCAAGAAATCATGCGAGAAGCTCTGACATGACAAGCACATCAAGTGTAAGGAGCTAATTAAAGGAGTATTAGTGCTACTCTATGACTCAAAGTACCTTAAGCAATTTGGCAAATTGAAAATAAGGTGGATGGGCCTCTATATTATCCAAAACATATTGGAGACAAGTGTATGTAATTTATGCACATTGTCTAGAAAAACTCTCCCTAGGGCATTTTAATGGCAATCGATTGAATCCATATATGTGGTAGGATGGTGCTTACGCCATAAGAACACTGACTTCTTGGTCACTAGTCAATTTGAGTTGAGCTGACTATAATACAATTTAGCACAAGATAAACCATATTTTATTCATTATATAGTGTAAAGAGGTAATAATTAGTGCATAATGGCCATAATGACTTATTTTCTATCATTTCATGCATAATTCTATATGAGTGAATCAAGCACTTGCACTTTCTAAGAAAATGAGGCCATGGAACCTAAGTTATGGGTACATGAACCTCAACCAACTCCAATGAATTTATCTAAGCTCTTGTATATAATTAAAATTGAGTGAGTCAATCACTTGTAGCATCTAAGTGCATGAGTCCAGCATCTAAGTGGTGGGTGCATGAGACTCAACAATTATAAGCAAAAGATGCACACAATCCATGTGTGCAAGCTAAATATTATAGGTCTCTTAAAGGCCCAAGAATGAACTAATCTAGTGCTTTCATGCATAATACCAGTTAGGTGAGTCAAGTCCATTTGCTTTATAAAAACCTAGGGATAGACACCTAAGTTCCTAGGGGCAAAAAAGTTACCAAAATTTGAATATTTAAGAACAAAAGGACAATATACACAAGTTCAAGGATAACCTTTGCACCATAGTTTGAAAGGGCTGCATCAAATGATCATGAAACAAAAACTAGAGAACAAGGTGAATATGCTCAACATGGTTATGCATAATAAATATAGTGAAGATACAAATTTGACCATGTGCAAGAGAATAGATAGAGAAGACAAAGCACTGAAGGGCTAGTGGAAGGGATTTGAATGGGGTAAGACAAACCAAGGAAATATAAAGTGAAAAAATCCAACTAAAATAAATAAGTGTGCTTGAAATAGAAGTGTATTTAAAAGATGAAGTGGAACTAAGGAGGTTGAATCATGTGCATGTGAGGTGCTACACCTAGGGTGCCATAATAAAGGTGAAGGTCATGCCTAGTGAACAAGTGTAGGAGAAGAATCATCTAAGATAGCTGACATCCACCAAGATTTGAGTAAGAAGTGACCATTTGAACTAAATTTCACTTCACTAAATTACCATGAGAGAGCATTCAATGAAGTGATGGTAGAGACACAAAGATGTGTAATTAATGCATTGATGATAAAGGATTTCCATGTATTTTTAAAAATGTTGCATTTTCCAAGAAATCTAGGCACTACCATGCCATAAAAGACCTACATTCATAATGGAAGATAAGAAAAGAGTATAAAAAGGTGTCAAAATTAAAATCTTAGGTTCCAAACCTTAAGCTAAATTGAGACTAAGTGTGCAAACTAGAGAGTTGAAGTATGCAAACCAAAGATCTAAAGGTGAAAACCCTATACCAAGTAAGAACTTAAACACCCAAAGCACCAAAAGTAAATGATTGAGAAATAAGAGACTTGCATTCACATTGACATTAGTATAGAGGGGGGTTGAGAGAGAATTATGTAAGAAAAAGATAGTTGGAATGAGAAGTTATCACCCAGGCCACCATTAACAACCAATGAAGCTTGAGAGCTAAAGGTACAGTCATAGATCTTATGAATGTAGAAGTGATGACCACCATTTAAGGCTTCAACAAGCCATACCTACTAAGGTTTAACATAATAAAATTTAGGATGGTGAAGAAATGCAAGGAATCAAGCTTTACATAGGTGAAATAGGAACCCAAATGGGATAAGACTGTGGAAGAAATTATGGCTACCAAAACAAAGGCACATATGATCAAAGTAGTTAGTATCACAAAATTTGATACTGAGGTGCTAACAAAGATGTCCTATTAGTATATGCAATTTCCTCTAGAGGTTGTAGTGGGGGAAGATTGGCTTCATTTACATACACTTATTAACTAAAGGAGTATAATCACCACATGTTAAGTCACTTACAAGACCTAGTGTAAGATTGGATGGTGGACATAAGACATAAGTCTAAATAAGGCATAACCCTATCTAATGTCTCAATTTGAGATAAGTTGACATTCTGGTATAACTCAAATCTATAAGTTACCCTAATTTAGGAAGCTAGAGGAACTTGTACAATTCTTACTCTTGTGCATCCATGAGGAATGCATCTATTTTATAGGAAGGTACATGAATATTTTAATTCAATTGATAAGGAGAATAACATGGATCCCTAATATTGGCTAAGACATCCACCAGTTGATAGATGATGATAAATAGGTAGAGCAGATTGCAAATCTCTTGACTTATAAAAAGGGGAGTTTTACTTTCCCTATCAAGGATTGTAAAAAACCCAGCATGAGGGTGGTGACACACCTCATGAGCTCAAATCTATGTCCTAGTAGTTGATGGGCTGATGTGATAAAAGCATACCTTTGCATCACCTATCACATGGTGTAGGGCATGCAATTAAACATTGTGAAGTTCATCATTGAAGAGTTTGTGAAAAATGCATTGGAGGGCCATAACATAAAGGATACCTTCAAGTGGGTGTCCATCCTTATATTAATTTTCATGGAAGAAATTAAATTTTTAGATGGGGATGAGGATAACCTCTGGGTTTTTCCAAAACATAATAATTCCCCAACTCAAAAGTATAAAGACTTAACTTTCCCCACCTCATTCAGTGCCAAATATAAAATGTGTGTGATGTGATGGTGTGAGAAATACATAGAAGACTTCAGACTAGAGTGGAAAATTCCTTAGGAGCTTCCAAAGATCCTATATGGAATGATAATCTTTGCTGTGATGCCATACTATTATGTAGTGCACTTGACACTAGTAGATGGAAACATATCAAGCTGACTAAAGCTCCCTTACACCTTCTCAATGAGATACTTCAAGGATGTGATTTGATAGATCCCTAATACATAATATATGGAAATTCTAGTAAAGGAACTAGATGCATAAATTTGTAAGATGAGGTGTCAGTTCACTCACATAGATGGGAAGGCCATCAAGGATGAAGTAGATGCATCAGATCACCTAGACATTGATCCCATCCAAGAGGTCACCATAATAGGCTACATCCATAGATTATACTATAAGATGAATCCCTCAAATAAGGACTCTAGTGTCGAATGGAGCATCGAGCAGAGTGAAGACCCCTAATCTAGATCGATGATGAAGGAACATTGGTGCCAATAAAGAAGTCTCCCAAGAAGAAGAGCGGGGAGAATTTGGAAGAGATAGAGGATTAGCTAAGGCTCAAGATCACCTAAGAATAATAAGCATCTTCTTTAGAATCCTAAAAGAAATGCATGTGATTCATAGGCTTTTCCTAGCATAAAGAAGAAGGGAAAGGTTCCTCCTATGGCACCCATGATAATCCTATCCAACATATAAGATGAAGAGGATAAAGAGGAAGAAGCAATGGGAAGGGGCATATAAATCATGCCCAAAAAAGATGACTCTTCATCAAGTGAATGGACCCTTTCTCCTTCCCCTCAGATTGAATTGGAGAAGAAGGTGTAGAGATGGAAAAAACTAAACTTGAGTAAAATTGAGATACAGAGGGTGCAAGAGCTGGAGGAGGGAAGAGAAGAAATGACAAAGGATATAATGTCTAAAGAATCCATTGGAATGGTTGAGGCCAAATATCATAGTAAAGAAGTAGAGGAGTGCAAGGTGTAGGAGATGAGAGGAAATAAGGAAGGAGAAATAGGTAAGAATCTTAGCAGGGCAAAAGTGCATGGAGAAACAACACCCTCAAACACACTAACCAAAGAAAAGTTGAAGTGAAAGTGGGAGAACATGGGCCTAGACCAAGAGAACATCGATGAATAAATGAGGTTGTATTATAAATGAGAGGCCATGAGGGCTAAGGTCATGTCCTAAGCCAAAATTGATCAAATAGAGGCCAAAAAGATAAAGCCAAAAGATAAAAAATATGGGGCACATGCCAAGAAAAAGAAAGCTCAGGAAAAGGTCAAGAGGAAAGAAATAGAAGAGAAGGTGAACTAGGAAGAAATGTATATAATTAAGGAGAGAGAGGGAAAGGTTGCCACTCATATAAAACTTAGAAAGGATAAAGCAACAAAAGAGGTGCCTAATGCCCACTCTAGCCCAGTAGAGAAAGTTGCACAAGTGTGCCCAAATTCTAAAGGGGCACCTAAAGATAAAGAATGCAATGTTGGCACCTCAAAAAAACAAAATAAAAAGATGGTAGAGACCCTATTGGGGTAAGAGGAGGGTAAGGCTAGTGCTAATGAGGTTCATGCTAAAGAAACACAATGAGAAGTAGAAATGGAAAAGGGGGAAAATGCTGAGGAAGAACCCATCTAGAAACAAGATGGAAATACTAGCACTTAAGAGAGAGTATAGGTTGACCAAGGGGAGAAGTTTGATGAAGAAACCCTAAGAGAAGAAGGATAAGGTAGTGGATAAAGCCCTAGCTCTAGTGGAGGGAAGTAGGAGCATACATAGGAAACCATTGAGGTTGAGGAGTATGAGTAGAGCTATAGGGAGAAAGCACAAAAGGGTTCACCTAGGATGATAACTTTTATATGATGGAGTACATGCCCCCTTGAGCTATCATGACCTTAATGCACCATCAAGTATTTTGGGCTCTCAATTGCTACATAGAAAGCCTTAGTTTGAGGTGCCTATGAAATTGATTAGAAGTACCCAAAAACTAGAAGGGCATGACTACCAACTTGTGAATCCTAAGGATATGAACCATATGAGGTCCAATAAAGCCCTCAAAATGGCCTTTGAAGTGTCATGATAGAACATTGTCAATGATTTTCACACTGCCATGTGGAAAGACATTACACTCAAATTAGAAGAAGAGATAAAAGTGATGAAACTAAAACTCTATAAGTTTGTCAAGTGTATAGAAGATGTGGAACCATCCCTTTTGGATGGTGTGGATACCTCAAAAATGAAATAATATGACAAGGTTTGTGCATTGGTAGAATAGATGATTCCCTAAATGAAGCCAATGCTAGAAAAATAGGAAGACCCATTTGAAGCCATCAAAATAGAACTAAACAAAAAGTTCGATGCAGTTGAGGATTTCTTTGCCAAACTAGAAGAGGGCATAGAAAAAATGTATTTCATCCTTTATAACTTTTCCACTCAAGCATCAGTCATTAATGCACACCTTCAAAAGGTGAAAGAGGAGAATGATGTTTTAGTGAAACATGCATTTATTATGAGCATGACCAAACACATGTAAGTGATGACATATGTCAATGCCTTAAGCACCCAATTGAAGACCCAAAAATAATAACTATAATCTCTCTTCCATACCTTTAAAACAAAGGTGAGTGAGCAAGGGGATATTTTAGATGGTGGGGTGAAGAAATCTAAGGAAAGGATGTAAGCCTTAAAAAAATGGAAAGCTTGGACATGATCACACTTGAGATTGCATCAATGGAAGTAGAAGGCACCATAGAAGAAATCAAGCTCACCATCCTAGGATTTGAGAACTTAAAGGTGAAATCGCAATAGAGTGCACCCAAATTTTACACAACAAAGGCACTAAAAGACTATTCTAAGGGTGGACTAGCAATTTTGTATGGGGTAATATTGGGCCACTTTTTGTGATACTTAGTGGAAAAAACCAACTCAACATATATTATAATGTCGTAGTCATTTCAAATTATTTCCCTTTTGAAATTGTTAGTACTAGCTGGAAGAATCTTCAAAGATCTTGCATCAGTCGATAGGTAGTTGCCTAGTGCCTAGGTTTAAAGGAAAATCTCATCAAGTGCTTAGATGTGGCAGTTGGAGAGCATGGGTGTTAGAGTAGTAAAACCAGTTGGATAACAATCCCCAATGATAGCTCAATCCCTAACATGTACCCATCCAACTTGGTAAGAAGATGTTCTTCCACCTATAAAACCAAGCTTAGACCTAAGAAAGAGGAGGTGATTAATAGTAAGGAAGCTCTACTAGAATTGATAGACACCATTATTATGTTGTACCCACATAAATTAGGTTGAGTAATTTTAATGTATATCCCAAGCTCACCTATGAGACACTAAGCATGAGTAGTTTCAAAGATGAGCACATGCTCTATTTTTATGTTATGAACTTTGTATACTAAAATTATGACTTAATAAAGAATGTTATTGAAAACAACTAAATGTTGATCATTTTTAGATGGTTGTAACATTGATTTTTTATTATGAATTGAATCTAAATATATTGATATTATATTCTTCATGCTCATATCTATTATTAAGTGAAGGTTTTCTCTAGGCCATTAATGACATCCTTATGCTAGATAGTGACTTGGCTTAGTAGTAAAACTAAATAAGTGTTGAAATCGGCATGCGTCAAGTCACTTGTAATCGCACCTAGAGTGATACCTTGAAGAGTGAGTACCAAAACATGAGACATTCCTTTGACTTGACTAAGCACCTGAAGGATGCTTAACTTTCTATCCCTATGGCTTGCTCCACTAAGAGCTATATCTAGCCAGATATAAAATTGCACCCAAAAGACTTGTGCCCTTGAATAGGCTCATGCCTACTAATCTAACCTAGAATAGCCTTGGAATAATGAGCTTGTCTAAGTTCATTCCAAAAATGACTAAGTCCTATTGAAACTAAGTTTGTGCCATGTTTCAACTAGCTGAACGCAAACCCCAATCCCTTTGTTGTTGTGCTTTGAGTGAGTACACAAGGCTTGCACCTTATGTGAAATTGATGCCAAAAAAATAGTGCATTTAAATGTTGTGCACCAAAGACCTTTACTATGATTGTGCCTAGTTGTATCAAGGATATAACTGACTTGGCATGGTTACTAAGCACATTACTAGGCACATAAGCTAAACAAGGAGACTTTTCTATAACATATTAATTGCTCAAAAGTTATAATTGGTTTTGGCTCACATAAATCCCTCCCCATTTTTACAATGGGAATTGCCTCTTTATATATACCTTTCATGAGGTATGCCTATTATTCATGTCAACATTTAAGGATAGATGTCCTTCTACAACATTTTGAGAAACTTCTAGACATTCTAACTGACTAACCTAGAGGCAATGTGCTTTACAAGTTACACATGCCTTTAAAAAGAATATTCTCTTTTCAAAAGTATACAAGCTAAATTATAAAATAATATTCCTATTTTGATTGACTTGGAGACCCTTATTGTGTTTCAGTCTTTTGATTTCCCTATAAGATCTTCATTCTATAATGTTGTTCATTGATAAGCTGCAGATCAACGATACGTCTCATAAACAATTCATTTTCTTGATCTTCTAGGACCTTGAGATCCCTCTTAGCCCTTTACAAAGCTTGTTTGATGCACCTAACATCTCTTATTTTCTCTTTTTATTATAAAAATAGGCTCATGACCTTCTTGTTATCAGCCCCTATTTTCCCTTGTCTTTGATTCCTTATCTCTTATATAAATTGAGTAGTTTTGTGCTTGAACTCCTCATCAATTATTAGACCCAAAAGACTAAGTGTGGTAGGAGCTTTGATCAATCTATCCTCTTTATGCAAAATTTTATCTTCTTGCTACTTGACATCCTTAGAAATATCCTCAATTTACTTGGACCAACTACTTAGGGCCTTGATCTTATTAATTAATATAACAATAGCCATATTAAGGTGGGCTAGGCTAACTATACTAAATTCAGGGATTTGATTTTTAGTCAAGACCTTGATTAAATTCTTTACTTGGTAGCTCAAATCTTGCCATTTTCCAACTTGGCCTATAGCCTTAGTACTTTGTTTATTTATTGCATCATGCTTGGTCTTGATTGACTTTAAAGATTTAAACAAATCAGCCATGGTATCCTCAAATTACCTAATTTATCTTCTATGATTGACAAGATGGCTTGTTCTTTCAAATTATTATTCTACTATAAGATGCCCTTGATCATTATTTGCAAATGATTTGTCTAAGCCTAAGCTATTTGAAGAACATTTTCTTCAAATATAGGGTATTCACCAGGGTTTTATTCTCTAGATGGAGTCAATCCAATAAAAGGTTCTACTTTTTGAAAATTGAACTCGTCTCCACCAACTATGGCCTTATTTTTAGTTACTCTACAAAATGGTAGTGGTTGCATCAAATTTGATACCAAATAAAGATTCTTTCACCTTAGAGCTGGGGTCTCCATTTGTGCTCCACTTTATTCTCTTGAAGCAACTACTCTTTTCTCTTCTTCCTTCTATAATGCAATTATCCATGGCTTGAATTGCTCATGCACTAGAATATTGATTACTTGCATCAATGCTGAAGGATGTTATGCACATGGTAATTTTTGGAATTTTCCATAAATGAACCAATCATGAATGGTTAGACCTTGAATCAAGTTTTATTCACTAAAGATATTAACTTCACTCAAAGAATGAGTGAAGGTCACCTTGGGCTTCTTGTTCTTAATTGGGATAATGGCTAATGTAACTTTTCTTTTGGGGGTGTCTATAAGAACTAGGTCTAACACATAGTTTGATAGGTACATGGACACGTAGTATGAGGGGAGTGCATTGAGTTCCTTCAATATTGATGATTATACAGTCAAGGTATAACTAGATGTCCCCATGGCCTTAATTGAATTTTTGATCAAGGGGTTCAATCTAGACATTGGATTCCTAGTTATGGCCTCTACTAGGGCTGGATAAACACAACCACATATGAATTGGATGTGGTCCCTATATTTGAATATGTGTAATTTTGAATAGTTTTGGGAGATTTTTTGTGTCCCATTAGGTGACCATTCTCTATGGTTGGGGATCTTTATTATGGGAAGCAAGGCATCCAAGAGGTATGAGATCATGAAGAATTAGTTCCTAGTCTTCTTCTTGACTACAAAGATATGCCTACTTGAAGAACTGCTGACCACTTCACTAAGGGGAGGGGTGAAATATTTCTCAATCATAAAGTAGACTAAGGGCACCCAAATTTTGTTCACATAGGTAGTGGTTGACTATACACATAACCTATTCATCATAGTCATGACCATTCTTATCCCAGGTCTGAATTGACCAATGGGGATGTTGCCATTAAAGTCTAAAAATACTTGATGTGTAAAATATAACAATAGGGCAATGATGGTCTTTAAATCATTTTATTAGCCCAATTATTGATATTAGTTTGGTATACTTAGGGCTTAGGCAGCTTGTAATATTTTTTAAATGCTATAACAGAGATGTAAGCTATATTTCTACAAGTATTGATTAACTTGCCCTTATCAATTTTACCATCTCTAAAAATAGGAGAGAGAATGTCTATATAATGTAGTACCTTAGTTTTTTCTAAAATGTACAGGAGACCCATCATTTGAATGGAAGCTATTTTTTCGTAGAGCCTTATTGATGACACATTCTTTTCTTCTTATCTTGTGATGGGATTTTAGTTATCAATGGTCTAAAATAGGCTCGATGAATTATTATCCCCTGTATTTAGAGATGTGGCATCAAATTACGTGTCCTTAAAAAATCTTCATTACACATCTAAGGTTAAATAGAGTTCAACATCAGCTTTGGAGACACTTTTTTGGGATACCATGGCTATAAGTTCCTCTAAATTTCTTGCCGATGGTCTATAGTTCAATTCTAGATCAAATTATCCTTGCACAGTTGACGGTCCAATCTTCCTTGGCTTGATTATGATGATCATAGGGTCAAACTAGTGCTTCCAGATGTGCTAGGGTTTTTTAAGGTTTTCATAGTGCTTTAATAGTGATAGATATTCAAACTTATATGAGCTTCATGATTTAGATTGTTATTAGATATTTGTATTTATACCTTTGCATTACCTTGGTCCACAAAATCTTTAACTTGGTACATTAAGCTTAAGTGGATCCGATGTGGCATCATCATGACATCCATGTGGAATTTTCATATAACTTTACTTATTAATATTTAAACAGTGATCATTATCCTTTGAAATTTTCACCTTGATCCCATATTATTAAATTTATTTGCATAGATCAACATGGTTTGTTGATCTTGATCTACAAGATCAAACACTACTATTCTGGAGCTTTATTAAAATGTTAAGATTGATCTCGTACCATTGATCTCATTTGCATAGATCAATCAGGCTCTATCGATCTTGATCCACTTGATTATGTCTATTGATTTATAGACCATTGATCAGAATGTGTTCATTCTTCTATGTACCATTGATCTTTGAAAGATGCTTGAGCTTTAATTTATGGCCCATGATCATGCTGTATGTCATCTTTGTACTTGTCCTTAAATTTTCAATGTTAGATATGCATCATTTGATCATCTTTTCCTGAGCAAATATGCACCATTAGATCTTGATCTATAAGGTCGAATGCCATTAGATGCTAAGTGTTCTTTGGCTATGAGTGTGATACTTATCACCCTCTCACTTATCGTAGGGATTTGTTGATGTTTTGACTTATTACACACCATCGATCATAGTATGTATGCTTGGACATGCACTATCAATCTTTGAGGACATGCTTAGTCTTTAAATTTAGGGTTGTGGCTTGAATTTTCAACCCTAATCATGTGCTATTATATTTAGATCACCTAAGCAAATGTAAGATGTTGATCTTATAAATGAAAATGATATTTAAGTCAGTGCTTAGGAAAAATAAAGAACTTAGCATAAAGTTTTTGGACTATGGTTTTAATTTATGTTAATAAACATGGGTAAGACCTTAGGATAAATATTTTAAGCTAATTTTTAAACATGATAAAGGGGACCCTATGAATAATAAAAGAGATAGCATATAGTTTTAGCTTAAAGTTTATTATAAAATTTAACAAAATTAAGGTAAGGATTTTAGGCTAAGTCTATAGTAAAAAGGGACCCTTCATTTAGTTAGACCATGTTAATGATGAAATTGATCAAGGGTTTATGGGAAATAAAAAGGGACCAAGTATGAATTTTTTAGACTAAGGTTTGGTCATGTTAATAAATATGACTAAACCTTAATATAAAAATCAAACTAAATCTTGGGCAAAATTAAAGTGTTCCCACATACATTGCTCCCACACAAATTTGAATTTAATTCAAAAGGGTCCTAGGTTAAAACATTAGACTTAGTTTTAACATGACTTAAAATAGATCCAATTAATCTTTGACATACCAAAGTCTAGTAAAAGATTAATTTAACATTGAAGCACAAAACTCCAAGTATGTTTATTCTCACATGAGATCCCATTAAACTTGGAACAAAGAAACAAGAGACATAATTTTTAGCAACATTAGAAGGGGTAAAACCATGATCATCTAAAAAAATTTCCATTAATCCAAATAAGAGTCATGAATAATGTGCAAACATGCTAGTGGTATTCTAATCCAGTGATTTTTTCAATTTTAAGGTACAAACTTACACTATTTGGAATAAGGGTCCTCATTTCTAAAAAATGGGGGTATGTTGACCTAAACAACTTGGATTAAAGATGAATTTCCACCTGGAAGTTGAGACTAACTCAATCATGCAACCCATTCATACTTATAACCTGGTGAGTGTGAGTAAACCAAGTCACCTCACACTATCAAACTAATGAGGTTGGATGATACAATCAATTCCAACATAAAACTTGGCAAGATTAAGTTATTTATTCATTTTAACCATACTAAAAAGTGAACCAACTAATATAGTAGATTGGATCAATATAGTTCATAAAAGTCTAACCTAGTGGATGGTGATAATCCCTATAAGTGTTTACAATTTGAAATTGATTTAGATTTTGAAATATTTGGTGCACATTGCATGACATATGCACCTTAGATATGTCTCATAATAAAATTGGGTATAAAAATGGTACCAATATATATATATATATATATATATATATATATATATATATATATATATATATATATATATATATATATATATATATATATATATATATCACAAATGTGAATTTGAATCATGCAGCTATGTACTTTGGCTAATTTAAAAACTGTTTAACTGTGGAGAACAATATTTTCAAAGCATGCCTCCACTATATATGGATAAATTTGAATATTTATATAAGTACCAATGTGGAGAACATGTTTCTAAAACATTCCCCCACTATAATATGGGTATGCTAAATACTGAATAAGTGTGGAAAATGTGTTTCTAAAACATGCCCCCACTAAATATCTAAAAACTGTGAATGTGTGAAATCTATGCCTCTATGACATGACCCCACTGAATCTACAACTATAATGTGTAGAATCCATGCCCCCCTTTGAGGTGAGGGAAGAAAAGGAATTGGTAGTTACCTCACCTCAAAGGGATAAGATAACCATATAACTTTGAATGAACTTATTGTGTGCTTGCACAACACACTCCATTTTCATATTTCAAATAGGGACCATCATAGTTCTACCTATATGCTTCATTTATTTGCTTATAATTAAGTTATCGGTCCTTGATACAAATATGATTGACTTGAACAATAATTCATTTAATAAAATCTTTATATTTATTCATTCTTTTGACCTTAGTAAATGTCTGAGTTTTAGTCTGATTTGGGACTTTAAAATATTCCATGTCAATTCAAATCGACCAAGTCTTTATGATCTCCCATGATAAAGAATTGGTTAATATTCATTAATCATCAGTCTTTCTTAATGAAAATGGTCAAGATATCTATTTTAATTATTTTTAGACTATTGGAATGATTATTAATCACTTTATTCTATGGTTGTGGACTATCCAAATATTCATCTATGCTTAATAATAGTCTAAGTATTCAAGGTTTTATTTTGTGCCTTAGTCATTTTTCATCTTTTACCTTAGTCATTTGCTTTTGAAAAAATGGAAATTTTTGACCGTGCCCTTTTGTTTTCTGTTATAGGTGCTTGGAGTATTTCTTATGCCATGTGGCCCATTGCACACCTCCTGATGACCCTGAATTATTCATAAAATATTTTCATCACTTATCCAATTATTCAAAAGTATTCTTGGATCCATGTGGCATCTTTCTACCATTCTTTGGGACTTAAGAAAATAAAAAAACCCTCTAGGCCTCTAAGTTATAAGGATGTCATGATGTGGAATCATCTTGTTATTCCATAGTCTTGAGGTGGTTTATATAATTTATCAAACCCTTCAAGCCTCTAGGTAGTAAGATGTCACCACATGGCATCATCCCATTACTCCATAGTCTCAAGGATGTCTATGTAGTTTTGAGATTCTAGGATAGTTAGATGATTCCATGTGGCATCAACTTGGTGACTCAAAGACCTAAAATATAGGGTTTAGAGTTAAAAGCCTTGAGGCCCTAGGTGGTTAAGATCATGCAACATGGCATGATTTTTTTCACTTGAGATCCTAAGTGGACTATGCAACTAGGGAGCTCTAGGGGCATGTGACATCATCTCATGAGCTTGTGTTTGATAGACAATGGAACTATATTATGGGGAGAGAAAGTGACAGGCTTCTATATGGAAATTGTGAGCCTAGGGATATTAAAACATAGGTAAAACCCAAGTGAATTATAAAGGAATCACCACATGGAAATAATGTCTACTAATAAGGTGTAGATTATATTTTGTGATTATGTATCACCTTAGTCTTATACACTTCAAAATATTAGAGTTTGGTTGTTACTCTTAATTTTACACTCTCCTTACTTCTACAAGCCTCACATCTTCTCTATCTTGTGCTCTTTGGCCTATCTCTTAGTATAACCAATCTTATATTAATGACACAAACATTATACCTTGCCCAAAATGCTTAAAATATACTCATATTACACCTCTAAAAGTTTTGAGCCTGTAACTATTTTGATACTCCCTAGACACTAGTGTTTGAGATATACATTAGTGTCAACATTACTATCCTAACCTGACATGCGTCTAATTCCCTAAAGTCATCCAATTTGTAAATAAAAAATATTCAAATGGTCAACCTAAGTGATTTAATGTGAGTTATTATTCCAAAAGGATTGATATAAATATAAGATCAAACCTCATTCATTCTTCACCTCCAAAACCTAACATTCACACCAAAGAGCACTCATAAAGCATTATATTGAGCAAAGCTTCCCTATATATTCCTATTTGAAAACTATTTATAGGGACTACACATCTACAAGTTTGAAGTATTAAAGGAGTAGCCAAAGATCTCTATTTTCCAAGTTACAAGTTAGGTTACTATTCTACTTGCTTTACATATATTGCATGATTCACACACAAGCCAACACGTAGGGGTAAATACATCAATATGAGGCTCTCTTAGGAGTATTGGATATGTAGGCAACATAATTTGATAGAGAGATCATTGGGATCATATTTACACCATGTGCACACTAACCCATTTTTACCCAAGTTCATATTGAATATGGAAAGCTAGGGTTTTATCAATTCACAAGGAATGACTATCCATGACCCATATCTGAATGCATTAGAGTGAAGGTGAAGCCAAACCTAAAATCATCTAGGTGGTCACATCCTATTTCACTAGATATTTTGTATAAGATACTATCATTGGACTAATAAGTAGCATTGACATAAATGTCCAGGGATGATATAACTATCTAGATAGCCAGAGGCACCGTATCCAAAATCTAACAACTATTCCATAACTATCTTCTCACCTGCTTTCAACCTATTATAGATTTAGAACTACATTAACATCATAACAAGCTAAGTATTTCTATTTTTTTAATTTATATATCTATCCTAATTAAATTTTCTATACTTAGACTATCTCAACATAATAAATTTAGTGTATGATTATATTTGAGTTTAGTGTATAATTGACCTGCTATAAATTTGATTATCAACCTTATGCCATTTCATTTTTATATTCTTAACCCTAATCTTAAAGTGAAAACATACACCATATTTAATTTTAGGGTTAAACATTTTATGAACCCAATATATGTGAATGTAATTTTTTCTAATTACTAGGGTTTTAAATTAGTTAAGATTTCAACTTATCATACTTTTAAATTTCTTATTTTTAATATTTTTCATGCAACCTAGGCATAACCCTAGATTGGGGGGGGGGTGTGTCTATTGAACATATTGAGCTTCCCCTCCACCCATCCAAGATGTTTCAAACCAATGAGGGATCTCATACCTTAGATCATGATGATACCCATATGGATAATGAACACAATGTTGATATGGTTATCATAGAAGATTTTGATAATGAAAATCAGGAAACAAATGAAAACAAACAATTAAACCATGTTCTAAGTGCATGCATTTGCCTTATTTTGTGATTGCATTCAAAAAAATCCTAAAGATCTTGATAAGGTCTTAAAATTTTTACTTGAAGCCAAAAATTCTAAAACTTTAGTAGACATATCCCTCTCTTTGAACACACTATAACTAAATACAAGTAATGGGGCCATGGATTATGTGTTTAAACCCTTGTTCCTTGAAACTACTATTGAAACATATATTATGTACTTACCATTTGTTTCAACATAAATACTAATTTCAATGCCTATTACTACTCAAAACTTGTTTTTATACCCTTTGATGACTAATCAACTTGCTAATATAACTTCTACTAGGCCTACAGTTTAATCATTCCTTCAAGTTATAAAAACCTTGGAAGATAAGATTACAAATATTAAACAAAATACTTTAAAATCCCTTCATGCTATAGATTTTCAAGATGTATTTCATAACCCTCTTGCACTTGAAATCTCTTTTCACCCTTTTTCAAATGGATTTTTTTCACCTAAGTTCACATTTTATAATGACAAGGGTGATCCTAAACAACATCTTTGAGCCTTTTATGTAGGATGCCTTGACTATGCTTCCAGCAATCAAATTTTGACCAGAATATGTTTTAATGTGTTTTATGATCTACCTCTCCAATTTGTAAAAGCATTCAAACCTCTTGTAGACCAATTTTTATCAACACTTTTCCATTAATATTTTTGAAAAGGTTTCCTATGACCAAATTGCCAAAATCAAACAAGGTACCAATGAACCTATAAATGAATAGATATTGAGATATAAGACACTATTAGACAAAATGACAAATCCTATGGTAGACAAAGAGTTACAAGATATAATGAAGTAAAGTTTACTTGCTCATTTACATGAGTCCATTGTCTTTAATAAGTTTCAATATTTTTATGACTTATGCCATGTTGTAAGGGACCATGAAATAAAACTTATATTTTTGAATAAGATAAATTATGTAGCAAACACACCAACTACATCTAAAATTGGTACTAAGTTTATAATTAAACCAAGCTATAAGGTAAATCCTATTAAGCCTAAAAATAAATAATCAACATAGCTAACACAGTTTCACAATAACCTAATCAACTTGTCTTATCTAATGTACCAAGGACATGATTTACACATTTACCTGAGTCCCTAATTTCATTAATCTTATGGTTACTAGAGTTATAGATTATATCTCTCCCTCATCCTATTGAGGTTGATATGAGTCAACATATACCCAAAGGATATGATGTGAATGCTTATTGTAATTATAATCAAGGAGTAGGAGATTATATGAGTAGATTTTTTACCTTGAAGCACAAGATACAAGATCTTATTGATGACCAAAATCTTTCATTAGATGATCCTTTAAAGGAATCAAGTTCACAACTTGGCAATCACCATAAATAGAAAATAATTAACCATCCTTTATAATACCATTCAAAAAAGGAACCAAATGTCTAAATGGCATATAATGCACATCCTCTTCCATCACATTATAGACACCCATTAGATGGGATTATTGGTACTTACATGTAACATATACCTCCTATGGTTTAGAGAATATCTATTTCCTTTGATGACAATGAAATTAAGGATGATGACTCTGATCTTCATTAACTATTCATTTGAGTTTACCTTGATAAATACCCCATACACAGTGTTATGAATGATAATAGTGGAAACAAAAATCTTTAAACCATGAAATTACTTATGCACTTGGGTTACACTCATCATGATTTTCACCCCTCTAATAGATCACTTAGAGCATTAAATGAGACCTCCAAGATGGTTCTTGGTGATATTGACTTTCCTTTATAAGTTGGTCCTGTACATGTGGTTACTACCTTTTAAGTTATCCCTTACACTTGTATCTTTGATATGTTATTAAGAAGACCTTAGATACACACTCTTTGATCGATACCTTTTATATTTCATGGGCATTCAAAATAAATTCATGCTAATTAGGTAATTACAGTTTCTAGAATTCCATTTGAGAATCCTCTTGAATAGAGTAAACTTATACCTAGACAATTCATTATCAAGCTTGCTAAAGCTAATCCACCACAAAAAGGTAAGCAATAAATAATCCCCTTTACTAAGTAGATGGTACTTGAGAGACCATTAAATCAAAGATGCATAGTGGATTCCACAAAATCCTAATCTTATACTAAAAACCATGTTTAGATATCTAGAGTACCTACACACGTTCCCATTACTTCTATTCGAAAGAAAAAAACAAGCACTCAAATATGGGTTGAAAAAACCCATACTCTAGTCACTCCTACTATTGGTTCATGATCACAGAGTCTTATTTTACATATGTAGAGCACCATAAATACCATGATGATAGATATTATAACTATATATGTTCCTTGGCCACATACATAGGGTATTACATGAGATTTACAATGGGGAGATATCTATTATCATCAGTTAGATGGAATCATAAGATGATATTTCTTAACTCCAAAAATACCAAAAAAATAAAAAAAATTATAAAAACAGAATCGATACTTACATGTTCTATTGGCTTCTTAGCATCCATATGTTACTTCCATATTGGTGGACCATAATTCATTTACTCATACATACACATATGTGTCACACTTTTACTTTAGGTGTGATATAGGCATACACATAAACATGATACATTCCTATTCAGATGTAGGACATTATTTTTACTCATGCCATATGGACATTGGGAACATCTACTTCTTTGATATTTATACACATAAGTTATATGATTCAATGATCACTCTACATTATCCTGTTTGAGATTACATATGTACTTACACATACCTATTATCCATAATTATATAATATAAAATGTATTTCATATGCTATACACTTGACATAATTTTATAACACATTAGATCCATGGGCCACTATGACATGATTATGCTAGTTTTTTATAATTTACTTTATGCACTTCCTTGAGTGTCTTGTCTTGCTTGTCTAAACATTTGAATATGATCCTTTATTTATGGCCCTCATTCCTACGTATGATTTCTTTGACATTTAAATCACATCATTATTTATGGTATGAACATTTGAATATGTCATTCTTGCTCTCATATACATTCGACTAAGTCATGTCCCTTTGATTGTGTGGTATTTGAATATGCCCCTCATTTATGGTCTCTTTGGACCATTACTTGTTGACTTGTATTTGAGTTCTCTTATGTGTGTGCTTGTTTGCTTATTGATCTTGTAATATCATTATCTAGATGTTTATATGATATTTATCATGTATATTAGGCCTACATCTGATCACATTAGTTCTATGAACTTCAATGATACATTTACTTATACATGTTTCCTTCTATATGTTACATGTTACATTCACAGGCTATATAGTCATCTTACCCTTTTTGAGTGAGGCAACTCCCTATCCCTATATTTAGCTCATGTTAAAGTGGGTGGCATATCAGTGGGATCATGCTTGGGAAGCATGTTCTCCACACTTGTCATAGTTCTCAAATTTAGTGGGGGTATGCTTTGGAAGCATTTTCTCCACACTTATTTAGTATTTGGTACTTATATACATTTGTAAATTTGGTGGGGCCATGTTATATGGACATGGATTTCACACATTCACAATTTTTGGATTTAGTGGGGGCATGATTTGGAAGCATGTTCTCCACACTCATTTAGTAAATGGTACTTATATCAATTCACAAATTTAGTGAGGGCATGCTTTATAAGCATGTTCTCCACACCTATTTAGTATTCAACATCTCTAGTTTATAGTGGTGGAATGTTTTGGAAACATGTCCTCCATATTGGTACTTATATCAATTTTCATATTTCTTCATATATAGTGGGGGCATGCTTTAGAATCATGTTTTCCACACTTACACAATTATCTGAATTGGCCAAAGCACACAATTATATGATTCAGATTCATAGTTATGGTAGAATTTTATACATTGGTACCATTATTATACATAATTTCAACATGAGATATATATAAGGTGCATATCCTATGCAACATGTGCCTAATATTGTAAAATTTAAATCAATTTTAAAATTTAAAACCATTACACATACTGGTACTCCATGGACTTTTACAAACCATATTGAGCCAATCTACTGTAATAGTTGGTTCACCTTTTGGTATGGTTGAGGTGATCGAATAACTTAGTATTTAAATTTTTTTAGGTTGGACTTGATCATCCAATCTCACTATGTTATAAGTATCAATGGGTTGCATGGTTGAGATAATCTCAATTTCCAAGTGGTAACTCACTTTTTCTCCAAAGTTGGGAGCATGTGGCTTCCAATTTCTCTCTCTCTCTCTCTCTCTCTCTCTCTCTATCTAATTATATATATGCACTTTAAAGGTTTATCTATATTTATCTTAATATAAATTTTAGAGCCTTATACTTATCTATCTTTTTCAAAATAACTTGTCAATAGGAAAGGTAGTTACATCACACATGTTTACTCTTAAACATTGCTCTTTCATTTCAATCCATTTAAAGTAATTTTAACCTAGATTATATGCATTTATTTTACACTATAACATGCTCTTGGTTGTAGGTTAGTCACCAAAATCAGTCAAATTTAACTCAAGAAAAGACAAGGTGTGCATACACACCCAAGTACTTATTCCTTTTCTTTAAACTAGTAATTTCATTATTAGCTTAGGGGGGTAAATGTAGATGATATTTTATGATTATGAAGCACCTCAGTCTTATACACTTGGAAAACTTAGACCTTGGTTTTTGCTATTAGTTCTATACTCTCCTTACTTCCAAAATCCTCACATATACTCTATCTTGTGCTACTTAGCCTATCTCTTAGTTTGGATAATCTTATATTGATGGAATAAAATTTTTATCTTTCCCAAAATGCTTAAAATGTACTTATCTTACACCTTTGTAGGTTATGAGATTATACCTATTTTATTGCTCCCTAGACACTAATGTCTAAGATAAAAAATTAATGTTGATATTACTATCCTACCATGATGCATGTGTTTAATGCCCTTAATTCATCCAATTTTCAAATAAAATGTATTTTAATGGTCGACCTAAGTGATTTAATACAAGTTATTACTCCAAATGGATTAATATAAATAAAAGATCAACCCTCATCCATTCCTCACCTATGACACCTAACATTCAAGAAAAAGATCACTCAAAAGGTATTGAATTGAGAAAAGCTTCCTCTTTATTCCTATTTACAAACTAGTCATAGGGACTACACATTTACAGGTTTGAATTACTAAAGGAGAAACCTAAGAGACCAATTTTCCAAGTTACAAGCTAGGTCACTTTTGTAATTTCTATACACATATTGCATGATTCATAAATAATCCAACATGTAGGGGATAACTACATCAATTTGAGGCTCTCTTTAGAGTATTGGCTATGTGGGCAGTGTCCTTTGACAATAAGGTCATTAGGGTTAGCTCGACACTATGTGCACACTAAGCTATTTTCCCTAAGGTCACATTGAATATGGAAAGCTAAGGTTTTTCCATTTGATAAGGAATGATAATCTATGACCCAAATTAGAATACATGAGAGTGAAGGTGAATGCAAACCCATAAGCATCTAGGTGGTCACATCCATATAGGACACTACCATCAAACTTAGATAGTAGCATTGATGTAATGATCTAAGTTTGATGCAACTATATAGATAGCTATAGGCACCAGATCCATAATATGAAAATTGTTCTAAGACTATCTTCCCACCTGCTTTTAGTCTATTCTAGATCTAGAACTACATTTGCACTAGAATAAGTTAAGTACTTCTATTCTTTGTCATTTATATATCTAGCCTAGTTTTACATTCCATATTTAGACTATATCAACATAATAGATTTTTTGTATGCTTATATATGAGTTTAGTATTTAATTGGATTGCTATAGATCTGATTATCACCTTTGCATAATTTCATTTCTATACTCTTAACTCTAAGCTTAAAGTGAAAACATACAACATATTTAATTTTAGGGTTAAATATAAGGATATTATAGATCTATTTTATGATTATATAACACCTCAGTCTTATAAACTTTAAAAAAGTAGACCTTGGCTATTCCTCTTAGTTCTAGACCTTTCTCACTTTTGCACGTCCTACATCTGATTTATTTTATGCCTCTTGGCATATATCTCTTAATCTGACTAGCCTTACGTTGATGACCTAGGTCTTCTATCTTACCTAGAATGATTAAAATATATTTATATTTCATCTCTATAAGTTTTGAACTTGTACCAACTTTATGCTCCTTAGACTCTAATGTCTTGGATAGATAGTAGTGTTGATGCTACTACCCCATCTTGATGCAAGTTTCAAGTATCTAGACACTAATAATCAACCTAAGTACTTTAATATGAGTTATTAGTCCAAAGAGATTGATTTGAATATAAGATAAACCCTCATTCTTTCCTCACCTAGAAACATGAGAATAATACTAAGTATTCTTACCAAAGAGCATTCAATTGAAAAAAACTCCCTTATTTCTAGACCAATCATATACACAACACATCTATTGGTCTAAAGCACTAAAGGAGCAACCCAAGAGCCCAATTTATAATCTATATTATAGATCACTCTTATACTTGCTTTGCTCATATTATATGATTCATGGACAAGCCAATATATAGGGGAGAACTACATGATTCTGAGGCCCTCTTATAGAGTATTGGCTATGTAGGAAGTGCCTTTTGATAGTGGTGTCTTTGGGGTCAGATTGACAATATGTGCCCATTAAAATTTTCCCCTGAGGTCACTATGGATATGAATAACTAAGGATTGTCCATTTCATAAGGAGTGACAATCTATGACCCAAATATAAATGCACCAAAGTGAAGGCAAAGAAAAAACTAAAAGTATTTAGGTGGTCACATACTTTAATAGTAGGTATTCCATACATGATGCTTACATTGAACCTAGATAGTAGCATTAACATAACTACCCCAAGCTGATGTTAGTGTCTAGAGTGCCAAAAGTGTTAGATCTAGAGTCTAAAAATTGTTCGAAAACCTCCTTCTAGCCTACTTTCTACCTATTCTAGATCCATAACTACATTAGCATAAGAACAAGATAAATACATTAATTATTTATCATTTCCATATCTAGCATAGTTTTACTTTCCATATTTAGACTATCTCAGCATAATAAATTTAGTGTATGCTTATAACCAGTTTAACATTTAATTGTACTACTATAGATCTGATTATCACCCTTGTGCCATTTAATTTATACAGATCCCTTTAATCAAAATCTAGTGTTAATGATAAGATCACCTTAGATATACATTTTAGGGTTAAATATTTAGTGAATTTGATCTTTGAACATCAAACCCTAGGATAAATTAGGGTTTTTTGATTTTCTCCTAATTACTGTACTTTGTTAAAATTTTTTAATTTTTAATTTGTGAAGTAATGGAAAATATTAGTGCAAAAACCTAATTCTAAATGGAAGACAAGGAAGCATTAATTATTCATATCAATAAAACCAAGGGCTTAATGGATGCATTTTTTGTATGTTATAAGAGATGAAATAAGTAAACAAGATAAAAATAAGGCTACCTCACCTAATTATGGGGAATATTTATAAGGTACTCTAATTAATCCCACACATATCAATCCACCTACATATAGTGTGGGTATGGGTTATGTGTTTAAACCTTTATTCTCTAAAACTACTATTAATACATCTATCATGGAATTACCAGTTAATTCAACATAAATATTGGTTTCAATGCATATTACTACTCAAAATTTCATCCACTTTGGTGACTACTCAAATTAATAATCTAAATCCCACTCAACCTATAGTTCAATAAATCCTTTCATTTATAAATACCTTAGAGGACAAGGTTACAAACATTGAACAAAATGCTTTAAAATCCCCTCATACTATATATTCTCATGATGTATTTCATAACCCCCTTATATTTGAGATCTCTTTTCACCCTTTGCCAATAGGCTTTGTTGCACCTAAGTTCACATTTTATTATGGCAAAGGTGATCTTGAACATCTTTAACCCTTTTATGTGGCATGCCTTGACTATGACTCCAATGATAAGCTTTTGACCAAATTATTTGTAAGAAGCCTCAAGGACTATGCTTTGTTGTGGTTCTATGATTTACCTCTATAATCTGTAAAAGCATTCAAACCTCTTGCAAACTAGGTTTTATCATATTTTTCCATTAATTTTTTTGAAAAGGTTTCTTATGCTCAAATTGAAAAAATCAAACAAGGAACCAATGAATATGTCTCGAGATATAAGATAATGCTAGCTCATATGACCAATCTTATGATAGATAAAGAGTTATAAGATATATTTAATCAAAGTTTACTTACTCCTTTACATGAATACATTATTTTTAATAAGTTCAAATATTTTGATGACTAATGCCACATTGTATGGGACCATGAAATGACGCTTGTCATTAAATAATCTCAAGTATGTAGAGAACTCATCAACTACATCTACATTTAGTATAAAATTCATGATTAAACCAAGTTATAAGGTAAAACCTCCTGATCTTAAAAAGGAAACACCCACCAGAGTTAACAAAATTTTAAAATAGCCTTACTGACTTAGCTTATCCAATTAACCAAGGAGACAATTCTCCTATTTACCTAAGTCCCTAGTTTCATTACTCCCATGATTACTAAATTGTTAGCTTATATCTCTCCCTCATCCTATCAAGGTTGATACAAGTTAACCTCTACCTAAAGGATATGATGCAAATGCTTATTGTTATTATCATTAGGGATTAGGACATTATACAAGTATATGTTTTACCTTGAAACACAAAATCCAAGATCTTATCAGTGGAGAAAAACTTATATGTGAGGATCCTCCAAAGGAATCAGGCTCACAACCTAATAATTGCCATAAACATAAAATACTTAACAATCATTTGCAAGACCATTATAAGAAGGAACCAAAAGTGAAAATGGCATATAACACACATCCTTCTCCCTCACATTATAAGCACCCACTATATGGGATTATTGGTACTTACACATGACATATACCTCCTATGGTTTAGAGATCATCTATTAATTTCAATGACAATAGATTTTAGATGATGACTCTGATATTCATTCTTTATTCATTTGAGCATACATTGATAAACACCCCATACATAGTGTTCTAATTTATAATGGTGCAAGTGAGAATGTTTATACCATGACATTACTTACACACTTGGGTTATACTCATAATGATTTACATAATTATACCAGATCAATTAGAATATTCGATAGGACATTCCAAAAGGTTTTTGGTAAAATTGACTTACCTTTATAGGTTGGTCCTATATATTTAGTTACTACCTTCTCATCTATCACTTCCAAATGCATATTTTGATATTATATTGGGAAGACCTTGGATACACACTTTTCAAGTAGTATAGTTTATATTACATGGGTGTGTTAAATACATTCATGTCAATTGGGTAATTATAGTTTCTAAAATCCCATATAAGCATCACCTTGAATAAAAGAAACTTATACCCATACAACTATATATCATGCATACTAAGGTTAATTCACCATAAAATGATAATCAATAAGCAATCCCATTTACTAGGTGGACACTACTTAAGTGACCATTACATCAAAGACATACAATGGATTCTATGAAATCCCCATCTTCTATTGTACACCATGTTTAAATATCTAGAATACCTCAAAATGTACATATTACTGCTATGCTAAATAAATAAACAAACACTCAATGATGGGTACCAATAATCCATACTCCCTTTAATCCTCCTACTACTACATGACCACTGAGTCCTATTTACGTATGCAAAATACCATTGATACCATAATGACAGATATTGCACCTATACATGCTCCTCAAAAACATAAATAGGGTATTACACCAAGTTCACCATAGGGAGACATCTATGAACATATATTGGATGGGATTATAGGATGATATTTTTACTTCAAAAATACCAAAAAAATAAAAAACTTTTAAAACTCCAAAAACATTTTCGGCACCTACATGTTCTATTGGCCCCTGGAATATATGTATTAGTTCCATGCTGATGGATGACATATTTAGTTACTCCTACATATACATATGTGTCACAATTATACTTTAATGTGATATAGGAATACATAGATACATAATTTATTCCTATTTTAGATGTTGGGCTTTCCCTATACTAATGCCATATGGATATTGGGGGCATTTGATTCTTTGATCTTAACACACACATGTTATATGATTTGGTGATCAATCTACTTTATCATGTTTGAGCTTACATTTTTAATTACATATACCTTTATCCATGATTATAGCTTACACATGGTGGTTGATATGCTATACACTCAATTTTTTTTCCCAATACATTTGATCAATGGGCTACTATGACATGTTTATCTTATTTGCTTATGATTTACTTTATGCACTTATTTGAATATCTTGCCTTTCTATTTTATTATTTTTTGAACATTTAAACATGCTCCTTTGTTTATGGACCCTATTCTTATGTATTCTTTCTTTGACATTTGCATATGTCATGATTTGTTGTATGGACATTTACATATGTTATCCTTACCTTTATGGACATTTGACTAAGTCATGTCCCTTTGATTATGTGGCATTTGAACATTACTCTTATTTGTGGTCTCATTAGACCATTGCATTTTGACTTGATTTTGAGTGTTCTTGTGTGTGTACTTGTTTACCTATTGAGCTTATACTATCACTGTCTAGATATCACCATGATCTTTACCATGCATATTAGACCTACATGTCATCATATTGGTTCTATGTGATTTAATGTTATATCTACCTAGACATGTTACTTATATATTCTACATGATTAAATTCACAAATTATATAATTGTCTTATCTTTTTGAGGTGAAGTAACTACTATTTCCTATCTTTCCCTCACTTCAAAGGGGGAATATTAGTGGGGGCATGTTATAAATGAATTTCACTAAACTTGGTATAATTTTTAGATTTAGTGGGGGCATGATCTAGAATCATGTTCTCCAAACTCATACAGTATATGGTACTTATATCAGTTTCTAGATTCAATGGGGGCATGATTTGGATGCATGTTCTCCACATTCATTCAATATATGGTACTTATATTATTTTTCAATTTTAATGGGGCCATGTAATATGGGCATGGCTTTCACACATTCATAATTCTTAGATTCAATGGGAGCATGATTTGGAAGCATGTTCTCTACACCTATTCAGTATTCAACATCTTTAAATTATAGTGAGGGCATGTTTTGGAATCATGTCCTCCACATTAGTACTTATATCAATTTTCAGATTTATTCATATATAGTAGGGGCATGATTTATAAGCATGTTTATCACACTTACAATTTTTTTAAAAATGATCAAAACACATAATTATATGATTCATATTCACAGTTGTGGTATAATTCTATAAATTAGTACTCTTGTTATACATAGTTTCATCATGATACATATCTAAGGTGCATATACTATGAAACATGTGCCTAATATTAAAAAAAAATATTTATGTAGGTTTTATGTATACCATAGTGTAATGAGGTTTCCTCTAATATTTTAAGATCTCAATGGAGGTAAACTCCACTCTAGGGCATGAGTTGTAGGTATGCTGTCTTTGACAACTTGTTGATAGAATATCTAGTAGAGCATGTAGGTTGTAGACAAGGTTTTTTTCGATGGAGGTGTGGTCTCTAAAAGCTAGTGAATATTTATGTGAGTCAGATGGATGGTTGGATTCTAATATAAAGTGAGTATATCTCAAAACAAACTAAAAAATGAGGGAAGGGTAAAGCAAAAAATAAAGCTTCTATGATTTTTAGGAATCACTTCTCTGGTTGGTTTCTATTAAGACAAGTGCTCTCAGAACCTACGCATATTGCTAGAAAAAATTACACACACACTATTAGACATGGATGAGAAGTATAAGGAAATAATGATGTAAGAAATTCACAAGCCTCAGATGAAGGTTGCTCATTTTAGGGTAGCTATTGCACACCCTTAATTAGGAGATTATGGCTTGGGATAGTGAAGTATCCAAGGCAAATATTGCACACACATAGATAAATACATCAAAGAAAGCACTCATGCACATTTATAATAATGAATCAATCAAATTAATTATCCTAATAAATATATTTACCAATATTTTAATAGTTATTACACATCTACAGATCAATACATTAATCAAGATAGTCAAGAATATATTCATAGCTTTTGCACACTAAAGATTATTGAAACATACTACCAAAGAAAGTAACAACTAATTACATATAAATTAGAAAGAAAATAAACAAACACATTCAATGATGATCATAATTAATGTTGTACCTATATTCAAAATTCTTTGACAGAAATCCAAGTTGGATTATAATTATTTACATGGTAAGGGGTCACCTCATCCTCCAAGCTCATGCAAGGTCGTTACATATAATCATAAGAAATTGAGTTCTAACTATGGTTGAAAACTATATAAGGGTCCAATTGCAATTATTAGTTTAAAATAGCCTTGGTAAAATTTATGCAACATGTGCATGTGTATAAAGGAACTTTTTACAATTATAACTTGAACTACATGACAATACCTCCTTTTATAGGTTGTGAGAACAATCTGTTGATATTTTAAGTTATCCATTTTAAAGTGGAACTTAGACATAAGTATCTCTTTACCAATGTTTTAGAACCAGTGACACTATTGTAAGTTGTGAACAATCTAATTGAACTGTGCATTGTATGCTTGCTTGTACCTTTATAGAATATCCTTTTGGAAGGATTTATAGGGTTTATCTTGAAAGATTAGACAGTGTTTTAATTTAACTTTGAAATGACATGTAATTATAGCCTTATTATGTTCTATTTATTGATCTTTTGAAATGTGGCCATTGTCCAAAAGCACATGTTAAAACGTAATTAAGTTTGGATCTTTGAAACATCTACTATCAACTCACACTGTTTCATATTCTACATGATGGAACATGAGCATGCCATTTGGTAGTTTTATGAGGCCTCTATGTTCTTTATAGTAATAGTTTGAATGTTTTTATTTCAAGTGGAATTATTTCATTAGTTTTGGGACATTTAAAAATTCCATGTTGATATTGCACTATTGATCATCTGTGCTAAAGTTAGCAGGGTTCGTAGATCTTAGTGCTTTGACTCATTGAATCCTATGAGCTTGACACTTATCATGTATTCATTTTTTTGAAAATTATATATCGATATCACATAGTTGGATCAACTATATGGATCAATGCTAGCCATTGATCTGCATGGGCCCACCAACCTTTGATTTTAATCTTCAATTTGACATTCACATGACTGTCAAAGATGTTCTCACTACTGTCAATGATGTCCACATGATTGTCAAAATTAAATCCCATATCATTTTTTGATGATATTAAATTTGACATTTATACAAATATTAAAGATGTCATTGTGACCATCAATAACATCCACATGACTATCAAAATTTAAACCTGTGTCTTTTAGTTACTGAGCCTAACATTCATGCAATCATCAAAGATGTCCTTACGATTGTCAATGCCATTCACACGACCATAAAAATTTAAACCTAAACCTTTTATCTTTGAGCTTAATTTTGACATTCATGAAAACATCAAATACGTCCATGTTATCATCAAATCAACTTAACTCCCTATGAGCTTGACACTTGTTATTTCCTGATTCACTCTACTCTGTAATCATGAATGAAAATAGGACTTAACATATATATATATATATATATATATATATATATATGAATTTAGACCATTGTCCCAAAAAGAATTTAGGAAATATTTTAAATCTAAAGGTTATTTAACAAATATGAATAAAGTCCAAGTCTAGGCTAATGTTAAAAAGGTGCTCATATGTGTGCCACTTGGTAGTCAGACATTGTTTTGAGGCTTTTACCCAATGGAAATGTTGTGGGATTTCTATATGGGGGAATTATTGTAGCCTTTTTGTGTAGGGCATGTATTTTGTTAGGGAAATTATTTTAGACAAAATATCTAAAGTAATTTTCCTGAAGAGTATATTTCATCAAGAAAAATTCCCATGATAAAAGGTTTGAAGGGAATGTTCATTAGGTCTGAAGGGTCACTTAATAAAGTCATAAGGGAAAAAGGCCTAGGATAAAAGTACTGAAGGGTGAAAGGCCTAAGACAAAAGTACCAAAGGGTAGGTCTAAAGGGCAAAGGCCCAGGATAAAAGTCCTAAAGGGCACGTTCAAAAAGTTTGAAGGGCATGTTCCAGCCCTTTTATTTTAGCAAGATTGTTTCAAGGAAATGTTGTGAAGACCAAATTCCATCAGACAAAATGTTTGATAAAAAAAAGTCTAAAATAATAAGTCACCCTAGAGAAAATATATCAAACAAAATGTTTAAAAGAATTCAATTGGCTCAGGGAATTTATCCAATTAAGGTAAGTTTGAAAACATAAAACCTAATAAATACTCTTGAGTCTATGAAAACATGATACCAATGCCACTTTACCAAATTATGAAAAGGCTAATAATTAGTATTCTCCTAGATTTTGCATAAACATATAGAAGAGGGGCTCAAATTCAAGACCATAGTCTAAACAAAAAGGTAGCTCCCTATTTCCCTATGGAAAGAAGGGGATGTTGGGTACAATAAATGGTGACTTATCAGGGGAATACTCTTGAGTATTCAATAATCTAGAACTCTAGTTTGCAATCTTAAGTTAATCATGAAGTGTGTCATAGAAGAATACCTAAATTAAAAATATGAAATAGACACCTTTGTTCATTCACACAACATAATTACCTTCTAATTTATTAGATATGTGTATGTTAAATGTGTAATCTATTTAACCCTTGCTATGATAATTTTTTCAAAGGATTTGATAAGGCTATAGGTTTCATTCCTGTATCTTTTAAAGCTTAAAAACAAGGGAGGCTCAAACATTGCTCTGTTACTATCTAGGCATCCATAGCCTTGGCAAAGATACCTTGGGCTCCTTCTCTTCTCATTTTATTATTATTTTTTGATCATGATGCGTGGTACATTGACCTTATTTCATCATATGAGCCTTTTGATATTATTTAGATTTTTTTTGCTCTTTTGAACTCATTAGTTATTTATTTTTTTGTTCTTGAATGGAAAAGAGAAGAGTTGGAATGCTAGTGAGCAAGTATAATTATAAAACAAATCATTACTAGAATGTCCTTGCTAGCTACACCTATACTTAGAATTCTCATTTTTAATGGGTATTTAATGTGATAAGTGAATTTGATCCACTAAAACAAGAAAAACTTCTAAATTTATATGAAGTACTCTGAGAGCAACTTTCACATGCCTAGTAAAAGTATTTAATTGTGACACTATCTAGAATAATCCATGATTACCTACCTTCATCCTAAAGACTCAAAAATACATAAATACACCTAAACTATAAAGTAGTCCTAAAGTGTCAAGATTTTAATTTTCTCCCTTTTCTAAAAGTCATAATCTTAGTTGGTTTTAATTTTAACTTAGTTATAGTCAGAGCAAACATAATTTTGATTGTTAGAGAAAGCATAAAACAACTAATCTAGAAAGTAGGAAATCTAATCTAAGAAAACAAGAAACTGAAAGCACAAATGATTTATATAAAAAGAAAAAAACTAATATATGAAATCAATAAAATAAAGTAAGAAAAGTATGAAAATAAACTAATCTTATGTCTACACTCATCTATCCCTCGTTACTTAGTAACATTAATAGAGGGCAAGGCCCTGAAGTAGTACTTTAAAAATTGCCTGTTGACTAGATATGTAAGCTCATTACTTTGTAGGTCCTTCAAATAAAATGCATTATTTCCCATGATATCCAAAATCTGATATGGTCTAATCCATAATGAGGCAAACTTGTCATGCTATCATTTTTTCTCATGGGATTTATCCCAAAGTAACACTAGATCTAAAATCTTGAATGATTTAATTTTTTCTCTCTTATCAAACCACCTCTTATCCACATCCTAGTGTTTTATAAATGTATATAAGGCCTTATTCCTTGAATATTTCATTTCTATTACGTCCAAAAATATTGATTCTAATTTATTGCTTGGTTCCATGTAGTCATGTATAAACTGATAAGTAGGCAACTTTAACATGTATGGGAAGACTAGTTTACATCCATACACCAATAGGTAAGGTGAATCTTTAAGTGCTTGCTTGGGTCTAGTCTGGTCTACCCAAAGAGCATACTTAAACAAGTTATGTAAGTCCTCAGGCTTGTTTCCAACTAATTTCTTAATTACATCTATCAAATTTTTGTTTGTTTATTTTGCCAGTCCATTTACTCGAGGGTAATGGTTAGAAATTGACCTGATAGTAATCTAGTTATCATGTGTCCATTCATTAAATTCTATTGATATAAAATTTGGTCCATTGTCACAAACCAAAGAAATGGGTGTGCCAAATTTGGTTGTTATGTGTTTCTTTAAGAAGAGAATCACATCTTGTGCTCTATATTTCTTTATGGATATGGCTTCAGTCCATCTCATGTAGTAGTCTATGTACTAAATATGAATTTATGGCTTATTGAGGAATTTGGGTTGATGACACTAATGAAGTAATAACCCCACTGAGTAAATGGCCTTCTTTCAACAACTAGCAATAAAGGCATTACTATGTGTACTTCTCTCTTGGTTAGAGATTGACATTCATGGCATGTTCTCACATGAGCATGATCATCCTTGAAAATTATTGGCCAATAGTAGACCATTATTGAGATCTTATGGGCTATGGTATTTACAAAAATATGACCACTACCTGTCTTTTGATGCAAGTTCTCTAATATTTCTTTAGCTTCATGTTTGGATACACACTTGAGATAAATTCTTTCATAATTTCTTCTATAAAGGACTCCCTTCTTGATCATGTAGTGAATAGATTTGAACCTCAAATCTCTCCTTCTCTCTCTATTGAGATTAGGGGAACAAGTCCCTATAATTAAATACTATATTATATTGGTATACCATTCTTCTTTAGATACTTGAGATTCACATACCTCTTCAACTATGATAGGAGGATCTGGTCTAGTTATAAGTTGAATAATGCCCTACCCTCAAATGATATTTGTAGGCTTCATCTCTATGTCAAATTATTATAGATTTTCCATCCATTTACCTAAATGTTTTCCTAATTCATTCTATGATAGAGTGAGATTGATATCAATATTAGGTATAATGACAATGATTTTATTCGTAAAAATTTAATGATAAAACTTCTTCACTACTTTGATAAGGGAAAAAATCTATTTGTCAATCATGGAGTACCTGAGTTCTACATCTTTTAGATTTGTGCTAATAAATGTAATTAGATGCTCAATCTCTTCCTTATTCTATGTGATTAAAGCAATAATTATATGCTCTGAAGTGAATGAATATAAGTAGAAATCTTTTATAAAATCTAGACTGATTAATACTGGAGCCCATGATATTTCATCATTAATACCCTAAAAGGACTTTTGGGCTTCAGTTGTCTATTCCATTTTGGCATCTTGCTTGAACATGGCAGTCAGAGGTCTAACAATTTTTGCAAATTATGAAATGAAATTACTTACGATGTTAATCTTTCTAAATAATGATTTAAATTCCTTCTTATTGTTTGGTGGCTAAATTTTTGAAATTGCTTTAATTCTATCTGGATCAATGGTGGTCCCATCCTTGGTGATGATGTGCCCCAAAATCTTACCTTCAATCATTTTGAATATGCTCTTCTTTGGGTTCAATAAAACACCAAACCTTTTACATCTCTTGAATATGGATTGTTGGTGACTTATGTGGTCTTTTTGATTCTTTGAAAATACCATAAGATCATCCATATAGATGATTATGCATTTTCCTACCAGTCCTTTGAAAGTGTGATCCTTGGTGCATTTAAAGGTAGATCTTATATTTATTAGGCCAAAAAACATCATCTTATATACATAAGTTCCCCACTTTGTAGTGAACACCATCTTCATTCTGTCTTTAGATTGCACTAGTACTTGATTATAGCTTGAAAATCCATCTAAGAAGGACATCATTTCAGAACCACTTACTATTTGTATCACCTCATCTAGAGAAGGTAGGGGATAATTGTCTTTTTTTGAAGCCTTATTCAAGTTCTTAAAATCTACACATAATCTGATATCACTATTTTTCTTTATTACTAAAACCAAATTGGCCACCCAAGTAGAATGTCTTACTAGAAAGATGATTTTTGTGCTTAATAACCTCTCCACTTCTCTCTAGATGAGAGGATCCAAGATAGGATTGACTAGTCTTTTCCTCTATCTAAATGGCTTGTGATTTATCCTCAAGGGGATCATATGAGTAATGACCTATAGGTTATATACTTTCAAGTCTCTGTATTTCCAAGAAAAAATGTCCTTATATCAAGTGATTAGATCCTTCATTCACTATCTCTCTTCTGGAGTGTAGCTGAGACATATATTAACATAACGTAGGATATGTTCATTTCCTAGATTTTCCCTTCTAAAGTTTGATTCATTGATCTTGGGCTACCTGAGTTATTAAGCTCGAGGGTCTAAGTTGAATGGTATTTCCAAAGAGACCAACCTAGCTAGAATTCAATTATCTTTGAGCTAGAGAATGACTTCTTTGTCTAATTCCTCTTAATAGAGGTGATTAATGTCCTTATCATCAATGATTTGGGATTCAAATTCCACTAAATTAGTTAAAAATTGAATAATATATTGGTCATCATCAAAGACCTAGAAAATTTCATGTTATCTAGAATAGAGGGACAAAGTACCAATTCAATAGATAAATGTTTTACCTTAGATTCTTGTAATGGCTCTAGATTAGTGGCATCAGTAGCTAGTGAATTGGCTATTTTATTTCTCTCTCTATGAAGTGCTACTATGTTGAAATCTTCAAAGCTTTCAATAAGGTCCCATGCTTTGTGATTGTACCTTCTTAAATAAGACAACTTGTACTAATATTTATTTTTGACCTAGTTAATTACCAATTCTAAGTTGCCAAATACTATTATTTGCTTTATATTATTCTTAAGTGCAAACTATAATCCTAGAATCAGAGCCTTATATTTAGCTCTATTGTTAGTGCACAAAAATTGTAATCTATAAACTGCCAATAATTTTTTAACTCATGGATCAATTATCTCAATTCCTATGCCTGATCCTTACTTAGATCTAGTGCCATCAAAGTGCATAGTCTACAACTGATTTGAACCTTCAAATTCTATCTTCTATACTTAATTCTCTGTGGTAAAAGTATAAATACCAAGGCTAGGAGACTCATACTTTACCTCTTCATTTTGACATTGTAATCCATAATGGGGTACTTCATTCTTGGCTCTTTGTTGATTCTAATTTGATTCATAATTCCTCTCTATGGCAGCCATATATGAGATAAGTCTTTAGAGAGATATCTATTGAGTGTTTTAGACCAAAGCCTACTCAGTAATAGTCTATAGCCTTCTGGTATGTCTACCACCAAAATAGTTAATGGTTATCTAGACTCACAGTTTAGATGTTACTTAAATGAGTACATTGGTCAATTCTCTAACTAGTAGTACTACTATTTTATCTAGTTGTGAAACTATTCTCTTTGAGGATCTTGGAGTGAGACTAAGCTTTTGACATATAGATGTGGGCATGATAGTTGTAGATGATCCAAAATCAAATAAACAATTATGAATGTTATTATCAAATGCTTGGATAGTTAGTAGGAAGGGTGGAATTTATAGCTTACTCTTGTAAATGATGTTGACATCAACAAATTTTTATTTATCTATAGATGCTTTAGTTCTTTCCATAAGAGATTTTTTTAGTAATGGACTTACATATCAACTCCTTTTATTTAGGGATTTGTGATAACTCATAAAGAGTTATATTCACCATGATTTTCTTCATATCTTCCATGATATTGTATCCTCCTTTACTTGGTTCCTCCTTGCTCTAGAGTTGATCATTCCCCTTTGGAGGGGGTGGATTATTGTTTGCTTTAGGATTAGGAGGAATAATCATGATATTTGGAGGAGTCAATATTGTAAGTGGATTCTTATTCATTAGATTGTATTCACCTCTCTAAAACTGCTAGAAAACATGAACTTCATCCATATTATGTTCTATTTCATTGTCATCTTTGCCTAAGAAGGGAAACTCATGAGTTTTAAAGAACATGACAGTGCTATAAGAGCTAAGATCCAGATGATGCTTAGGTAGATTATGCGTTGATCTTGTCTAACCACCTCTCTTTGAAATATTTCAAATACTACACAAAATTCAATACAGTTAAGCTCACCATGATTAAAAGTATTACAAATTTTGCACCAATTAAGAATAGCCATTTCTACTATTTGATCTCTAGGAGCGTATTAGGATATTAAATCTTGTTGAATGGTCTATTGTATCTTTGGAATCTAGCATTCTAATTTTTGGTTAGGCCATTAACATTGCCCATCTTCCTTTGAATATTCAAGAAGTCACTGCTCAACTTTTGAACCGTCTTTTGAATATAATCTAGTTTTACCATTGTAGAATATGTACCTTGTAAAACAAGACTGGGGAGTACAACTAATTATTGATTTTACTAGTAACCATTGCCTGTTGTATGATTATTTAAGAAGTTGAATTTCAACTATGTTGTTTGTGTTAATGGAGGTAGTGTATATAATTGATTTTTAGTGAACATGGGAGAATTCTGCTTCACATGTGGTATCATATTTAAGTCTAGAAATCCATTATTGACATTCGGTACACTAAACATCTAAATATTGAGCTATCTATCAATATTAATAGCCTCTTTATATGCTAATGTCAAATTTTTGGTAGTAATTTCTCTTATTAGGAACATGATAATGATTGGGTCTAGGGTGTTCTTGTACATCTCCATTACTAATGGCTCATCTGGTTTGTACCATAGGATTAACCAATTTTACATCTTTTGGAACCTTGCATTGAAATCAATGATGGGCTCATTAGGTTCTCTCCTCATGCTGGTGAAGTGATGGTATACAAAACTAGGATTGATGACCTATCCAAATTATCCAAGAAAAGATACTTGACATTCATCCCAAGAAGTGATGAAAATTTCCATTATATTTAAATACCAATCATAAGTAGTATCCATTAAAGTAAATGAGAATATTTTGCATACAACATCTTCATGGAAAACATTCATTAGCCTTAATGCATATTTAAAAGATTTGATATGTTCCTCTACTATCCTTGCTTTTGAAGGAGCAAAGGAAGGCAAACACTTCTCAAGATTCCAAGTTAAATCATGCACATATCTTTGGATAGCAATATCAGATTCAACTAACTAGGGTTGAGCCATTGGTTGATTAATAGGTAAAGGATTCGTTATGGGTAAGTGGTTCCCTAATGGAGGAGGTGGATTATTCTAAAATAGGACTGCTAAAATAGTTTTAGGTCTCCTATTATTTATTAGGGGTGAGACTAGAAAACCAATTTGGAAATTAGATTTGGTCACTCTCCTGGGTGACTCTAGTGCAACTCTATGCAAAGAATACCTACTATTATCAGGGGTACTAGCCCTCTTTATATCACTAATTAACTATTGATATGGGTTTTATGCACACCATAGTGTAATGAGGTAGCCTATAATGTTTTAGGATCTCAATGGAGGTAAAATCCACTCCAAAATAGAGTGTTAGGTATGTAGTCTTTGACAATCTATTGATGGAATAACTACTAGGGAATGCAGGTTGTTGACAAGGTTTTTTTTGGATGGAGTTGTGGTCCCTAAAAGGTAGTGAATATCTATGTGAGTTGGATGAATTATTGGATTATAATCTAAAGTGGGTAGATGTCAAAATAAACTCAAAAAGGAGGGAAGGGTAAGATAGAAAAGAAAGATTTTGTGGTTTTTAGGAATCACTTCCTTGGCTGGTTTCTAATAGGAAAAGTGATCTCAAAACCTATGCCTATTGATAGAATTAATTTCACACACACAATAAAACATGGATAATAAGTTTAAGGAAATAATTATGCAATAAATTCATAAGCCTCAGATAAAGGTTGATCTTTTTAGAGTAGCTATTTCACACCTTTAATTAGGAGATTATGGCTCGGGCTAATGAAGTATTTGAGTTAGCTATTTCACACACACAAAACATTACATCAAAGAATGCACTCATACACATTCAAAACAATAAATAAATCAACCTAATTATCCTAATAAATATATTTACTAATATTTTAATAGCTATTGTACATCTATAAATTAGTACATCAATCAAGATAGTCAAGAATCTATTCACAACTTTTGCACACTAAATTTTAATTAAAACATACAACCAAAGAAAGTAATAACTAATTACATATAAATTGGAAATAAAATACACAAATACATTCCTTGATGATCAAAATTTATGTTGCTCTTATATTCAAAGTTCTCTGATAAAAAGCTGAGTTGGATTACAATTGTTTATATAAACTTGGGGTAAGGGTCGCCTCATCCTCCAAGCTCATGTAAGGTCATTACATGTAATAGTCAGAACTTAAGTTGTAACTATGGTTAAAAAATGTATAAGGGTCAAATTTTAGTTATTAGTTTAAAATAGCCTTTGCAAAAGTTATGAAACATGTGCATGTGTATAAAGGCACTTTTTACAATTATAGCTCAAACTGCATGATAATACCTCCTCTTATAAATTGTGGAAACAACTTGTTGATATTTTAAGTTAGCCATTTTTAAGTAGAAATTAGACATAAGTATTGCTTTACTAATGTTTTAAAACTAGTGACACTATTGTTAGCTGTGACCAATCTAACTAAACTGTGCATTGTATGCTCACTCATGCCTTTATAGAATATCCCTTTGGAAAGATTTATAGGGTCCTTATCTTAAAAGATTGGATAGTGTTTTAATTTACATTTGAGATGCCATGTAACTAAATCCTTATTATGTTTTATTGTTTGATATTTTGAAATGTGGCTATTGTCTCAAGGCATGTGTCAAAACTTGATTAAGTCTAGATATTTGAGAATTCCACTGTCAACTCACACTATTTTATCTTTTGCATGATAGAATGTAAGCATACCATTTGGCAACTCTACGAGGCCTCTATGGTATTTATAGTCATAGATCAAATGTTTTTATACCAAGTGGTAGTATTTCACTAGTTCTAGGACCTTTAAAAAGTCCATATTGATCTCAAAACATTGATCATCTATGTTCAAGTTAATGCGGTTCATGGATCTTAGTGCTTTGACTCATTGAATCCTACCAACTTGACACTTATCATGTCTTAATTTATTGGAAAAGTCTCTATCGATCTCACACCATTGGATCAACTATATGGATCAATACTAGCCATCAATCTACAGGGTCTCACTAACCTTTGATTTCAATCTTAAATTTGGCATTCATGCAACTATTAAAGATATCCTCATGACCATCAATGATGTCCATGTGACTGTCAGAATTTAATCCACTATCATTTTTTTTGATCTTAAATTTGACATTTGTGTGATCATCAAGGACATCCTTGTAACTGTTAATAATGTCAATGCGACCATCTAGATTTAAACCACTATCTTTTAGTTACTGAGCCTAAATTTGACATTTGCACAACTATCAAAGATGTCCTCATAACCATCATTGACAATTTAAACCTGAACCTTTTATCTCTAAGCTTAATTTTAACAATTGCATGAATGTTAAAGATGTCCACATGACTGTAAAATAAACTTAACTCCCTATGATCTTGACATTTGTCATTTCTTGGTTTGATTTTCTCTACAATCATAAATGAAAAGTGGACCTAACATATATATATATATATAACTTTAGACCAGTGTCTCGAAAAGGATTTATAACATAATTTAAATCCCAAGGTTATTTGACAAATATGAATAAAGTCCAAGTATAAGCTAATGTTAAAAAGGCACTCATATGTGTGACACTTGGTAGTAAGGCATTATTTTAGGGCTTTTGCTTGGGGGAAATGTTATGGGCTTTCTGTGTAGGGGAATTATTGTGGCCTATTTATGAGGGGAATGTATTTGATTAGGGAATTTGTTTTAGATAAAATTTATAAAATAATTATCCTAAAAAGTCTATTTCATCAAGAAAAATGTCTATGATAAAAGATTCTAAGGGTATGTTCATTAGGTCCAAAGGGTCACTTCAAAATTTTTGAAGGGCAATTGCAAAAAGTTTGAAGGGTGAAAGGCTTGAGATAAAATTATCAAGGGGTAGGTCCTAAGGGAAAAGGCCTAGGACAAAATTATTGAAGGGCATGTTCAAAAAGTTTGAAGGGCATGTTCTAGCCCTTTTGTTTCTACAAGATTATTTCAAGGAAAATGTTGTGAAGACCAAATTCCATCAGACACATTTTTTTGATAGAAAAAAGTCAAAAAGAATAAGTCACCCCAGGGAAAATGTCTTGAATAAAATGCTTGAAAGAATTCAATTAGATCAGAGAATTTATCTGATTGAGGTAAGTCTAAAAACATAAAACTTGATAAAGACTCTTGAAAGTTATTAATAAGGTTAGTCTATGAAAACATGATACCAATGCCACTTTACCAAAGTATGAAAAGGATAATAATCAATCTTCTCCCAAATTTTACATAAACATATATAAGATGGGCTCAAAGTCAAGACCATACTCTAAAAAAATGTGGGTCCCCATTTCCATATGGAAATAAGGGGGATGTTGGGTACAATAAAATCAAACTAGTTTCATATTCTAAAACTCTTTTATGGACTATTACCACATCATAGACTTTTTCATACTGATACCCCATGAAATTTTATGGAATTTATTGAGAAAATATACTATAGTAGTTGGATTAATTTTTGTTATGGTTGAGGTGATCAAATCACTCAATCTTTCTAAGTTTTTAGGTTAGACTTGATCATCTAGCCTCACCAAGTTATAATTAGCATTTGTTTGCACTATTGAGCTAATCTCAACTACCAGGTAACAACTCACATTTTGCTCCAAAGTTGGGTGCATGTGATGTCCAATCTCTCTCTCTCTATCTCCTTGGATATATTCACTTTAAATACTTATCTATATTTGTCCTAATCTGAGTTTTAGAGCCTTATAATGATACATATTTTTCAAAATAACTTGCCAATAGGCAAAGTGATTACATCGACACACATGTGTAATCATAAAACTTGCCCTTTGAATCTCAATTTATTTCAATTACTTTCAATCCAAGATTATATGCACTTATTTTATAACAAAACACTTAAGTTGAGGATTTGTAAAGATAAGGTGTGCATACACACCTAGGTGCACATTTCTTTCCTTTAAACTAACAATTTAATTACTATATTAAATGTAGTAAATGTAGACACTATTTTAGGATTACATATCACCTCAATATTGTACACTTGGCAAACTTAGAACTTGGTTTTTCTTCTCAGTTCTAAACCTTTCTTACTTCTACATGTCTTACATCTACTTAGCTTCTACCCATTATCCTATATCTCTTACTATGATCAATATTATGTTGATGATTCATGTCTTATATCTTTCCTAGAATGCTTAGAATGTACTTATCTTCCATATCTGTAAGTTTTAAACCTATACCTACTTTCTTGCTCCCTATACACTAAAATATGGGATAAATAGTAGTGTTGACACTACTATCCTATAATGACCAAAGTATCTAGTTCCCTAAAGTCATCTATTTTTAAAATGAAACATATCTTAATAGTCAACATAAGTGATCGAATGTGAGTTATTACTCCAAATGGATTGATATAAATACAATATTAACCCTCATTCATTCCTCACCTAACAACATGATAATAATACTAAGTATTCTTACCAAAACACATTCAAATAATAGTCAATTAAACAAAGCTTCACTTTTTACACACTATTCATATGTACAAGACATATATAGGTCTAAATAACTAAAGGAGTATCCCAAGAGATTGATTTTCCTAGTTAAAAACTAGGTCACTATTGTACTTGCTTTGCACATAGTGTATGATTCACACACAAGCCAACATGTAGGGAAGAATTACATGAGTTTGAGGCCCTCTTTTGAAGTATTGGTTATGTAATAAATGCTCTATGACTGTAAAGACTTTGGGGTTAGCTTAACACCATATGCACACTAGCCCATTTTTTCCCAAGGTCATTATGGAGATGGAGAACTAGGGTTTTACCATTTCACAAGGGGTGACAATCCATGACCTAGATCTGAATGCACTAGAGCAGAGGTGAGACAAAACCTAGAAACATCTATGTGGTTATATCCTTTTATAGTAGGTATTTCATACATGACACTTACACCAAACCCAAACTATAACATCAATGTAACCATCCTAGGTTGAGTTAGTGCCTAGAGTGCC